>WEIV01004428.1:110657-173118 GCA_013390005.1 Calyptomena viridis
TTGAAGATCCTTATCTTTGAAAGGCTTTTGTAACCTTGGATATTTGGCAGTGTTAATAAGCTCCTCGTTCATTCTTAAAGATACATTTTTAGGAGTAGTGCAAGACAGGACAGGAAAGGAAAGACAAGACCTTTTGATATAAGAGGGCCACCAGTAACATTTCTAACTGGCTGTAGCCTAGTAAAATTAATAATAAAATAAGAATTTCTCAGGGTGTGAAAAATATCAAGAAATCAACATTTGAAAGGTATTTAGGTGTGCAGATGACTGTTACCTTAAAACAAGTATAAATGACATAGCCATAGATGAGTAACTTGGCAGAAATTAATTCCTCACTTAAGTTTTTATCAGAAACTCTTTATGTCTGTGGTGACCCTTATGTGACTGCAAATTATTGAGTCCGTCTATAAAAAGCCTGATTGGTCACAGTATTATCAGTGCTATCAAAGACGCTCTTAGAAATGAATCTGACATTCCTTTTAAAAATGCAATAGAGAGATTTTGTTTTGCTTAGCAATTCCAAGCATTCCATCTGGTGTATAAGTCCTCTTAACAGCTGCAATGGCAGTGATGAGTCAATTCATTACTTGTTTATCTGATCCACTCTCAACAGGTGGATTTGAACTGTTTCACATCCACACAACGCCTAAGTAGTGCACTATATAACTGTGTTTGCATCAGCAGGAGCTGAGAAAATCAAGGCAGCTTCTCTTGTTACCTTTAGAGAGCCAAGAAAAGGTCTTCCTGTGCAATGGCATTGCTAACCCACAGTGGGCAGAGTATAGAGGAATGAGAGGAAGGAGAACTAGTCACTGCTTCCACACAAGTGTGGTAAAATGACTGATATCTATGGCCTTATTGACTTAGCTCAAGTGCAATAGGCATTTGTACCAGTTTAGTACCTGATATGACCTTAACATAGAAGCTTGCTATTAAAGGGGCTTTCTGGTGGTGGATGAGGGCCCAAAGCTTACACCAGCCACTCAGCATGTTGCCCCAGTATTGCAGGCCTGCATAAAACTGGACCAGGGTGTGAACACAAGAGAAGACAGTGTTGCGCTGTCTTCTGTTTCTGGCAAATGAAAATGGCTAATCCCCATGGTTACTAATCAAGCATTCATCATGCTCATGCACCAAAATCTTGCTATGTGTCCACTGTATCCCAAATTACTTCTATAAATCAATTGTATTTGTAACTGGGCTTTCTAGAGAAGCCTGGAGTCACTTGTTTGAAGCTACAATTAATAATATTCTAACCATGTAATGTTAGCAGAACCTTTTAGTATCTGTGGAGAAATACCATGCTTACATTTCAACTATTTTTTCTACTAAACTTTCATAAGTTAGAAAAATTATTCTGAAGTCTATATACAGACTAATATTTCAGCTTAATNTGCCAGCTTACACTAGCAAATATAAATAATATTAATATTTGTGTTTAATATTTAATTGGAATACGTAAGTGTTCTTACATAAGGGTCAAAGCTCTTGAAAAACTTTGCAATAAAAATATATCAATCTAACTGGTATTAACTTGTTTTGGTTTAGACTTAGATCAATAATATGTTGTGCATCCCACTAGGATGTGCCTAGTTTCTTACAGTGCTGCCTAGCAAATCTGTATTTTGTAGCCAAGGCTTGTGGTTTTGGGGGAGTTTTTGGGGTGTTGTTTTGTTGCTGTTGTTGTTTGGTTTTTTATTTACAGAAGTTCCTGGTTTAATCTTTCAAGTTTTTAGCTAGCATGGATATCCTTATAGCAGTATCAAAAGATAACAGCTACATAACACTTCAGTGATACTGTATAAAACTACCATTATAAAAGGCACAGCTTAGACTTTCTTCAGAAACTATACCCAGCAGAAGAATGTAAAGAGGACCCATGCACAAATCTAGCAGACAATCCTTCTGTGAATTATTTCTAGTTCTGCTCACTAAAAAGCAAAATGAGTTTTCAGACTCTAGGGTCTCTATCTGAGAGAGAGACCTTACCACAGATATGCCTGTCAACTAATGAAAGGTAGCTATTAGTTTAAGAGCACTTTTTCCACACCCTGATTGCTGTCTGATAACCAGGTTTCTAAATCAAACAGAGCTTTGTGCCTTGGGCTGTGCCTGTGTAACCCTGTTGTTTAATTAAGTAACTGTATTAGAGATCATCCCTATCATATAAACATTGTATTACGTCTTTTAAATATTTACCTAGTACTCAAAGAATGCTTGGGAGTTTGTGAATAAAAGAAACATTAGAATTAGAAACTCGACAGCTGTTTATGAGAAAAAAACTTATTGCATGCTTAATTACTCTTTGCATTTAAATATTCTTATCCAAGAAGCCATTTGGCAGTTAAAATTTGCCAGGACTACAAGACTATATCAATCCAGATCAGAGAAAAAATACAACTAGTCACTATGTAGTGTTTTACCTATTAATGTATCTTTGATGCTTGCGGATGGGAAAACCCTGGGAGGAATATCAGCTTCCATTTCCTTATAGTATTCCCAATTAATAGTGTTTACAATCCAGATACACTATAATTCTTCTCCTACCAAGCAATATGTTGTATGTTTGGCAACCAGAGGCAGAGTTTTCTCTGAGATTATGATTTTTTTTCTGCAATTTAATTTATTCTGAATATATCAAGTTCACTGGCCATGTAGAAGCACTACGAGTTTTATGTATTTGTTGAAGTTCACATTCTTAGTGAATTATTACAATGGCAATTGGGAACAGTTTCCTATCACTGTTGCTTCAGTAGTAGGCAGTATGATGTTATCTTGAACATTTCTGCAAATCATTGCTGTCGCTTAATCTTCCTCACAGACTTGCAGATGAATAGTCAAAGAAACTATCGTGTGCATTGACAGTTAACAGCATCAAAAATAATTTGTTTTGCTCCTCACAGACAAACTGACTTAGGAGACTGCTCCTAATGGTCATTAGCTGGGTTTTTCCTCATTTAGTTATTTTGTAAATAAAATATCTCAGATCTATACTATTCCTCAAAACAGTAGTGAAAAGATACCAGTCTGATTAGAATCTGAATGTGGAAAAGAAATTGCATGACCTATTCACCCAGTCTTGGCAGCAGAAGGAACAAGTTACAAACTGATCCTTCTAGAGCTGTGAGAAGCTATGAACTCTTGTTATGAAAGACACTGCAGGTCTAACAGGGTGGGTGATATGGTCCTTACATTGTGGTTTTGTCCTCTGGCAGATCTAATGATTAGCACTGTGTAATTGCTCTCCTGTCATGAGGTCTTTTTAGTATGGATTAGAGGTAGATGTGATGTGCTCACAGCTGTGTGGTGTTCTGTAGGCAGGGATGTTTCAATCAATCGAGAATGAAAGGTGATAAATGGAGAAAAGCTGGTAAAGATATCAAGGGATCCTACTGATATTAGGAAACAAGGATACAAAGATGACCTGATTTGTATCACAGGTGTATATAGTAGCCTCCTTCTGCTCTGGCTACCTATAACCAACTGCATTTTCTTGCACTTTTAGGCCACTTAAGCACACTCTCTAATCTCTTAATGTCATGCAGAGTTCAGTCTCTCACTTTTTTGCACACCACACAGCAGTCACAGATACCAAAATAACTCAGGAAGCAAGACTTTTCCATGTTCTCTCTTTCAAGTAACATGCCAAAACAACAGCTGTTATCACTTCTAAGTTGAGCAATTTGGTGCAACCCATTTCTTACTGTTGCAGCTGGTAATACTGAAACGCTGCAACTCCATTAGTACTGGTACATGCATTTGGCCAAATGCTCTTCATGAACTTCTGAGCTCTAGACTGTTTCTACTACATGATCCATTAAGGCTTGTTAGTTCTGTATATATTTTCAACTGGTAGTGTATACTACAGTCTACATTGCTCTTATTGCAGTGTCCCTTGTGATGAAATTCTGCAAAAGACACAAGCTGGCCGTCATTGCCAAGAAAACAGTAACAGATTCAGTCCCTGTGACATATATCTACATAGCCCTTCTGTGACCCATGGGGAAATTTCTTATACAAGCCATAGAAATACATGCATGGAACTGCTACAGGAAAAGAAAAACTGTGTGCGTGGGCCCTCATGCTAAAGTACATGTCACTAATACCTTCCAAAGATAATTGGAACTGCTGGTTTAGAATGTAACACCATAAAAGCTCTAGGGCCTACACTTTTAAAAAATTGCCTAATTGCCAAAATTGATCCTATAACAATTGTCCAAGTACATTTAGGGACTTCAAGGACAGCAGGTCCTATACACATTCTGTTGATTTCACTGCCAATTCAACATAATTGCTCCTTTTACAAGCAGACTTCAGTTCTCTGTTCTTATTTTCCAGAGGGAACTAGAAAAGATAAACTAGTAATGAAAAAAGTTCAGGTAAGCAGGTTTAACAGCTTCTTTTTGCTTTCTATGCAAGCAAAGTTACATGTTCAAATTATGTGGGTTTTTTAACTGTTTTCTTAAATTCTGTGGTTCTTCCTATAAATGACAGCTGCAGGCCTGATATCTCAAACTTCTTTGGCTCATAAACAGAGATACTGAGCAACTCTAAGTGACTGGTATGTTGCAGACTTCCATTTTATTCTTGTATTTCTTGTGTCTTTAAGAAATACATGAGGATCTGCCGACTTTAATCAGCTTGATTCTCTTCCAGTTTTTTCCATTGTCAAAAGGATGTGCCTTATATATCAGTGTATGCTCTAAGAATTGTACAGTCTCAGAAACTGAGAATAAAGAAAAATCTCACATTAAAGCTTCTACCGCTTCAGCCATAAGCTCATTTCAGATGAGCCTGTCCTGGCTGTGTCTTCTTCAACCCCTTCATGTCCTCACCAGTGTGGCAGTACGACAAAAGCAGAAAAGGCCTTGGCTCTGTGTAAGCCCTGCTCAACAATAACAAAAACATCTCTATATTATCAACACTGTGTTTAGCATGAATCCGAAACATAGCCCCATACCAGCCAATGTGAAGAAAATTAACTCTACCCCAGCCAAAAACCAGCACAGCCTCACAGAAGGGTTAGATGAAGGGTGGGGGGACATAGACACACAGGGAAATGAAGCTGCAGAGCTGCAGTCTCAGCCATACCCTGCAACACAGGACCACACACCTTACCGGCCGGTCTGAAAAGACACTGGAGATTACTCAGCTTCACTGGTAAGCCTGCATTTGCCTGTATGGAGTGGGCGCACAAGGCTGAACATCTTTCTTTTGAATTTACTTTCTTTTTTTTTAGTAACCCTTAAGGGTGACATTTTCTTTCAAGGATCCATTTTGACAGGATATTTTTTTTTTTAAGTCTTTACAAAAGCACTCCACAAGAAAAAAAAATGTGATTTGAATTTGAGTGAATGACTTTTTCTTTTTTTTGTCGGTTTAGTTGTTTGATTTGGGTTTTTTAAATCAACATCTTTAATGATCAAATGCTATTGCTATTACATTTTTATATATCAAGCAAGTTGAACAATCTGGTTCTACAGAGAGTTAACAAGCCATGGACAGATTGTTTGCCTCTCTGAATTGTACTTTAGTGATCATCACAATACATTTCTGTACAAAAGAATATTGCATATTCTGAAATATATTACATATAATGAAGAACATCTCTTGGAATCCTTACAATGATCCTGTGTAGGGCTGCTGCTGTGGGAAAAGGACAACTCTACCTGGTATGAATAAGAATATATAAATGGTGGCCTACAACTTTTCTTTAATTCACTGGAGATTAACAAAGCCCTGTATTTTTACTGTGGACTGCATGTGACAGATATTATCAGTTATGCCTTATCTGCTGGGTGGGTTTTTTATTAATTTCATTCTTATCTTTTCATCTCCATGGAATATGTTTCTGAAATATTGGCTCATTGAATGTATTTAAAGACTTATTGGTGGGCTTAAGGGACACCTTAAGCTTATGATGCTTTCTGTATATTGAAGATCATGGAATCTGTTCTTCTTAGCAAGAGAAAATAGAAAGCTGTAAAAAAGGAAGGACCTGATTCATAAGAAGATGGATCAATCTTGCAACGTTTCCTAGGGGTCGTTCTGTTTGTTGGGCCAGTTGCAGTTTCATAGGAATTAAGGTCCAATTGTCTGTATATCCCCATCCATTGAATTTTACCTAGATATCTTATATCAAGCACAAAGACTCAAGTCAGATTGCATTTCAGTTCTAAAAATACGTAACCTAGCTACATGGAGAGAATGAGATGAACTGATGGTTCATTAGTGCCCAAAGTATCAAAAAAACTGCTTAAATTAGCTACATTTCTTAAAGGAGTCTATGTATGTCTCAGTTTTTAATGTATAAAGTGGGAATAGAGACATAATAATACTTTGTAAGGATGTTTGAAGTTCAATCATAAGCATTGAGAGGACTTTAATTGAGAGTGTTGTTTAATGGTGTAGGCTCTATTAGCTGGAAGAGGAGTACATCACAAACCGGATTTACTGACACTGACCTCATATTTGCTCAAGACTGATGAGTGTGAGACATGTTCATTTTAAGTCTTCACTAAGTTAGACATTGAAAATCTTTTTGCGAATTTTCACATACTTGTCCAGGGTGACTGTGCTAGTTGCCTTTTATTTTTTAACTAATACTAATGTATTTAAAACATATTTATAATAAATGTACTTACATGCTATCTAATATAAATAATTGATTACTTAGAATAAATATTCATGATCTCAGGCATAAAACTCACTCAGGGCTGAATCAGTTGTGAGCCTGTTCCAGGTCTTAACATCCATATCATTGACCTTCCTACAATACCCTGCAGATTTTCCATCCTAGCATTTTAAGCTGTAAATTTTCATCCAAATATGCAGCTGTCTTCTCTCCTGACATACCCACAGCTCTTCTTCTGGTGTTGTCTTAAGCCAGTTGGCATCCACAGGATGTCAGAGCATATCACAACTCAGGAGGGTTAACCTTTCAAAACTGTTTACCTCCATATGTGACCAGTTTTTGCAGCACTGCAGTATTGTGGCACAACCTCTAAGTATAGCCTTTAGATGTGTTTCTAGGAACACTGACTTATAAATAAATACAGTTGACAGTCTGCTGATCACAAGCCTATATTTACCACAGAGGAGTTGACATGATGTCATGTCGGATTTGACAACTAACCTTGAAAATTCCTGAAGTATGTTCAACATCTGAATTTTTTCTGAGTAAAACAAAAAATTTTAAAAGAAATATATGGGACAGTTTTCCTTTGGATTACAGAAGGTAATCACAAAGTGCAAGGGGGTAAAAATAATTTCATCTCTGTCAGAATGATGGATAAGATTTTTAAATGTTTTCTGGGATTGCTATTTGATGTTTCAGCTGGATAAACATTAGTGAAGCAGTTTGCTATACTTCTGCTTCTTCTGATCCTTTGTATTAAATTGATTCAGCAGAAAAGTCAGCCATGTCTACTTATTTTTTTTCTATACCCTATGTCTTTGCCAATAATGAAGCTGATCAGATGGGAGATTGTGCTGTGTTTTCAGCAAAATGACCCTGGGAGGATATGCCAGAATGGTGCTTACGCTGTACTTGCACACATGGTGAATGAGTTCCTCTTTGCACTGGCCTGGATTTCAAGATAGCTGGTTTTGCCTGTCTACATCTACGGCAAGTTAGCATCCAGCACTTGTGCATTCGATGACAAAGGGAATAAGTTCTTGTGTGACTGTGCTCAGGCCTTCAGTATTTGGAAAGGATCCATATATTTGTTCACACTCACTTTGCAGGGTTTAGAGAAAAGCATGATCTGCTGCAAGGAATTAGCGATTTGTCAAAGGACTCATGCTCTAGAAACACATTGGCTTCTCAGTGATGATGTGTTTTCCCTCCTGGAAGGATCTTGTAATTGTGCTTTTGCCTTATCTGGGATTTTTTCATTGATGTCTATTATTTAATTAGGAGCCTCAGCACAGAAGCAAAGCAAATTCATGGCTGCATGACTGACCAAAGGAAGAAAAAGATACACAGGTATCTCAGCTGGATAGAGCCCTGGAAACAGCAGAGGACGATTGAACTTGTAATGGTTAGCAGAAGAATACTACCACTGAAAACGTAGTTCAAGTCTTGGGGAAAGGATAATTTTCCCAGACAGGCAGTGAACATGTTCTCAGCAAGGGACTGGGTCAGTGTGCCCTCAGGTTACATTTCCAAAGCTATAACTGAATTGGAACTGGCACTAAGGATTCAACATAAGGGTTTATTTTGAGCTGTAGTAGAAGTCTTACAGCAAACTTAATATCGGTGTTATTTTTAAATGTGGACATCTTGGCCCATAGTATTTCATCTGAAGTGCTTTAATGTCTGATTCCCACTGACTTCAGGTGGGTTAAACACCTAATTACTGCTGAAGCTTAAGTTAATTTTGAAACTGGAAACAGGACATTTCACAAATTTCTTAGATGGATTTAATGTGACTCAAATCGTATTGAGTTATGCGTTGCCTTTACTCCATGTTGTACTATGGGTCAGTCCACAAAAGTAAAAAGGTGAAATGTTGGCAAGTAGAATGAGCACAAGAGAGAATTGTATTAAGAAACAGTTCTTTGTGTTCCTTTTGAAGTACCCTTTTCCTTCTTATGTGCCTCTGCTGAAAAGGTCTGTGAGCCTTATTTTTCCTCATAGAGAGAATCACAGGTGTTTTCTTGTTGCTTACAGTGCATCAAACCTTTGCTCCACTTTCCTCCCTGCCTCCCTCCCTCACCCACTTCTCTCTCAAACGTTTAGCTTAGGTGGTTTTCTAAGGCTTTGAAGCTTGTTAACTGAGGAAGGACCCATGCATTGCTTGGCAGGTTGACCTCCCTGCAATTACTCCCACCACAGAGCAACCCTTAATTTGCAGCCAGGGACTGTAGAAGAGCTTTTCAATGTGCAACAGTCCCCTGATGCCCTGGAAGGCAAGTAGCTGTTCCCTCTTGTGCAAAGACCATGGTCTTTGAGGAAAGGGGACATAGCTACACTCTTCTGAAGCTCATCAGCTGAATCAATAAGCCTTTAAAACTGTTGACAAATGGCAGCCACCTTCAAGCTGCTTTAATTTATGCCAAGTTAACATATTGCCAAACTCCCTCGTTCCACCCTTCTGCTCTGAGGGCCAAGGACCTACATTTCCTATAACTACTATATATGATTATGTAGGTGTTTGTCTTCAAAAGTGGAAAGGGTGCTTTCACTAATTTCATCCCAGGAAACCAAAAATGAGCAAACTAATTATATTAACAGCTTATTTAATTAATTGGCATTTTATTCAAGATATGTGGCATCCTGTGTTGTGGATGCCTGCTGCATGTTGCCCACCTGGATTGGCATCCCATTTTTCCTCAGTTCTGTTATCATGCATGCCTTATAAGGTAATTTATTATACAAATTGGCTGCCTCAATTCCTTTTTCTGCATGGTCTTTGCATTTTTAAAATGCAGTGTCCTTATTAGTCAGTTTTCTTTAGCTGTCACTCAAAGTTACTTCATGAGTTGATTCCCTGCTGGTTAAAAAAAAATTAACAGAGAAGCTGCCAGTCAAGTTTACCAAATGATCCAACAATAGGGAAACTGCAATTGCAGAATATTCTCTCATTTCTGTAATTATACACTATGAAGAGTAATAATTGCGTGATAGCCTGGCATTCATTATGTGAGCTTAAGTGCTTGCATTACAGATTTCTATTTTAAGGACATTATTACCAAGCAGTAATAATTCAGTTCAGGTTGGTGATACTCAGTACATATTAGTTTAGTTTATGTAGATTTAGAGAAATTTGTTAATATTCTACTTGCAAATATGCCAATAAAACTGCTGCTTGTTTTCTAAAGATACAAAAGAAGTTTTTAAAGAAGGTGACAAATCTTTGCCCTCATTCTTCTTGAATATTTCAGAAGATGAATTTAATCCAATATCTTTGTTTCGGCAGTGCTGCTATTAAATTTTTATTTAAACAGCAGAGTAAATACCCTATGGCAACAAATACAGAAGTGCTGGAATCGCTGAATCACAGAATATGCTGAGTTGGAAAGGACCCACAAAGATCATCGAGTCCAACTCCCAGCCCTGCACAGGACCATCCCCAGACATCCCCCAGAGTCACACCATGTGCCTGAGAGTATCATCCAAATGCCTCTTGAACTCTGTCAGTTTTGGTGCTGTGACCATATCCCTGAGGAGTCTGTTCCAGTGCCCAACCATCCTTTTCTAATATCCAACCTAAACCTCCCAACACAACTTCAGGCCATTCCCTCTGGTCCTGTTCACTGGTCACCACAGAGAAGAGATCAGTGTCTGTTGGTTCTCTTCCCCTCATAAGGAAGTTGTAACTGTAATGAGATCTCCCCTCAGCCTCCTCCAGGCTGAAGAGACCAAGTGACCTCAGCCACTCCTCATATGGCTTCCCCTTAAGGCCCTTCACCATCTTCGTTGCCTTCCCTAAGATGCTCTCCAATAGCTTAATATCTTTCTTATATTGCAGTGCCCAAAACTGCCACAATATTCAAGGTGAGGCCACCCCAGTGCAGAGCAGAGTGGGACAATCACCTCCGTTGACCAGCTGGCGATGCTTTGCCTGATGCCCCCCCCGGACATGGTTGGCCTTCCTGGCTGCCAGGGCACTGCTGAGTCATATTCAACTTTCTATTGATCATCTCATTCCACAGTCTATACATGTATCTGGTGTTGCCCCATCCTGGGCACAGGCCAGAAATAATAAATTCAAGTCACAGTTTTTTATTGAGTAATTTTAAAAAGGCCTATAAGGGTTTAGTGAACCAAATTCTGCTAAAGACCCACAGAACTTATATTTATAAATACCCAGTCCTCAAGTGTCTTTCAGAAGATGAAAACTATTGAAATTTTAAACCTCTGTAAAACTAATCTAAGAAGAATTTCTTTACCTAACAGCTATTGCCAGTGAATTAGCATGAAACCCATTAGAGTTTTGTTTGCACAAACGTGAAGCCTTGAACAAATCTATCACTACTGTGACAATCTTGTGAATGGCATCTAAGGCTGGAAAAACTCCAGGAAAATTTCTCTTGTGCTCACCCAGAGGCAAGTCAGTGTTTGCGGTAGGCATTCTCAGCATACTTGAAAGATAGTGGTTGCACACTGTCTTGGGTGAACACAGGCACAGAACTTCACTTGCACTTGTAAGAAGATAAGCGAAGCACTGCTTGATCTAGGATGTAGAAAGCTGCTAGGTTGGTAAGATAGCTTTATTTATATAGCCCATGAGAAATGGAAATTTTGATAATTCTGAATTGTATTTGCTGTAGCCAAGTGCTTGTAAGAATGAAATCCCTGTCACTGTTCAGGAGTGTTGAAGGCTCATTTGAAAACATTCTCTCCTTCATGCTTTGACCTATTTTCTAAGCCCAGTTGCTTTTGATAGATTGAGTGGTACTCAACTGGCTTCTCAAATATACAAGTTGTTGTTTATCTTTCTGGAAACCTCATTGTTTAGGTAAAAAGTTTCCAAAGATCCAGCTTGATGCTGATGAGCTAGTGTTTTCAGGGCAGGTGTAGATTGTAGTCCTAGCTCATGGACAGTGGTGCTCAAGTCCACTGATAAGCACAGCACCAATGCAGACAGCTAATTCATTGTTTGAAAGTTTAGCCAAGGAGTCTGCAGCAAAGTGGTACTGAGGTGCCATTGAAGGTATGTTCTTTGTGACTGGGATAATAGACTCTGCTTTAAAACTCCTGGGTTCCTCCTCTTGAAGAGGCTTTGTACATTGATATTTCAGGCAAATCATTCAGTTCCTTTTTCCCTGGTTCATGCATCAGGAAAATGTATGTCATATTGACATTCTTCATGAGCTATTTTAAGAATAATGCAGTGTCTACAGAGAATACTAAAATACTTTCAGAAAACGCGTTAGATCTGCAAAGCATTGTTAAATGTCCCATTCACAGAATACGCACATTCTGGGAGCTAATATGTTGCTCAGGTTGAAGAGCTTAGAGGAATTCAATGAAGCTATAAGGGGAAATTTTGTCACCTTTTCAGAGTGGATAAAGGAGAGGGAATCTTATACTGGGAACAGAAGTAATGTGCTTTGCTAACTGAATATTGTCAGACAATGGTTTTTGTATGAACATCACTCAAATTTCTCATAAGCCTCTGAGATATGCAGTTTATGAATTCTTTGCACTGAGAATAGTGTGTGTTGAGATCATGCCTATGACTTTACCAAATTTAATGTTAAATTATGAATGTATGGATCTAGATACTCTGTGAATAGCATTAATTATTTTAATACAGACAGAAATTCAATGTGACAGAAAATAATTACAAATAAATTCCTGCCTTCTATGGGATTTTACCTGGTTACTTGACTATTGTATTCAGATTATTCTCACCTCATTATGAGAAAGAGAGGTAATAAAAATGTATAGAGACAGAGGGCAGGGGTTATTCTGATGACAAATTCAGCAAACAGGAGAGCTATTCAGAACAGAAGAAAGTGAATTGAAATGTCTTAGGTAATGAAGACAATGAAGAAATGTCTTAGGTAATGTCTTTGGAAAAAACAGGAAGAAACGAATACCCTTGCTGACATGATAGTTACTCACACAAGCAGACCTTTGTCCTCAATATGACATCTCATATTAAAATATGAAGTAGGTAACAAAACTAAATCTTTCTTTAAAATTAAGAAGAAAATTAGTTTCCTATGGAATTCATTGCTGTAGCAGAATCTTTTTCAAAATAATCACCACAGTTGTTTAACAGGATTTTGAAAAGAACTGGCTATTTGAGGAAAGCAGATGAAATGGCCTGGGGGGAAAGCCTGAAGAACAACAAATAGGTACGACCTGTGTGTGACTATATACAGGCTGGAAACCAGAGCAGTGAGTTGCTGGGACAAGATGCTGCCACTGAGAAAAGTGAGCATGAGATGTAGCTGTCTGGTTTTATGGTGGACCACAACACATTCCTAAACCAGGCAGCTGTGATCTCAATGCTCCAGTCATCAAGGGGTTGTATCCAAATGTGCAAGTCCAAGCACTTTGTCCAGTGCTGGAATGGGGACTGTGGAGATACCAAATGAGATGGTCATAGGAAGGAAGGAGGAGGGCTAAGGATTTGGAGCACCTCTACAGAAGACAAATATAGAAGCTGAGAAACCTTTGGAATAGCAAGAAATATGAGGAGCATTGGGAAAAGACTAGTTAGAAAACCTTGCAGATCAAGTCACAAGAACGCAGATCAAGTCACAAGAATGCATCTCAGGAACATTTGGGAGGGAGGTGATGCTGGATCCTTTTAGGGTCAGAAACAGTGGAAGGAAAATATGCAGAACTGAAACAGACAAGATGTTTAAGGTATGGCTAGTGGTTATTTTGTGAGAGGTAAAGGAAGCATTGGGTATCTGAGAAAGCAAAAATTGAATCACACTCTTGCCCTTTAATAGATATTACTTTTCAAGACCAGAATAAGGAAAATAGCTAAATAACTTTGTACTCATATACTGTTCTAATCATAATCAAAGCAAAATCTCTCTGTCTCCTGCCTCTCAAATCAGATTAAATTTAGAAAAAAATAATAATTTTAGTATGCTAGGTTATTGTAAGAGTTTTGCATTTATTCCTAAGGTGGCATCAATGTCCATAAAACATTGTTCCAAAACAGTTGGTAATAACAATAGAAAAATGTTAAATTCATTGGAGTATAACCTGGCCATGAAGTGCTAAGAATTCAAGTTAAATAAAAGTGTCTCAAAATATAACTCATTTTGATATCCTGACATTAAAACTCATAGAAACATAGACACAATCCACATACATACTGAATGAAGTTCTGATTAATGTGAAATATTTTTTCCCACCAGTGCCTGTTTGGGAAAAGTTATTTCACATTTGATCTAGTAAGAACTGTAGTTATTAAAAAAAAAAAATAAAATTATGTCATCTCTCTGTGCAAGATCGTTTACTTAAATAGACCATGGCACTTTTTTTTTCTGTAACTGGGAATATGAACTCTTTGAAGAATATTTTCATATTACCTTTCAAATCTTGAAATGTGATATTAGTTTGTCATGGTGGTGGTTTTCATTTTGTTTGACTGTATTTGTGGCATGGCTTGGAGGGCTTTCTATGAACTTTGTTTTCTAAAGAATATCTGTGTTTATAATTGACTTAGAGGGATGAGTTATCTAAATGTAGTACTAGCAGAGATCAGCTTTTTTCTGCAGTCTGAATGAAGAGTCATTTATCGCTGCACATCCAAACAACTACCAAAGTTGAAGGCAAATAGCATAACATCACCTTCCCCCAGTCATGGGCACGCACATTATTTTGTTTCCTCTCCAAATAAAAATTAATAAGGTGGATCAGAGTAGAAGCATTTTGCTAGTCTAGTATATTCACCCGTAGGTTTAGAACTACTGCTGCTGGGCTTTTATCAGTTGTTGCTACTGCTGCTGTTGTTGAGAAAAGACTGGATTGTTTAGTTAGGTTACTGTTGTAGAATAAATGCTTTATTATTGTTATTTCATTTGTTAAAATGTTCCAGTGATGTGAATTGATAACTTTTTGATCATCTTCAGTGTCAGAAAAACGCCTTGCTAATTTGTTGTCATACCATATAAAAAAACCAATAAATCAAGTAAATATCAGGTATGCAGCTCCCTGTCACTTCCCACTTTGTGTCTGCAGAGAATCTGATTTGGAGTCACAGTAGTGCAAAATTAATATTCATTTATTTGCTATTTGAGGTACTTGCTCAGTAATCCCTAAAATATAATCTGAGTCTTTGAGTCCCATCTGTAGGGCCCTCTTGTGTTCTATGTCTGGCTTTAGCTATACCATCTCCAGCTTGGAGGACTCAGTTGTGGATTTATATAAACAGTGAAACATTAATTTTTAATGAAATATTGGAGAAAAGGATGAGTTCCAGAAAAGCAGAGTACCTATTAATATAGGTTCTTCAAGCAACAAAAATAATGAATCCTCATTTCCTGTTCTTAGCCTCATTTCCTGTTCTTAACCATTGCCCTGAAAATATATCCAATTTTTTCTCAGATCCCCTGGGCTGCCACAATATACTGTTCACTCCCTGCGTTATTCCAAGTTCCCTCTCATGACTTTGGGTTTGGATGGCTAAGAGGCAGTATCTACTGGGATTAGCTCAAAGATACACCTATGTGGATTTGCCAGCTGCCAGGAACATATTTATTCACTTACTAATTGGTCCCTAGCTATTGCAATAAAAATGCCTGAAGGCATAAAAGTGCCTAAATTCAGGCATAAAAATGAAATGCCTGAAGTCTGCTTTACTTTAAATAAGAACATTTCTTTGAGCCCTTGTCTAGCTACTGTTTTTCCTGAACTTCACAGAACTTACTATCTTCAAGACATCTGATGCTCTGTGAAATTCTGTTGAAATCAGTTGGTCATTCTTAACAATTACCATGGAGCAGACTGATGTACAGATGCATAAAGAAACAAATCTAAAAATTATAAAAAAAAATATGCAACTCTTTTTTTTTTTTTTACTGGATATCATCTTGTTACCTGTTATCATTAAATGACAAGCTTACAAGTTAGAATGATGAGAGCAACTATAATGAATAATGTATAAATATTTTTTTAAGTTCATGGGACTTATATGAGATATTGAAGTAGGAATGACTACAGCTCATATAAAGTGAACCAAATTCCATCCTGTAGATGGATATGAAAATTGGGAAAGAATGAGTGAGGCAGTGCTTAGCAACACCTCTTAAACACCTGTCCTTGCTCTCTTCTTGTTTGATAATGCTATGGATGGTGTTATGTATTATTTCCTGTCTGGATTTCCAGTGACTGGTTAAGTTTTTCCAGACTTTGCACAGAGATGTGAGGGTACTTAATAGTGCTTAGGATAACTGCCATCACAGGTTGACTTGAGTAATTTGATCAAAATTGTCACAACAAATTATGTTTTAATACAGAAAAGTGTATTTGACAACCAGAAACACAGACTAAACCTATAGGATGGGAAAATCTCTGTCTTAAAAATCAGTCATTCAGAAGATGGCATGGCAGCCAGCAGATAGAAGAGCTTTTTTGGTGAGATCTTAGTGTTGAGTTGTGGCTTTGAACCTTATATTGATCCATAGATGAAGAGGAAGAAAAATACACACTAGACACATTGAAATGATCATGACACTGTGAACATCACCAATAAGACCACTGTTAAAATCTTGTGCCCTGTGCTCTGATTCACACTTCCTGGAGGATGGAGCTACTAAAAAAAATTCAAAGGAGAGTAAAAAATTGGTCCCAGAGGCCATGAATCAACCATTGGGATATCAGTCTTTTGGAACTGATGAGCCCAGAGTACTGGGAAAATGTTGAAGAAGTAATTCAATCACTCTCTCTCGGTACTTACACATTAAAAAAAAAGTTTAATGACAGGAGCCAGGGGAACTTTTCAATCTTCTAGATAAGCAGCAAAAATGGAAATTAGATTAATTTAAACTTATAATAAGGTGCAAGTTTTTGGCACAAGCCACAGATAAATACTGGAAAAGCTTTTCAGAGGAAATGTTGAGTCATTATTTTGCTTGGTGTCTTCAAATTGTGCTAGTTTAACTGTCTGCATGTAGTATATAACTCTAAATATACCATACATACAAAATGTACACAGACATGTAATATTTACCCATGTATATCATGTGGATATATTCTAGCTATATCAGAGATTTGTAGAGATAGAGCTCTAGAGCTTCCTTACTGATAAAGAATAACTTCATAACTAATATTGAAGAAAAAGACATAAATATGAGATCTAAAATAATCTAAAATGGGGCATGAGCTGGAAGCTGAATTAATCTCCAGAATACACTGAATATTCTTCAAATCAGTTTGTTAGACTTTTCTTCAATTTACATTATCTGCACAGGAGGTGAAAATATGGATTTTGTTTTGGGATGGAGGAGAATATGTTAGTGATTGCATTTCCACTAACAGAAAAAGCAAACACAAAAATATCCTACATATATAAAATATTTCTTGGACAAATTGTGTCAAATATGGTACTAACTTCAGGCTGACTTTAATGTACAAGTGGGAGAAATATCAGTTGCCTAATGAGGGCTGAAATTTATCCCCTTTCAGAAAGCTAATACGAGTCTATGAACCACTGAAAGCCAATCCTAAAATTATGACTTAAGGAGATTTAAGGGGGATAATGGCCCCATGCTACCTTTTTGCCTGAATTTAGTATTTTGTTGCCAGTGACCTGGTCCCATACCACTGATTTGTAATAAAACTTAGTATAAGGTATTTGGGATATTTTTCATATAGAAATGCATCTTGGCTTCTAGTCTTCTTTGTGTTGTCTGCTGGCTACTGCTAGTACAATATCTTGGGGAAAAAAAAATCTCAGGATCTCTGGTGTATTTGAAATATTGATTTAGCTTTTCCTCTTCCAAATCCTCACCAGACATTTCTAGAGCCAGTGTGATACTGCTATTTGTATTTTATCTCGTGAAAAAAATACTTAGAAGAGAGAGCTTGAATTTGCCAAATACTGTTTCTGATGTGTTCTACCATATTGCAGCCAGTATGATGATTTCAAGCTGTTTTGCTTGTGGGATGCTAGTGGAAAACACATCTGAAAACTTGGTTAATAGTAAAAATATATATCTTTCACCAGGTCATTGTAGGCTTAGGAAAATTGTCTTAAACTATTTAAATATTGCATTGTCCATACTGTTCACATTTCTATGGAAGTTCAAACATCTTATTTTCTTCCAACCTTTAGTCTTTAGATAATTAGACACACAAATATTGTATAAATTTAAAAATATCTGCTTGGAAATACTACTAGCCATCAAGTCTTTTTTGTAAATGATACCCTGGTCTCTATAGTATCATTGCATATTGGGAGGGAGGCAGGGAGGCAGGCAGGAAGGAAGGAAGGAAGGGAAACATATCTCTAAGGATGCTGTCCCGGTTTGGAACAAATATATTCAGAAGGATAAATATTCTCTGATAAAAACAGGCCGCAATCACCCTCTCCCACCAGGTTAGAGGAAAGAAATATTTCCTCAAAGGAAAGTGAAAGGGAAAAAAAAGAAAACTATTTGTTTAACCAACATGCAAGAGAAAAAAAAAAAACAAAAAACCCCANGGGCTCAGTTTTTCAAAGCACAAGATTCACTTTTTTTTTCTCCTGGCATAGAGGAGACGAATATGGGATAATCAGAAAGTCACCCCAAGACAGATGCCCTGGCATTATACACTTCCAAACGTACTGAGGGCTTCAAACTGGAAAATTGATGTCCTAGAAGCCTTTAATTTTAAAATTCTGGAGGTCCATGTAATACTATGCTGAAGTCATTTGAACCCTACAGAACTTCAGCCAAATCAGTGTCTGAAAACCAAAGGTAGGTAAATTCAGACTGAAAGAAATGCGTTTTTAAAGTCAAGGTAAATATCCTCTAGAAGGATGCCTTCTCCCTTGTTTGAAACTTTTGAATTCTTAATGATTTGTTTGAACACAAATATCGGATTCACTCAGTGTTCATGAGGCAATGCTCTGTGGCTTGTACACTGATTGTTACTGTGCTGTCTCACTTTAAATATATCTCTCTATCTATGAAATATATTAATGAACTAGCAAATCTTTTACATGTGTCACAATAACAAAATAAGATAATAAATTCATTGTGACTATGGTAAAATAAAAAAAAAAATGTTGATACTTACTTTCTTTTTCAGAATTTGTACTTTTCTTTACAGACCTAGAAAAACTGTATTTGTAGTAACTTTCCAATTCTCCTGGATATTAGGCACATTCTGCTCCCACATCATCTCATTAAATATCAGAAAATAAAGTGACAGCTTTGATATTCTCAGACATCCATTTTTGAGGCAGCCAGTGCCTTGTAGGTGCTGGCAGGTGGCAAGACACCCTTCAGAGGAAGGAGGGTTTACAGAAGTTTGAGGTATGTTTCATGTATCCCTGTGCAAGGGAAAAATCTTTTTCTTGAGTGGTCCTGGAAGGAACAGGTACAATCTGGCTCCTCAAGCCACGAGCATATATATGGCTTTTACATGCAAAAATATATTGGCATGAAGTGATTAGACATGATGGGTGGACCTTGGACTGCAGTCAGATGCCCAAACAGTTGCTCATTTACTCCCCCTCCTAAACAGGGAAGGGTGAGAAAAGAGGATAAAACCCCTTGTGGGTTGGGGTAAAGACAGGGAGATCCCTTACCAGTTACCATCACAAAATACCAGGCAAAACAGGCTCAACTTGCAGAAGATTAATTTAATTTAATTTATTGCCAGTAAAAACAGATGTTAATAGTGAGAAAATTAAACAGATGAATTAAAACCATGTCTTTCCCCTGTATCCCCTTTTTACCAACAACAACGATTTCTTCATCCCTGGCCCTTCTACCTCCCCGTCCCACATGGCACCAGGTGATGAAAAATGGAGGATTGCAGTTGGTCCATAATATTTTCTCTCTCCTGCTGCTTTCTCCTCATACTTTCCCTCTGCCCTGGCATGGGAGCTCTCCTACAAGATATAGTTCATTCAAGATAAACATGCTCCAGTATGGGCTCTCCATGGGCCACAGCTTCCTTTAAGAAATATCCATGGGCTGCAGTGTAGATCTTCTCCATCATGGTCCTTCATAGGCAGTGGGAAATTACCTGCCCCACCATAGTTCTTTCCCACAGGTGCCTGGAGCACTTCAACCCTTCCTTCTTCTCTCATGATGTAGCCCTGTTCTACAGGCCACATATTCCTGAGCATTTACATCTACATCACCCTAGCATTTATACTGCTGTTCTGTCATCCTCCTTTTTCCATCTCCTCTACCTATCAGGCTTTTTTGCCCTTTCATAAATCCTTTTTTCAGAGGTGCCACCATCTTGGCTGACAGGCCCAGATCTGTCCTGTAGTAGCTCACTTTGGGGCTGGCTGGAAACTGGCTGGAACGATCTGTGTCTGGCACAGGGCAGGCCCTGGCCTCTCCTCATGGAGGCTGTCCCATGTGTCGCCTTGACAGCACCCAAGCACGTGACACCCAGTTCATTAGAAAACAGGTTTATAGAGAATTGATTAAGAAGCCAACACTGTTTCTAGCACCATCATGTTTTCACTTCAACAGATTTACTTCCAAATTTTGTACCATTTCAGTTCTAGTTTTGTATTGTTTCTTCGAGAGTTGTAATTACGAAGTTTTATTTTCTTGCTGTGTTTTGATGTGTGGGTTCAGTACACACCTGCAGCAGCCCCACACCAGCAACTGTGGTCTGGCAGGCTGGGGAGGATGGTAACGGCGGTCACATTGGCATCATGAAGGGTTCACACATCAGCCAAGTTTATTAAAAGCAGTGTCTAAATAGCAGTTACACACGGCCGGAATCAGGCTTACAATTAGATTCTTGCAGCCTGTCTCTAACTACCTAAGTTACTGTGCTTCCTATGCTAACCTACCTATCTCTAGCAGACAATATGTCTATGTCTCCATAGACAAGATGTCTGTCTGTCTCCCTATGCAAGCAGCAGCTGTAGAACACAACTATAATGTTTACATTAATCACCCAATGACCTGAGGGTCAACTCTCCTGTCCAACCACAGACGTCAGGCTGTGTCCACAAGACACGGCCTGCTGCAGCCTCACTGCCAAACATGCCCCAATCCCAAAAGGTGCCTTGCTCCATGTATCCCACAGGATGGCATACAGATCTTGGAACAGGTGACACGGTGGCTTTATAAAAGAAACAAATGCTAATACTAATTTTCTTCCTCTTCATTCTTACACACTCTTATAGAATAAGTGCAGTGTATATTTTTTTTAAAAACTGCATATTCCTACATGAAAAAATTGTTTTCATAGAAGACTGAAATCATCTAGAAGGCATTTACTTGGGGTTCTTTTTCTCTTCAACATTTTTCCAAAGCATTTGCAATAAAATAGTTCCAGTTAATATTATTAGTGGCCGTGGAATGGAAATCCGTGTTCCTGGTTCTTCCAAAACAGTGAAATCTACCAGGATAAAATTTGTCCAGAAGCTTCATGAGCAAAGGCATATAAAAGCTCAATGGAAGAGTATGGGCAAAATCACAGAAATGTGGGTCAACAGAAAGGCATTTCCTCAAAATTTATGTTTTAACAGGACTTTTTACATGTATACTAAACTACATATTTTTCTTTTATTGAGTGGCAGACAGAAGTGCTACTGCTGCTGCCATTGACTTTATGGAAGGTATCTATATATGCAGTGCATTGGACAGAGCAGTGCAGGTGGAGCCTTCTCCCATAGATGGTGCCCTATATTTAGCTTAGCATTATGTTGTCAAGATGTTTCTTCTCAAGAGCTAATGGCTTGGGGTTGCCACATTCTCCAGATAATCCCTTGATTTCTGTAAGCTACTCAAGGCATTGAAAGCCTAAGAAGAAATATAGAAATCACGGAAATGAGCCTGAAGTCATTGAGTATGTTTGTGCTGCACATACTTCACTGGAATAAAAGATACCAAATTACCTAAGAGTCAAGGAGTCTAGCTGTGAAAGTACAGAAATCTATGTTTGGATTCCTAACAGACAAAATTTTCTCATGGTTCTTGTGGTTCCTGCACGGCAAGTTACCTCTCTTTATCTGTGTTGCTTTTATTCATAGTTTCTAATAGAACTCCTGAAATACAACAAAATTTGGGTGAAAGAATTAGTTTGGAATTAGGGACAAGGCAAGGGGAAACTGTTCTTGATGCTACCTTGAAATAAAATTATGACCATCATTGATGTATTTAAAGCTATCACCTGGCTTACTGCTTAGCAGAAGCTCCTCAACACTACATCTAACAGATTTGATAAGGTGGATATGACCTTGAGTGCAGCAAGAAATAAATCATTAGGCAGGTGTCTTGTACCCTAAGAATCTGCTAAAGATTCATGCAATAAGCCAAACTCTTGTCAGTTGACTTGCGTTGCCTATACAGTGTACAAATCGCTGCTGGTAAAAAATTAGGAGTAGGTAAAATGAATAAGGTTGAAAGTAACATTAATATATAGAATGTTTCTAGACTTCCAAGCCAATCGTAAGTTGTTGTGGAGAGCCAAATTAAAGAAACAGCTGGAAGTTGTCTCACCAGAAGTATCTATAGAAAGCAGTTGAGAGGAATCATGGGAGAAATTATTCCATATATGATAGCATGTTCTATGAGCATTATGTATTTCATAGGAGATAATATCAGGCGTACTTCTGACTCAAAGAGTTCCTGTCACCCCTTAAGCTGTATTACCCCGCCTGGGTACATAGTGGGAGAAAGTTTGGCTGAAGGTTAGCAAGCTGATGAAACTAACTATGTTGCCTTGAAAATCCCCAGCTGTGAATGCAGCCTGTGGCAAAAACTGGAAATGGGAACTACTGGAGACTCATCCTCAGACACTGACACTCCTATGTTTGTGGGTAGCAAACAGTCTGAATGTAAAACTACAGAAGTGGAATATTTCAGTAGAGTGCCATTTCTATGTAGACACAATCAAATCTAGTGGAACTTAAGAAAGAAGAAAAAAGTCCTTTTCTGACCTCAGTCAGCCTATTTCAATTGAACAGAAAGGTTTTGATCTTGATTTAGGACAGCTAATATATGACAAAGTTGCTGCCATGGAAAAATAATAGGATTATTTTATGGAGATGCTTATGGAGAAATAACCCAGGTGAGGGCAAGAGATTATATTGTTATCCCTTTATTTAATAGGAAAGCACAAAAAAGGTAAGATTCATCTTTAAGTTTCATCTCACAGTATTGGTCAGGGAATGAGACTCATGAGCATGAAATACATCCTGATGACCTGGACACATGGTCCTTGATATGACCAAAAGCTGCCCTTAAAGCATGCAAAGCATCCTGTGTACTAAACCACATACGGAAGCACAGTAGGCGATATGTCATACATTGCTGTACTGTGTATGGGAATAAAAGAATTAATGCAGAAACCCATAGACTATTGTCAAGCTATCTACAAAGCTGCCTCCATGTGAATCTCTAGCTTGTGGCTATACTTGCAGAGCAGCATGGCAAAAGTTGTGTAAATATAGCAAGACGTTTTCTGAAGCTGGAGGGGTGCAGTCATAATATGCTGTTTCCTACAGGACTCAGATTTGAATGCTAGAGATCCTTGGTTTTGGTTCAGAGAAGCACCTGGAAGCTTGGATGCATCTAATGTCATCTCTCCAGCTGAGTAAGAATGTCACGAAATAGGCTTTCTTAAAATATTGTTTCATAGTCCCAGATCCCAGGCAATGTTGTCATGCCCAGATGTCCTGCTGCATTTGGTATTCCTTCCTTTAGACAAGTCTACTCTTGGAAATGGTGAGATGAGTACAAGTTTAAAAGGAAGGATGAAGCAGAGACAGACACCTTGACAGGAATTTGATTTCTGAAAACAGGCTGAATACAAGGAACACTTTCTCTGATCAGTTCATTCATTTGTAGGGTTTCCAGCTGACTCGAGCTGTTCTGTACTTATGCTATATAGGATTTATGGACTGACATGTTTAGTAAACAAGTAACTTAGGGACCTGGACATGCCCTTACCCTCTCAAGTACAAATCAGGAGTAAAATAAAATTAGTGTGAGAATGAGACCCATATTTTTTTCAGCTACGCCCCAGTCTAAAGATTATATTGTGGGATATAACACAAAGACAGAGGTGTTAGCAGGATACAATTGAGTTGTGAATTGACACGCAGAGATGTAATATAGAAAACCCTTATGTATTGCAAGCAATTCTATTTGGATAACTCATGAACAAAACATTTCAGTCAGGTTTCTCACAAATACTATTGAGGAGAATTTCATTGACCCTCCTGTAGTTATTTGATCTTGCTTACTTCCCTGAAATCTTACATTTGTGAATGTATTCATCTCTGTGTACATTCTTTTTTACCCCACATGTTTGCTTTCACTTGTGAATCATGTTAGTGGATTTTCTATCTTGTCTTTAATGACCTGTAGCTCATTGCAGTATATTATGTATTATATTTAAAGTATCAGTACAGATATGCCATGTTCTATAAAATGCAAGCATGTCTCATATATGGAGAAACTAATAATTTCCAGAGAAAGAATTAAAATTATACTTCAGTCAAGGCCATTCTGTTCTTTGTTTATCAAACATAAAGTGTATATTTAAAGAACATCTGAAACTCATCTCTAATTAAAAAGTTGTCATTTGTTTATACAAATAATATAATTAAGTAATGCAAACTCTTTGCAGAACAAAAGAGGTTAAACAGTATTTTTTCTCAAAACAGATTATAATTAGTTTCTGGCAGAAAGTTGTCCTGATACAATATATTATTTTCTCACTATTGTGACTGTTGCTGATGGACTAACCTGTAAAGGCAGAAAGTGGGTACATATACTCCCACTCTTTGCTATTTAGAGTATTTCAGGTGTCCATTTTAGAAAGAGACAAAAGCATCTTATGCCTGATGCAAATTGTGAAGTGATGTTTTACCTGTGCAAATCCTGTATTTCTTTCCTCTTCAGGACAGAACTTTAGAGACCCAATCATATACTGCAGAAAATATTTGGAAGTTCAGCTTTAGAAAAGGAAGAAACAGCAACATGCTTTCATGCTTCCTAAGGCCTTTTTAGAGAATTGCTGCTTTCCTACTCTTTTAATAGTCTATAACAGATGAGCATATAGCTGCTTTTGTATATACTCACTGGGAATGGCTACTTAATCTTAATTTCTAAGATTAAGACCCTAAATACAAGACTCTCATAATACAAGACTGTCAAATACACCAGAAAGCTGCTGCAGTGCAGAAGCAGCTGAGCAAGTGGAAAAGCTGATTCTTCTTGTTCTTCATCAATGGTGGCTCCACAGACCATGTTCAATCTCTGTTCATTTCTGGATAGCAAATAAACCTTCCTGACTGCAGAAGTTAAACCACTTGCATTGTTAAAGCTTTGTTTGGATAGTAATAGAAATTTACTTTAGTTCCACTTTTGAAGTAGAGATAAAGAGGTTTATACAACCCCATTCTCAGGAAATGCAGAATTATGTTGTAATTAATGAATTATCTATTCAGTGTTACAATAATTCACTTTATCTGTAACCATTCCCAGTGAATTCTTTATATAGTGACATTTATTAGCAAACTGCCATTTGCATCACTTTTACATTATTGTTCTCATTATTAATTTACTTTTAATAATTCTTTAGTGTTTGGTTTCATCAATAAAATGGATGGAGCCCATGAAGTGTTTAACCTTATCTTAATTCTATATCCCTAACACCATTGCCAAAGCACAAGGGTAGATACATAATACATTAACTGACAGTTCTTCCCTTTTGTACATTCCCTTGTCTCCTTTTTGCTCCTGTATGCCAGTATCCCTGAGTTTGTTCTGTAAAAGCAAAGGATGATTCCCTGTTAAAGACTATTTAACTAAAAGAATTACATTGCTATTGTATGTGCTTCTTTCTGTCCCAGACAATGACTATGAATTAATTAGCATTAGAACACTGGAAATTCCTATGAATTTAACATTATATTCTGTGTGCGTTATTGAATGATTTTACACTTCCTCATGCAAAACTGATGATATCTCTACAAACCTCTGAGGGAGTCTGTGAGGTCATTAAAATTAGATTTGCAAAGAAAATATATGGATTTCTTGCTCACATTATTTTTTCCTGTGCTGATAATGCTATTTTTGAATTCTTGTTCAGAATGGCTTGTTTGTATTGAAAATTTCTTTTACCCTTTAACCTATTCATCTACCTTCCCAAACTCTTCATTTCATAAGGGAAAAGAACTATGATTTTTCAATATTTAAAAGATTCTTACAGGAAAACAAGAACTTACATTTTCAGCTCCTAATGCTGTCTTCAGAGATAACAGACACAGAAAGGCAGCCCAGTGTGAAAAAGCAAATATACATGTCAGAAATTAAAATAGCAATTTATACCATGTCTCCTTCCTGTCTTCATTGCTGATAGCTTGTTTTCTCTGTGAAGGAGGATTCCAGAAGTAATATTGGTGTTTTGTGATCCTGGCATCTGCGTGGGAAGAAAAATCATGAAGTCTTATTAAAAATTCTCTCTGGAATCCTGACTTTGCTCTATATTTCTGATGACTATTTGTTATTATTTTTAAAACAAAAGAGTTCTAAATTCATGGTTTCATGGGAGCTCACAACATTATTAGCACTCTGCTGGTGACCGAGGGAGAAACACCGGCAACAAATGCTCCTGAAAGCAACGAATCTCTCTGTACTACTTACTGAGCAAAAGCTTAGTGTGTTAAGTTAGGTGAATTGCTTGAATAGATTTTTTTCCTTCATAATCAGGTACTATTTTCATAACCAACATTTTTCTGGTTTTAAATAATTTTTTTTCCAAAATAAATAGCAGTATGTATTTAGGCTTAAATTTATCATTCTGTATTAATAAAATTTCATAAAATATATAATATTTAAGTTATATATTCTGGGTGATTAAGTTCTAAACAAAGCCATCGAACATGGAAGACAAATAATCAATATGCACCCAGAACCAAAGGTTATTGAAGTGATTAAGCAGCTTTTAACAGCAGACAAAAAAATGTTTTCTTCCTGTCAGTTTGATTTACTTCAATAACTAGTTCAAAGTTAAGGAACTGCTTAGAAATAGTATAAGCTGAAGCGTCATTATCTTTAAATGGTCCATGAATAAACTCTCAGTCTGGGATGCTGAGACATGAATTTATTCATTAGCTGTATTTAAAATTAGGTTTGGTAATAAGCTAGTTTTAAGTATAAAATGTTTGATACATTTTTCCTCTATATACAATATTTATTGTAATTTTATTTAAATAATCAATACACTTGAAAGGCTGGGGTTTTGCATTTCAGTTGCAATCCCCATTTCCATCCAAAGCAGCTTGATACAAGTCGTAAGTAAATAAAAATTAATCTTCTAGTAAAGAGGAATTATCATTCATTTCTAACAGAACACCATGTAAGTATTAAGTATTTCAATAATTATGCTGAACTACATCACTTCTGAAATGGGAATATAAGGTATTTTTCTGGTAGGGTATGGAAGTAACAGATTAGTTTAAAAATTAGATTCAATTTCAAACTATATCTTTTTCAAGTTTACCTACAGACAAAAATCAAACTCCCTTGAGCACAAAAGAATAATACACATTCAAAATAAATATAGAGAGATCTTTTTTAAAATAATTGGTTTAAGATTTTTGTATTTTTTGTATTCCTACAGAATTAATGCTTAAAATCTTATGAGAAATACTTGTCAGGTTTTATCAAAATATTATAGTTTAGGGCCCTGTAAATAAGCAATTCTGTGATATATGGGAGATAGAAGAGGTTTATGGCTATATTAAGTCATAACCTCCTACTTTAGAAGCATCTTTACTTAGAATTTTAATTCAATAGACAATTCCAACATTTTTAAAATTAATTAAATTTCCAGCTGGAAGAAAATAAGTTTAGGCATTTTCTACTTATTAAAATTCTGTTTAAAATGGTGGAAATATCAAAATGGGCATGTTTTTCCCTCAGCAAGAGTAAAGTGGTCAGTTTCAATTTTGATGTAACAAGAGTTACATAAACTTATTTTTTAAATGTAAATTTATGCTCACGTTGTTATTGATTAATTTTATATGTATATGATGCTGGCATTTTAATTAGAAAGACCTGATTGCTTTATATTAGGCTTCCTTAATGACCTATCAAAGTCAGAAAATTCATATTCTTTCTTGAAAACAGTAGGTCCAATTAAATCACAGAGCTGACAGAGACACCTATTCTCAACTTGTTCAAAGTTGTGAATTGATTAATTTGTTTCAAATATGTAATAGCTGGAGAAGCTTTTCAAAGTGTGTTTTGGTAGCCACTCTTGTTTGTGTGTATCCAGCACTGTAAGGGCAATAAAATCTCAGCAGTCCATTCCTCTGAGCTGAAGGAGAAGGAAGAGGTTTTATTTTGTCAGTGGTGGAGAACCTATTTAAAGCAGCGAGGATCTCATTGGTTTCAGCTAAGTGCTGACATACTAATTATGCCTTAACTGCATCTCCTGTTTCTTCCTAGGTCTTACTGCTGCAGCATCTCTCGTATCCCTGGCTTGGGCTTTGGCTTCCTACCAAAAGGCCCTCCGTGACTCCCGTGATGACAAGAAACCCATCAGTTATATGGCTGTTATAATCCAGTTTTGCTGGCATTTCTTCACAATTGCTGCAAGGGTCATTACTTTTGCTCTGTTTGCCTCGGTTTTCCAGCTGTACTTCGGGATTTTCATCGTGCTGCATTGGTGTATCATGACCTTCTGGATCGTTCACTGCGAGACAGAGTTTTGCATCACTAAATGGGAGGAGATAGTTTTCGACATGGTTGTTGGGATAATCTATATCTTCAGCTGGTTCAATGTCAAGGAAGGAAGGACACGCTGTAGGCTTTTCATTTACTATTTTGTCATCCTTCTAGAAAACACCGCCTTGAGTGTTCTCTGGTATCTGTACAAGGCCCCTCCAATCTCTGATGCATTTGCCATACCAGCACTGTGTGTAGTGTTCAGCAGCTTTTTAACAGGCATTGTTTTTATGCTAATGTACTACGCCTTCTTTCACCCCAATGGACCAAGGTTTGGGCAATCGCCAAGCTGTGCTTGTGAGGACCCTGCTGCTGCCTTCACCCTTCCCCCAGAAGTGGCCACGAGCACGCTAAGGTCCATCTCCAACAACAGGAGTGTCACAAGTGAGCGGGATCAAA
This sequence comes from Calyptomena viridis, assembly GCA_013390005.1. Taxonomy (NCBI): domain Eukaryota; kingdom Metazoa; phylum Chordata; class Aves; order Passeriformes; family Eurylaimidae; genus Calyptomena; species Calyptomena viridis. The sequence goes on from WEIV01004428.1 coordinate 139,407, forward strand.
AATTTGCAGAGAGGGATGGGTGTGCACCTGTGTTTCAGGTGAGACCTACCGCACCATCCACACCTTCCTCCCGGCCACCAAGGATTGAGGAGTCTGTCATTAAAATTGATCTGTTCAGGAACAGGTACCCAGCATGGGAGAGACATGTGTTGGACAGGAGCCTGAGGAAGGCAATCTTAGCATTTGAATGTTCCCCTGCTCCTCCACGGCTACAGTATAAAGATGATGCCCTTATCCAGGAGCGCTTGGAATACGAAACCACATTGTAAACAAAGCAAAAACACAGCTTGAAGGAGCTCTAACGTTACAGTCCAAATTAAAGGTTGACAGTAGGGCTGTAGGAATAACTAAACTGTGTACTACAAGTAGAACAGCAAGCTATAGTGTTCTTAGTTTGGCTATCATCATGATTATCATTTGATCCACTGTGTGCAGTCTGTCTGCAGGACACTGATGCAGCAGCATCATTGAAAGCCTAAAAAAAACCCAAACCCTGACCCACAGATACAGATCAGTTACTTCAGCTGGGGAAACTCATCCACAACCCCTTGCTGCTATGAAACTCTGACTGCACAGTACTTACAATCAAATCAGAGCTTTCAACTTTAGCCAGTAGTGCATTTTATTTTAGAATTTAATGACTCATATTTCCATAATCGATGGCAAAACCAAACAAAAACACATCTTTTAAAAAATAACAAAACTGTAACACACAGTGTTTCTGTTATGAAAACTGTTTTCTGGGGAAAAAAAATAGGAGCATAGTAGTCTTCAACACTCCCACAAATCAACCATTCAGGTTAGACTAGGTTTGCAAAATAGATCTTAATTAAAAAGATACATTGTAATGTTTGTAAGGCTGTCAATGGAAAATAAACTAAATTTTGATTAATTAGGTCATAAAAATTAATACTACCAAAACTGTTTGTTTTCTGTGGAATTTCAAAGTCTTTTTAAATGCAATTTAACTTCTTGATGTTACTTTCAACAGAAATCCTATGCAGCTCACTTCTGAAGAAATTTTTCAGGAGAAATAAGGAGCTCTAACATGTAGTGATATATATTGAATGATAATCATGATTCAGTATTCAATTTAATAAAAAAAGTGAAAGAACAGGGAAATATAGTTTTCATATTCTAAACATTTGGAGGACCCCACTCAGATATTTCAGAAGAAACTACAAGGAGATGAACACACTGAAACTTCTCTGTTTCAGGACTGAGAATACATGATTCAGTGTGTGAATGTATGCAGGGGTGCAAGGGACTGTGACATGCCATACCCTTCCAGTGCCAAACATTGTATAACTGCAAGGTTGATATTGCCTGAGGGACAGATAACAAGTGGCACAAGCCCTACCAGAAAAAGGAAGCAGGAAAGACCAACCAAGTTCTCAACATGTAGAGACAGGTCTGATTTTTCCCACCCAAGGTGAAAGTTTTAAAGGCTTTCAGCCACCTCTTAGTGAGTATATTCACCGAAGTATAATACAAGCAAGTTGTGTGGAAGAGCCTCTTCTGCCTGTTCAAGACTTGTGTCCAGATGTGTCTAAGAATTACATTGAATATCTTGTAATAGTGTTTTTGCTGAAAGATTTTGGGTTTTAAATACCTCCCTAAATCTAGTCAATGGTATTATCCTTTATGTTAAAAGTTCCCCTGATGGTGCTTTCAAATGCATTAAAGGTGCAAGTCAAAATTTGATAGTATTTTTTTTAAATCTGGTGCAGAGTGAAAAACTCATGGATTATTTCAATATTTTTGTAAAGTAAAAAGATGATATAAAAGGTTACTTTTTATAAACTTCAAGTCTTTTAATACATTTCATTCTCTTTATAGCTTAGATTTTAAGAATTGGTCCATGAATTTAGTCAAATGGCTTTTTCAGGTTGATATAAACCTGGTTTTCACACATTACAGATTTGTTTTGCAGTGTAATGCCATATGAAAGCCTACACGGGTACTTTTAGAATACTTTATAAACTTCAAATGTAAGAGGCTTGTAAAGACACCAGGTGATTCCATAAGAAAAAATTCGCTATAAATATTTCCATCTGTTCTAGGAGAGTGAAGCAGACCTGAAGAGTTATTGTTGTAAATGGCATTGTCAGAATGGAGAAGACCTGATGATTGGTATTGTAATCTTCACTGTCAGATATATCCAGTGTAGTCACTGCTGTATATGCTGCTGGTTAATTTCAGTCTTTCCTATTATGAATATTTGTACTATGAAATGGCCAAGGTTACACAGACTATGTTTATTTGTATTCGCTCAATTAGCCATTTTTAATGTTGACTTTTTTTATTGGTGAAATGTTCGATACCTGTTGTTCTCTGCTGGGACAAGTTCCTCAAAACAAAAAAATCTGTGGAAGTGCAGGAATCTGCAAGACAGAGGGAATTTTACACAGATCAGAAAACACTCATGCTTCAAGGGTTTCTTAGGTATTTTGAAATTAAGCAGTGGCCAACTGCCTCTATAATAACTTTTTAAGTAAAACAATTCTTTGATAGTCCAAACATGAAGCTTTGTACAAAGTGATGGCCCTTCTCTCCATGGAGATATAGCTGATTATTCAGAGAAAAGCACTCATGTTTTGTCAAAAAATATACCACTGCAAGAACTGCTAAAAAAAGATTCTGGGAGCAAGTCCTTTGTCCTGTCAAATTCAGTAGAGCCTTCACTCCAGAATCAAGTGCTAGTTCGCACAAGGAAATTGCTGGTTTTCTTTACAGACAAGGCAAATGGTAAGCTTTGTGAGCCAAGATGGTGGGGGTTTCCTTTGGGAAGAGTTGAATGTGTTTGCTGCTGCTTTAACAACTTGGAAAGTTAAGCCTGAATGAGGCACAGTGGGCAGCCTTCACAAGCTCTACCCACCCTCCAGTACCACCTCGGGAGAGGGGCAGCATTGCAACTGTCAGCAAGGCTTGTCCTCTTCTGATGTCCCTCTCATCCTCTTACTCTTCCTCAGAGCTGTGAACCCTTTGGTCAGGGCTTACACAATTGAAGAAATGTTGCTTCGTACAAAATTTAAAGGGTTAAGGTCTGCACCAATGTTGGCTTTACAAGGTATCCGAAGAAGGTTTGGGGTGAGTTTATTTGGTTTGCTCTTGTTTGGTTTTGGAAGGAAGGACACAGAGGTGTTATTTATCCATGTGGTTTTTCTTGCCTACCATTTACTTTCCTTACTCTCCAAGCATTTTTAATTTTTTCAAATAATGGTTTTTAAAAATGTTTATCTTAAGCAAAATACTAGAGGGTCTGAGTGCAGAGCGACATTTTATATATATATATATATATGTATGTATGTATCTATATATCTATCTATATAGAGAGAGATATATAAATATATGCAGCACTACATAAGCACCACCTTAACCTCAGGAATCAATCCAGATGTTTGAGGAAGGAGAAGAAATCATTATACACTAAGTCAAAATTTGCTCTCCAAAATCTTACTCTGTTATGTTCATAACATCAGTGATACCTGCACTGAGAGCAAGGAGGCCATTGAAATCCTAACACTCAGATTACTACAGTTTCATAATTTGCATTGCTGTGAATAGTCACATTAAAAGCTGTAAAAATTTTTTACAGAAATTGCCAAGATTAAACATAGTCTACGTTGAAATTCCATGATGGCCTTATCAACAGTTAATAATCAATATGCACTATTCTTTTTACTGCAGACAGTTTTAAAATCAATAAAGTTCAACTAAGACAGCAATAGCAAAAAGAAAAAAAAATTAAAGAAAATTAACTTCTGCTTTTGAAATAATGAAAAAAAATCAGGCCTTTTAAATTTCATTCCAGAATACAGGAAAATAAAATGTTCATATTTTCATATTTACATTCTGGTAAAAGAAAGCAATCACATCTCTGTGTTAGAAGTAAGAATTATGGAAGCATTGTTCTAATGAATGAAACAAATTTGCCAGCAGATTTAATGGTATCTTATCTGGTTAAAGACTTGGTCCTAAAATTTTGAGAATCTGGATTTGTCTGTTACAGAAAAGACAATTCAACTACTATTCACTACTCTAATTAGATAAAGAAGAGGTAACGTATACCCATGTTCATTCAGAAAATATAGAAGAAAATGTATGATAAAATTTTTAGCTTATTTTACAAGTGATTTGTTCTGTAATAGGATAATTCTTCTTAAAAAATTCTTCGCAAATATGTGCAATATTTTTTCCCTGCATATTTAATAATGAAAAAATAATTTCTAATTTTTTTTGTGTCTATCTTAGTATGCTTCTTGTGCAAGAACAATGGTTCTGTGCTTGGGTTATATGGGTTTGATGTCATACAAACAACACTTTCTTTGACAAAACAACAAATTCTCTATTAATTAATTTTTATAGCATTGAAGAAAATTTTCCTTCCAAAATTCAATGCTAGGCCTCAGCTGTCTGATTTTGTAAACTGTTAAGCAGAGAAGGTAAAATTTATTAGAGATGTAATTTTTAATATGTGGTGAATAGCTATTAAACCCATATTAATTTAAAATGTATGATGGTCTAGCCAATACATCATTATCTCCCCAAAAGAGAAATTCATAAGTGGTACTAAAAGTACAAGTACTGCTTTATTTGGAAAGGGGCTCCCAGTCAAGCAATATGTTCATTTACTTTTCATTGGCCAACAAATAGTCACAGCCAGCCTGTTGGGTTTTTTATAATACTAATTAAGTAATTTTGAAGTCTCTCTGATTTGATCATGTAACTCCTTAAGAGCCTTAAAAGTGGGACTGTACTGAATTTTAGTTGTCTCTGCCAGTGATTCAGCTCCCAAAGGCACTGCCCTTTCTCTGCTCCATCCCTGAAGTCGCGCATTCTGGAGAGACTGAGATGCTGAGATTTACTTTGCACCCCTTGCACTGCCTGCACAATGCCAAGGAAAAGACTTCAGCAGATTCCTGGGGTCCTACTGCTGCCTCTCTTGCTTCTGTGCATGGTGGGAAGCAGAGTAAATTGCATCTGTGCATCCATCTAAACAAGTTTATTTAGGTTGAGCCCTTACAAGATGTGTGTGAGGAAAATAATCGCAACACGTGTCCATGAATTTACAAGCCCAACACTGCAATTACTAATTCTGTAGTATAACAATTCAGAGCATGGGAGGAATTGTCTAAATACACAATAAGCCATTTAATTTTACTAAGTGTAGCAATTAGACTAGCTCACATGAAGTCCATGCTCTCAGCAGAAAGCCAAATGGAGTAAGTGGCAAAGAGCCATTTATATACCAGAGATATTAAGTTATAAAATCCCTCTTGATTGTTAATAGAACTATGTCTTTTCATTACAGCATTGAATCCGTTCCTTTTTATTCTGATAAAAGATAAAATGCAAAATGAGAACAGATTCTTTTATATCTGGGAATTAAAAAAAAAAAGAAAACAAAAAAAAACCATGACAGATTACTGCAGTTCACATGTAGTGATTTTTTGAAACAAATTCTGTTGTCATCTTCACTTGGTTGCAAATTGCTGTGATCCACTTCTGAGACGACTTCTCGTATCTGGTATGAGCAGACTTCATTACAGGAGAGACAGAGATGACATTACAAAGCCTTTCTCATGCAAAGTTAGGGGAATAGTGTCACTGGTCAACAGATCACTTCTAAAGCTGTTTTAACATGTGAGGGATCCCCCGACACCATTTGTTTTACTGTAGTAACCTCAGTTCAGGACTTTTGGGAGATTTTTTTCACTGGTATGAATATGACAAAATCAGGTCTCTGCCATTGAGCGAACGACTGCATGAATTCAGACCACGGTAATGGAAGTCTTCACCTCCTCACTCCAAACTGAAGTCAGCTGGAGATTTACTTCTTGCCAAAGAGCCTGCATGTCACTTGGCTCAACCAGAAATACATGCTCTAAACTTAGTGCTAGCTCAGCATGAATCAAACATTTTTTCTTCTTTGCTTTTTAGTTCAAATATTTAAGAATATACCCACTTTGACAGAATTGCTGTTTTGTGACTCTTTTGAGAAGACTTTGAAAAACATCTCTGAAACCAGTCATTTTCACTGATTCTTACAAAAGCCAATTGCTGACCAGCACATTCATTAAAAGGAACTTTCTAAATGTATAAGCTTGGCTCCTGTACTTATGTTTTGCTCTGAGGGCTTAGCTTTTCATTCTTATGCAGAGGATCTTATATACCCATTGGTAAGCTGTGTGCCTACTCTAAATCCTGGGGCAGAGGACAGATATGCAAGATGCAGGGCAAGAAGTCCTGTTCAGCACATTTATGGGGTGATTTGCATAAGCTAGAGAGATCAGGGAGAGGCTTGTGTATAATTACAACAGAGTTATAGATGCTATATTCATTGATAGAAATCTGTAAGAAATTGTTAAGTAAGTGGCCAACTAATTGAAAGATCAAATACCAACTTCTACATGCAAGGCAGTATAAAATAAAAACAGCCAAGAAACTTTAAAGTGCAACAAAAAATTTTGTTTCCAGGAATGGTTGGGACAAACTTAAAAGTGTAACAGATTTGTCAGTGTAACTAGATGCTACATTCATAGGAAGGAAGATATAACAGCTATGGGTACATTTTCTCTATCTGTAGATTTCAGCCTCTTATTTCAGATACCTTTGGAAGCAATTGCTTTTGGATCTTACTTCTAGGCATGTTGCAGCTCTGGGATTACTAACAACTTTTCTACACAAGACCTGTTCTGCTATAGAAAAGTCCACATCGTTATAACAAAGTGTTGAGTTTGGGGTTGTTTTTTGCACTGAACTAAACATCACAAAAGCATTTTTAGCATGAAATATGTGTGTCCACTCAGCCACCTAGTGTGTAATGGTACTGCAAAACAGAATTTCACCAAGAAGTGATTTCCTCAAGGTAAAAAAGCTGCTAGTTGAATGTCTAGAAGACCCTGCGGAGGCATAGCACAGTTCTAGGGCAAGACATAGACTGTATATGTGTGCTACAAGTCTGCTCAGGGCAAGGCCTGGTTGTAGTCCAGCGTCCTCTTCCCCACCTCATGCACCAAAGAGTCCACAGAAAATAAAACCACGTGCATGAGCTGGACGAAAGCCACAACACTTGGGGACCAGCTACCCAACATGTTTCAGCACAAGTGCAGAGGTAAGCACAGGCTTGGGGACCTCAGGCTGATACTGTAACCCTCCAAACTGCACTAACTAGGAGCTCCTGAATATTTGTAATGCCAGATGTTCAAGCACCTAAAATTTGGCTCCTAGGCTTGGTCAGAAGCAACTTGGTCTTAACAGCACAAGGTAGCTCAGCTTCTATCTGTCACCTAAGCCTGCCAGGATCCCCTGAGCAGGTATTCTTCTGCCAATCTTACCTGAAGGACTTGGTCCTCTGGGGTGCTATCACATAGAGCTTTGCACAGAAATACTCATGACTGCTTCTCCAACAGTATAGTTGTGGTAAGCAGAGACCAAGTGGAGAGCCAGAAACAGTTATCTCTTCAGCTAGGAATGATTTGTATCTCTAGCTACTATCTCTCAGGGGAAGGCTATAGGGCTGCACACTTCTGAGAAGGGCAACGCTCCCTTCCTCATATTTTGGGGCTGTTATTCTTCTTTGTGGAAAACATAATGGTTATCCTGTGCAATGTAGACATACTTCTAGTACTTTGACATATTCAGTCCCTATAGTGTTGAGGACTGAAGTTGTTGAGCATATTCAGTGCCATTGCCTACATCTAGCAAGAGTAATGTCTACAGTAAACATCTGGGGAAGAAGCAAAATCACTCTGCTCACCTTCCAAAAGCTGTATGAACATGGTTAGCACTGTGACAAAGCCTGAATCTCTACATGCTGCCTTGAATCAGGTCTATAAATGCACTATGTGCTAATGCACTGCTAACGCTGTGGCCACATTCACCTGGTTTTTCATTAGAGCTCAGGCAGACTCTGTACGGGCACCAAAGCTACACTCGTAGCTTATCTATAGTTCCCTGAGCCCAAGGTGCATATCCTTTGCAATGCCAGTTCCTCTGCCAAACAGATCACTTTGGGCTGAGCAAAGGGTAAACAGGCTCTACGCTATCTAGCTAAGCATGTGGAGCAGACATGGTTTCTCTGGATGGTACATTTGATCCACAGTTACGTGCAAATTGTCGAGGTTATGGTGAGTGCAAGTAGTAAGTTCAGTGTCCACAGTTTGAAGCATGCTATAATGAATACTCTCTGTGAAAGTGTTTGTTTTTATCATAACAAAAATAATAGGATCTTAGCTCATACTTGGGAAAAAATTTACAGTATCAAATGCATTTATATATATACGTGCATGTATATATATGTATGTGTGTGTGTGTGCACATATACACATGACAATGAGTCCTGAGATTCTATTAGGATTCGATCTTACAATCCATTTAAATTCTAAGCTTAAACAAAAGGATCAGGAGCATTGTCATCCAGGGTAATCGAGTGATAACAGCAAAAAGAAAAGAACATTATTGGAAAATCCATCCTTGTCATTATTTGAGACTGCTTTGCAATGTATTATGCCAGCACTTAAACAAAAAGTTATGGAGAAAATATGTCTAATGCTATTTTTCATAATCTTAATATTTTAGTAAAAAAATAGTGTGGGGAAAAATTGTATAAAATAAAGAAGAATCTCTCACATTTACTTAATCGGGGAAAAAATCATATAGGAAAATGGCAAAGGGATCAATTAAACTTTTGTTTCATTTAATGTTGGTTGTATTTGTTTCTCAATCACTTATCATTGGCAGTAGTTTATGAAGGAAATAACTTGCAATAATTAGATGGTTTACATGCATTTGAACTGAAAAACACTAAAGAGTATTTGTTATCCAACGCATATTCAGTTTTCTGATACATGCTGTCAAAAGGAAAGATTTGCTTCTGCATGGATTATGTATTGAAGATAAATTTCAAATGCATGTATTTGAAAACAATACCCCTGTCAATTTAAACGTACCATGCATATGCAGTAGCTATTTCTGAAATTTTAATTACTGATTTTTTTCAGTATATTCTGCATTATCATCTGTCTATCCCAATTATTTCTTAGATGAGGTTTGATAAGAATTAATTTTAAATTTTATGAAGCTAAGGAAGAGGGTACTAGCCAGTGAAGGCACTTGCTCCTCTGAAGCTCAGATAGGTGTCTAGAGTTCCTGGCCTGAGGCACCATTCAGCATGAAGGATAGTGTTTGTTAAAACTAGTAACTTTCCAACAGGATCTGACTTATGGACAGATAGATCTAAAATTGTCATGATTGGGTCAGACAATGACAATAATTACAGAAAAAATGTTCAAAAACAGTCACAAGTGACTTTCAGCATCATTCCCTGCATTTCCAGTTTGGTACTCACATAGCCTTCCTGTCAGCCAGCATCCACAAATGCTGTGATTACACTTGGCTCCAGCACTGTGGTGCTCACTCTGGCTGAAAGCAAAGACAAAGCTTGTTTCCAGCTCCCATTCCTCCTGAGTTACCAGGCTGGTATTTCACTGAGATATTTCACAGGAAATATTTCACTGAGAACACTTTAGCTGTCAGTGAGATTGCCACACAATCTGGGCAGGATTTAGCCTTTAGATAGCACTGTAGACAATGAAGAATTTTCCTTTGTCAGCAGAGAGGGCAGCTGCCGCTATTTATAGTCACAAAGTGCCAGTATATTGTCATGTATTTGTGGCTGCTATTGATTCCTCCTTTTTTATTTTATCAGAACAGCTTGTAACTTGTCGAGCTGTGCCTAGGTTGATTTTGCAGCTAATTAATGCACCAGACATTTTTAATCTTGCAAATTTTTGGCTTGTAATACAGTAATAAAGATCCCATAAGCAAATATTAATCAGCTTGGGGGAAAAAAGAAAGCCATTGTTAGCTGTGTTCAGTAAGGTGCCCACACTGGAAAGAGAGATCTAGAAAAAATGCTGTGTCAGTAAATTCATCCTAACTAAACTTTCATCAGTCATCTTATGAAACATTTATCCATTTGATTTGTTTTGTACATGCAAGGAATTGTGTTTAAAAGAGGATTGCTGGGATTGAAACAACTCTAGTTACCATCAGTGGGGAACTAGCCAAATTTCCTTCTGGTCATCTATTCATCTTACCAACCAAAAAGTCATCCTACCCAGCAGCAGTAAAATTTCATTTTTGAGATGACTGTGCTTGTTGTGGAACATAACTGCACTTAGTGACTGCACTAAGAACTAGGTGAATGAGGGAAGAAAATATTGTATTCATTGTTTTTAAGACACAGGTGGATTTTAGCTACTTTGACAAGAAGCAGAAGGGGAAAAAAATATAATGTTGCCTATACCAAACCTGATCTCTGAATAATTAAAGGTTTGTGGTCAACAAAGCATTTAATTCTTTTCATCATCAGAAAGGATGTAGTTTAGTACATTTTCAGTTTTCAAAGATGACTGGGAATGAATGGGTGGTTTAACATTTAACATAACTCTAGTACTTAGAGGAAGATTGTTACAGCAACACAGGACTCAGCAAGAGCTCTGGCTTGGGCCCCTCCTGACCCAGAGTTTTCAAGCGAGATGTGTCACAGCCCCCTCCAGTCAGGCTGCCCAGAGTGCATGTGTGTGTACCTCAGTGAGTAATCTGTACATACATTTCATTGTGGCAGCATCTCCACTGTTGAGCTCAGCAGGGAGGCCAGAGATCAAAACGACATGAAAGCAAAGGAATCGTTTCTCTGGTCAGGATTAAGAGATGTTTGTAAAACACTGTGGGAAAGGTGCCCTGCTGTTTCAGTGGATAAAAGGAGGAGCAGAGTCTTCTAACACGGGGGAAAAAAAAAAAGGAAAAAAAAACCCAAACCAATTCACCTTAATGCAAAAATACTGTTGACGGTACAATTACTCTCTCCTCTAGGAAAGATGTTGTCCAAGAAAACTCTACAAATTAACTGGAAAACACAGGGAGACAGTGAAGGATATTTCTTTGATATAACTTCATTGCTATTGACAGGCATTGTTTATTAGCAATAAGATACAAAGGTGTCTCAAACTAAGGCCTGAGAGACAAGGATTTTGTATGGCAGTTATGCCAGTGATTGTTAAGCTTAGAAACCATAGATCTTTATAATATATTATAGGTCAGAGAATTTTATTATCTTCTTCATGGATCTCAGTGGCTTCCACAAAGAGCATAAGGTTTAAAATAGGCTCAGAAGATGGGCTTTTCTGTATATGAAGTATTATAGGCTTGGTGTTGTTAAAGTGCTTGTGCATTTTCTCATGCTCAGTTTCTCATCCATAAGCAAATAGTGGATTTGCAGGTGCATGTTCCTTTAGTGTTAATAGTCCTCACATCAACTTCTTCTTACACAGCTGACAAGCACATACATGGCAAGGTGTGAAGGTGTAGATCAGGAAAAAAATATACAAAATGGAGATCAGTAGATGATGTGGTAGACGCCTTATAATTAGGAAACTGCTGTGTATCTATAGAGTAGGTGAGCCTTCATGGAATTTGTTCATGCACAGGCATTCTGTCACTCAGCTCATCATAGAAATTACTGCTGAAGGACTTTCAGCTATACTAGACATTATCATCAGCTTTTGCTTGTTTAGAAGCAGGAACAGTCTCATCCTGATTTCAGTAGAAAACACTGTGGAATTATCCATAGCCTCATGTATGATCTGTAAGTGTAGCATACCATTTTTTCTTCAAAGTTTCACTCAAAAAGGTTGGCAAAGTTTACTAGATATTGTTCTGATGTTTTTCCATGTGTTTCCTTCCATTTTTCTCTTGTGCTTATGAGTCATATGCAAACTGCACCAGTGAGAGAAGGCTGCTCAGGTTATATAAGAAACATTCCTTTCTCATATCATGGTACAAAACTCAAAAATTCCTTTGCGTAACACCTGGCTACGGGATAACCATTATAGTTATAGATGAAAAGCTGAGTTAAAACTGCAAATACTGAAGTAATTTTCTCAAGTACAAAGAGGGAATTTTTTAAAGACAGCTGTCATATCTTGCTGCTCAACTGGTCTTGCTTCATCATTCCAAAGCCTTTAAAATACCCACAGCAACCTAGAATTCAGTATCTTTTGTTTCTGAGATAATTTCTGACTCACAGAACAGCAACTGATGAGGATTATGTTGGATTAGCAGGCAAAGATCTGCCATCCCACTGCAGTTCTTCTTTAACAAGACTGCAGTTCCTTTAAATCAATTCCCATTGATTCTCAAGGGCAGAAACTGTCCCTTGTGTAATTTGTTCTGCTTGAGGGGACAGATATTTTGCTCTCTATTCTTTGAGTTGTGCATTATTAACAAGCTAATGTTTATTCTAACAAATGAGTATCACTGTATTTTCCTGCAGGTGCCATTCCATGTATAAGGCTGTCTCAGCAGTGGCAGCTGGATTTGTTCTTCCCATGCTTGCTCTCCTGCCTCTTTAATCAAATGTTAACTTAACAATTTTTATTTCTCATGCTGCAGAGCCATGCAAAACCTGGACTTCTGGATTTGACCCGTGGCATTAGCAAATGGGAGATACATCTTCTCACTGTAAGCTGAGTGCATAGGAAATGGTACCCTCTGGGACGCAATAAACACGGTTCTTTACAATATTGATTTTATAGTTATTTTCCAGAGTACAGCTGTGCTTTGAAACTTTGTGCAGCTCTCTGTAATCTTCTTGTATTAAAAAAAAAATAAAATAAAACCAACTTTTAATTGTTCTTCCTCATTACATATTGTTCTCTTGAAATTTGCAATGTGAAAGGAGCATGTCAGCTAATTCACATTGGACATTTCAAATGAATTCCTACAAACAATATTAATTAACACAGTAGTAAATGAAAAGAGCATATTCTTCAGTCATTATAGCAAAATGTATACTTAGATAAGGCTACATAATTCGTGTGTTCTTCCACCCTCCATCTCTTAATATACAGAACTCAAAGTTTGTTTTCAGGTTGACTGGTGGATTTGATTTGGTTTGGGGAAACGTGTGCAAAAGTGTTTCTAGGCTATCAATAAAATATCCAAAGCAATTTCGCGTGAGGGAAATGATCCTAAAAGACAGAGTTGATAACAGTTGTGCTTACAAGACCTTCTTCAATAACCTATAGCTAAGCAAAAAAAAAAAAAAACAAAACCAAAACACAGTCTAAAAGGACTGATGGAGAAATTCTGCCCAGTGCGCATGTCAACAAGTCGTATTTACACCAGCACTCTGGACAGAAGCATTTGTTATACTGGGATTTGCTTTGACTACAGGCAGTTTATAATTATAAAGGGCTTCCCTGAAGCCCTTAGCAAATGGATTACTTTCTTTTGCCTGTAAGAGAGTCCAATAAGGCCCAGGAGAAAGCACATGGGCATTTTGCTTTTAAATTTCACACCACCACTCAAAGTAAAAATTATTTTTTAAGGAATCTCTTTAATAACTGCTTTACAGCGCACTTGAACTTTACTGTCAAGTGGAATTGCCAGTCATTCTGCACCCAGTGTAGATTTGGCTAAGTTGCTGAAAATCTCTGAGGAAGCAATATCAGGCTTTGTATTAAAAAAATAGTCCACTAGAAATAATACTAAAGCATTTCTAGGTCTTCCAGTCTCCTGATGAGGGCAAGACATCTGGCTGGGTTCCAGGATAAATTAAAATGTCTTTTTAAAATTTCAGTTGCCTTATGAATATATTAATTATATTTTAATATTTTCCCTTAAATAAAAACTATCCTTTGAGTTATACATTTCAGTTTCAAAACTAATACACATCTTTCTATAAAGCCTAAGTCATTGGACTCCAGGGAAAAAACTGGACATCTCAGAGAGGTGAAATTTTATCCTAAGCTCAGGCAAGAGTCCTCCTGTTTTTTCCTTCAGCCTGCCACTCTGGCCCTCCATGATACTTGCCTGTCATGATTCACCACTGAAACCCCTGAAAACGGATCTAGCATCTAGACCCTGACAAATGTCATCTCATTTTTTAGTTTTGGATCGCACAGGAAGAGGACAGAGGCAGCTCAATGGCACAAGGGCAGGTAGATCCTCTTCTCTTCCCATTTCTCCAATGGCCACCCCTGACATAACTGAACTGACGATGAGGAGAGGAAGTGCTTCTTCTTGAGGCAGGTGTTTACTATGTGTAATGAGACTTGGAGATATTGTTTGTATTTGGAAAGGAAAGGTGGCAAATAAAAGTTATGACATAGTAAAGACCATGCCTACATATGTCAAATACTCACAATGCCGACACACTGAAACATTGAGCTGGATGCCCAGCCTGTAGAAGTTAGTGCTAAGAACACAGGTTGATTAGCTGGTGCAGTACTATCCCCAAAGAAGCAGCTTTTAGTTTTTTATCCTCTGCAAATTTATAGGCATGAGGAAAAAAAAGGGTTGCCTTTACTATTATTTCAGGCGCAGAAAAAATAATTTTATAACCATTTAGTTCTAGAAAGAAAAATTAAAAGGCCACGATGTGCAGGATGTGCGAATATAATTGGCCATTACCAGCTCTGCCATCCTAGCACATAGATTCAGCACTCTGTGGACATCAGTGATTCCTCAGTGACTCCTCATTTTGGTCTGTCAGAGACGAAGTTGTTCAAAACAAAACCACACACCACTTTTGAAAATAACAATCAAAACACCAGGATCTTAGAAAGGTAATATGAAGGGGGGGGAAAGAAAAAAAGAAAACAAAAAAAGAAGGCCTTCTGGATTTCCTTGTTTAATAGAAAATAAAAATCAAAGTTGGCATGTGTATACACTTCAGAAGTACAAACTCTGCTTTTACACAAGACAATTTAAAAAAAAAAAAAAAGGAAAATCACCAACAATACCCTCACTATTTCAGTGATGCTCTTCAAGCCAGGTGCCTAGTGCAGAATTCATGATACCAAATTGCATATACCCATTTCGTGATTGTTAGCAGAAAGATCTAACAGTAGGACTCAGAAGAGCCAGCACTTTGCACATTTAGAATGGGACATTTTTAGTTTCTTGCTTCTGAAGACAAGAAAGTATCTCCAAATTCACCTGTGCCCTACAAGTAGGCCTTTTTTTTGTGAAATTCATTACCGGAGCTTGAAGACTTTTCATGCACCTGCACATTCCAGTTGAGCATTTTGATAGAGAGAGCTGCAAACTCTTATTCCTAGGCAAGAATGGAAGGAAAGCTGCATCTGCCTCTGTGCCAGAGGCTGTTAGCTGGAGCTCTGTGACCATAATGGGAGCCCAAATCCCTATTCATCCTGAGTGGACTCAAGGTAACACTTTCTTGGAGACTATCCTGTCTGCAGAAGGTGGAACACTGTCCCTCTTTCCAGACGAGAGAAGGTCCCCATGAGAGCTGAAATGCAATGGTGCTGGGCACAGGCAGGAAGGCCCAAGAGGAACTGTAACTCTGTGGTCCAAGGTGAGCCTCTCTTTGGGGACAGCTGGGTGCACAGAGCCACTGCCAGGTCTGGGTGTGTACACACCAGCTCTGCAGGAACATCGTGTGGGGGATCCCCACCACATGGGCACGTGCAGCATGGATCCTGGCATGTGTGTACATCCCAGGCAGGCTCCCAGGACATCTATTCAATCAGTCCCTGGGAGACATAGCTGCAAGATCCCTGGCCCCATGACTCTCAGGCGACCTCAGTAGAGGATGGGTTCATAGATGTTCACCCAAGGTGAGATGGTGGTCCTTCCAGGCACACAGGTGGCACATCTTCAGACACTCCCACTACATTTCTGCCTTCCAGGAGCTTCAGTCCCAGAGGTCAACCAGACCTCATGTGATGCCTGATCAAAAATAAATTACTTCCTAATATTATATAAAGCCTGTAAAAAAATGCACATGCAAATACACTCAAATACTTGAAATTCAAATTTCAATAGTATATTCTGTGTTCATTCCTATGTTATTATTACCTTTTTTTCAGAAATCATAAAGTTTCCTGCTTTAAGTTGTTGCATTATACAAAATCAATTTCAAATGAGTGGGCTTTTACTGTATATGTCCTGATTTTAGTTTTTCAGTTACTTTTCATAAATACATTTTACATCTAACTACCTCAGCTGCCTTTTGTTTTCTTTTGGCACATATGAAGTCATGCACTTTCTATATTTGGGGATTTGGGGGGAGGAATTCTTTCAGTTTTGAATAACCAGGTTCAAAGCCATGTTGATCAATTTACAGAGGATATCAGTTTAAGAAGACATAATTAATGACAGCTGCAGAACATACATTTTATTTTTAGGTTCTGTTGGGGTATAGTTTAACAAAAAAACACCATAAGCTGCTTATTAATTTGCCTTAAAAATGTGTGCTCTTTCCTAGTCAAGTTGTGTTATTTAACTCTTCTCTTGTACACAATTTATGTGGCAAAGACTTACATAACAGTTGGCAGATAAACAGCAAATTGAACACAATGGACCAATAGTTTCTCAGTTCTCTGTTATAAACTGTTGCATTATACACTGATTGTGCTAAAATAATTGTTACTGTGCTTATACTCCTCAGTCATCATTGCGGAACTAAAGTGATGGAAGATCACATTTGTGTTTATGGAACAGTGTAGGTATTCCCCCCAGTACAAGCACAGTGACTAGAGGTGAATGATAATCATTGCAGAACTTGTGCTTTGACTTGTAAACATTGTAAAAATGTATTTGGTATTTTATTTGAAATGAAGAATCAAAATAGTTATTAAAAAAAACAGAAAAATAAATCTTCCTGTAAATATATATATTCTGAATCCATGTATACAAACATTCCTTTAGAGTTCAGATTGTGAAGAGTGTCTTTATTGACTAGAGGCCACTGCCTCCTGCGGCAGAGGTTACATGTGCTATAGTAAAGAACACAGTGTGTGAAGTATTTGATGTACTGCAGTACCATAGTTCTTTTGGTCTGTTAAGTAAGTTGCAATTTGTGATGAAATGAAGTTGAAAATAGTGCTTCATACTAACAAATTTCCTTGGTTACAACTTGATTTTTCTTGTAAAACTTAAAAGGAAAACTTGAAAATTTTATATATTTGGATTTTGTAGATTTTTTTTATTTTATTGCAACACAAGGTACCAAAATCATTAAATAAAGTACACTGTGGTCATTTTACCATATCTCTCGAGTCCTTTTTAAAACTCTTTTATCCTAGTGGATCAGAAAAAGGATGCTAACTTTTGAGCTTGTGAAATTATTAGCGAACAAGACAAAAGCTGGCCTAGCTTGGGCAGCGGTTTGTGACAGATGATTGCCAGTAATTATTCTATGCTTCTAGGCTGTGTTATCACAAGAGATCCTGTGCAAGTGGCTCCCAGTTTACCTCTGGAACTAGGAGAAGACTTAACCTGGGACCTGGACGATGTTATAGGTGTTGTCCCAGCAAGGACCCCCAGGAAATCATGAGATACCCCCCCAGGCATCTCATCCAGAGCAGTAGGAGAGTGTACTCTGTCCCTGTGACTGAGGTTCTGACTGTTGTCTTGAAGGGAGACCTCCAAAATAGCTTCCCTTGTCCAGGGAACAGGTCAGTAGGTCCTCCCCACTTCTTGGCTACTCAGAGCCAAAGTGCTCTCCAACATGGGGCTACACTCCCCAGCTTTCCCTTCAGCCAGTCCACAACACCAAGGAAGGGAGATGAAAGAGGAGCTTGACCCTGCCACAGGAAAGTGGGATTTCTAGGCTCTGATCTCAGGGCTGTTGAGAGAGTGCAGAAACTCAGGACTCCTCCATCACCTGAGAAGGGCCTTGTACACAAAGGACAGAAGATGCTTTGTTGTTTTTATCACCCCTTCAGACTTCTTAATGCATTGCCATTCAGTGATACCCTTTGAGTAGTGGGGATGGGAGAGCTGAGCCTCACCCCAGTCTTGTCCTGACTCCAACCATTGGGAAAAACTTCAGGGAAGATGCAGATTCTTCTACTTCTGCCTCCTGGGCAACTTCTTAAATCATTAAATTATTACACAAGTGGTTGCTGTCTTTGGCAGCATGTACAAGATCCCTAATAACTTTCTTGGACTTCATTGCCGTATTTGTGTGTGCAATGCCACCTCAAGTAGCAGCCGAAGTTTGTGCAACAAAGGCCAGCACCCAGATCCCTCTGCCTTTCTGTCCTGTAGCCATGCTCCCACTCCTTCTTAGATACTGTTTCTCAGCCTCCCTTGGGTGATCAAGAAAGGGAGATGAGGGGAAAACAACCCACAAAACAATTAAATAATTGTCATGAGTTCTAAGGGAGGAAGGAATCAATCTCTCTCTCTTTACATATATATATATACATATATATATATCTTGGGTAAGTGAATTTGGAAGTAGGGATGATATGGAACTGATAGACTCTCAGAGGGGATTTTTTTCACGTATCTTGTTGTTTGGCTAAGGGTTTGAAGGGAGTAGTTTGTTATCTTAATTTTGACAAGCATAATGGAGGGAGCAGCAGCCCAGCAGCACTGCTGGGCTTATTTCACAAGCCCTAAATCCTCAGTCCCTGCAACCTTGTGACTTCTCACCAACAACTCTGAAACCAGTAAGCAAGCAATAGAAACACACTTTTAAATATTTTTTTAACCTGTAACATGGTTTCCTACTCCTCTCCCTAAATATCGTCAGCACAGGACACATTAACTGGGTGGGCAGCTGCCATGGTGGAGTCTAGTTAGCTTGGAGTAAAAAGAATATATTTTGCATGGTTTTATGCAAATTATTTACCTGTGGGGCAAAAAAAGCTTTTTTCAGGGGACTTTTAATAAAAACCTACATGAAAGAAGCAGAGCAGTTTCTTTTTAGGCTGAACAAAGGTTGTAGACAGTTTAATTAGATTCTTAACAACAGGAGAGAAAAACTTTGCAAGTGGCTTCAAAAGTGCTTACTTAGAGTACTACAGAAATGTTTATAGCTACAGTGAAAAAAAAAATCCGAAAAACTAAATAGAGGGACTTGGCAATAAAAGACCCAAATGTCTTGGCAGTTATTCAAGCAGGGTTTTTCTCCTACTTTACGTACCTTGGGAGTTAGTAAGAAGCATGGCTTAATACTCCTAATAGTGCATCTAGAGACCTGTGTGCATGGGAAGGAGCAATCCCTACTGTTGCAATCAGAAACTTGGAAGGTAGAGATGAGAAGGTGTTTTTTCCTCTTTAATGTTTTACAGGTACAAAATGCACTTGTTTGGTGACTTCATAAATGAAACTGGAAAGCAGGAAAGTAAGTAGCGATGTATAGTGTTGTTGCTGTGGGAGCATTTCAGACCTATGGTCAAGCAAAGAATCACAAGTACATTTGATGTGAAGATGGGTTGGAAACCTACTCTCTGGCATGTTTTTTGGGCTAAGCAAGCTCTGAAGTACACTACTATCTGAAGTATGTTGTCCACACAATAACACATGTTTTAACTACTTTGCATAAGTGTTATTTTTATGTACTCGTTTGTGCTTCTTTTCAACAGGAAGATGGCTCAGTTTGCTGACAAAAGCGTAGCTCCAGAGGATGTAGAGCCAGACTGACTGGAGGGGCAGCTTTCCCTTCCTTTGCTGCCACCTAGCACACCAGGCCATGAATGTTGTGGGCTTCGTGTCTGTTCTTCAGCAGCAGGATTTTTGCAAGATGGAAGGATTTCTCATTCACAAGAGGCTACACCAAAAAAAATTAAAAAAAAAAAAAAGAGGACAAAGAGATGCTCATACTTACTATGTCTTTGAGTAACCATGTCACTTATTTTTAATCAGGCCGTTGTTAAGTGCCGTGAGCATAACCAATACTGTTGTGATCACACCTGAGATATATGTGCTGTTTCCCACTGCTGTGTGACTGTTACATACTCTCATAGGACTTACATTATTAACCGAGTTGACCAGTTTATGGAAGGCAAGATCACTGATAATGTCCCAAGATATTGAAGGATAAGCTTAAAAACACGGTAAATAATTGGAACTGAGCTAATGGTGATCTGCTGCAGTTCAGCACCAAACTATCTCATAGTTTTACATCTTGTATTAATTTTAAATGTCCTGTGTCTCTAGAGAATGTAGAAGTCCAAATTTGGAATTTTATCAATTCATTAAACTCCAAAGATCATTTCCATATGAATCAACTTCATTTTTAACACCTGTGACTAGTGAGGCTCTAGCAGTAGCCACTGCTAGTAGTTCTTCTATATCTTCACCAGCATTGGCCCTACTTTATTCCTCTGTTAGCTTTATGCAACCTTCTGCCATGCCAGTGGATCCACCACTGGAGTGAAACAAATGTAGTTTCTCTTCCCTGGTCTGGCATGAGACAAGAGGCACTGTGACCAGGCTCATCTTAGTCACACCAGCTATTTCACAACTTGTAGTTACATGAGAGTAAGAGGGAACATCTGGAGTCTCCTTCAGACCGAGTGAGCAGCACTACACAACTCAGCCCTTTGATGCTTCACGTTTGTCTCTACTGATCCTTTTTTCTCATCTGATGATTTTGTAACTCTTCCAAGATTCTTGCTAGTAGGTATTTTCTTTTTGTGTGTGTTTCTTCATTTATTTTAAATGCACATTTGTCTCTGATATTTGTTTTTGTGATTTCCCTTGGGGATTTGTTTTTGCTTTGGGCTCTGTTTGCCATCTGTTATGTTTGAGACTACATTTCAAACGCTGTCACCTTTTCATGCCAACTTTGATTCCAGCTGACTGTGTTGGTGCAGCAGTTGTGAGAGGAGCTGTGTGGTTACATTACAGGTGTGTGGTGTTTTGTCAGAGGTCTGGTGTCCTCAGGGATATTCTAACAATGTCCTGATAAAATCAGAAAAATTAACCCATCTCTCAACTTCTTTGACTGCTCAATGTTTTGTTAGGTACCCTGTGGCATCTTCTGCTTACAGTTTTGCCCCAGGATCTTTTGTGCTGAATTGGAATTTCTTTGACTTTTTTGTGTGGCTTCACCTAGACCATATTTTAAAATCTAAAAAAATCCAACCCAAAATAAGGAGGTCCTGCCTTAGCTGAGCCATAATATCCTAGAGCATTCATCATTTCCAAGGAATGCAAATAATTGTCATGTGCTTAAATGCTCCTACAGCATTAAGCGTATAGAATGTCTTAATGATATCCTTTAATAAGCATCTCCAAATAGCTTAGCTATGTGAGCAGCATACACAGTGCAGTGTACTCTGTGGTTTTATTAAGGAAAAATTAGGTTGAAGCTTTAGTGTCATTATATGTTTTAAAGGCAGATATGAGCTGGTTTGCCTCCTGTGAGAAGCAATGGTGCCCACACAGGGGTTACAGCTCTCTCCTCTCTGCCCCAGCTGATAGCATGCAGGACATTACTGTCTATTAAGAATAATTGTGCCTCATGGTTATATCTTTCTTTAAAGTGGCATTAACTCCTATTTGTGACTTGTAACTAATAATGAATCAAGTTTAGCCTTAAGACGGGCTATTGGTTGTATATCTAATCCATCTGATCTTGAAAGTTATAATTGTTCAACTTCATTCTATTTATGTAGTTACCAGTTTTTCACATTTAGTCACATCACTTTATCCCAAACTGTTACTCTGTGTTGATAAGACGTGAGACCCAGTGATAACAGCTTTTTCAACTAATTGTACAGGATTCCATTAAAGTGGTATATTATCTGGCATATAAAATTATTTGACCTTCCCTGTAGAGCACCTCTGTGAGGTATTGTTGCATAAAGAATTAGAAGGTGAAACTTCTGTCTTTGATTTCCATGTATGAATTGCTAGAATCAGACATCTTCATAAAATATGTGATTAAATGTGAAATGTTCTTGGAAATTTGGAGAGCCAAAGAGTGTGGTCCTCAGTATTCATTCTCAGTGCTCAGTTGGATCTCTGACACACCATGATAGTGAGACTTTCTAATGTGAGTTGGGGAGCAGGGAATGGAAAAGGACCATTTCTGCTTCTGCCTGACCCAGCCACCTATATGATGTCACCTCTTCCTTCTGCCCATTTTAGAGGCTCTTGTGCCTCCTGCTCAGCACAGGGGCATTGCTGCTTTGTCTGGATTTGTCTCACCTACTGTGCAGCCCTATGGAATTGCATAAGGGCAAGCTGTCTGGCAGGACTTTGAACTCCTCACCAGTGCATGCCTTGGTTTAGATGGTGATATGACCACCAATCTGACCTGGCATGGCACATCTTCTCCCTCAGTAGTGACTGAGAAGTCATTGCACTATGTTTCCAATCAGGTATGTCATTCCCCTAGTAGTGTATGCAAGTAGGAAATGAGAAACCTCAATTTTGAATTTAACTTTTTTCAACATTGTTTTGAATACAGATCTCCTGAAACCTTTTTTTTAATTAACTTTTCTTGCATAGATAATTCATTTTCACCAGCAGCCTATGCTACAGGATACTTTTGACTGTGCAGAGAGATAATATACTTTCTTTTTATTTCTGCCTGAAGCAGAATTAAAATAGGAAGGGAAGTGTTTAGTTGCAGTTTTATCCTTTGGAGTAGTTTTTCTTGTGTGCACAAGTGCAACATCTTTTGATATCATAGCTCTTATATTTCCTAAAGGAAGAGGAATGAAAAATAGAGCAGCCTTAAAAAAAAAACCAAAAATTTTGGAAGAACATGAAAGTCTTGTGTTCATTGCAGTTTGCCTTGAAGACTTTGTCTGACATTTCTCTGAAAGCTGAGTTATCAGAAGCAGTAATTTGCTCTGTATTATCCACTGCCTCAATTCAAAGAAATACTAAAGAAGGTGCCATTTGAATTCATATAGGAAGACAGATCCCAAGGGAGATGCTCTGCCCTACGAAGGTAGCTGATGTAGGGGAAAGAAAGCAGAGAAGCTTCTAGGCTCAGGATGTCCCTGTTATTTATCTTTTAACTGCCTGGGACAAATATACAAGGACTTTGTACCAAGGTGTCAAGGCGTAAGTGTACAGATCAAATAATTCAGTGGGAGTAGGCAGAGCCAGAAAGGAGATACAGCCAGCCAGACATGGTAGAGAAGGGTGAGTATTGACGCTGGGCACCGTTGCCTGCTGCCTTGCCAGAGCTGAGCTTTTATCCATGGCAGGGCAGCACTACGTGTTCTGGCACTTTCCAGGTCTCACATGTCTGGTTTTTAAGCAGAGACCGCAAAGAGAACTTTTTTATACTGGCTTTTTCAGCCCACATCAAGCTGCACGAAAAACTGGCTCCCTGTGTGCCAGCTTGCATTGTTGCTGTCTTGGATGGTACATGGCACTGATCTGAACTCTTCCTGCAAGCTGTCAGGACACAGATGCAGTGTTTAGTGTGAGTGCTCAGAGATGCTCAGCTAGTGCTCAAAGGAATAATCTCTTTTTCAGCAATTTGGTTTTCCACTTGTGCCAAGGCAGCAATACTTTTAAATTCCCCATGCCCCTATTGTTCCTGACATCAGAAACACTGACTGCAAACTTTCAGCCAAAGTGCTTGAGGGAAAAAAAAAAAAAGAAAAAGCAGAAGCCAAAATGTTTGCAAACCTTTTCACACTGCAAGCTTCCCTGTGGGAAGATACTTTTCACTTTCCCTCAGACATCAGTAAAGGAGAAGCAATCTGGGGGGGTTTCCATGCTATGCATTATGACATTTGTATGTGTGAACTGAGCAGACCTAACTCCTCAAGGTGATCAGGCAGGGAGGGTTGTTTTCAGGCTGGCCAGGGCAAACACCTTTAGGGATCAGGCATACAAAAAAAAATTTCCTTACAATATTTCTTACAAAGGGGAATAACTGCACAACCTAAGCCATGCTGAGCCATCATAGAAAATCCTGAGTTGGAAAGAACCCACAAGATCATAGAGTCCAGCTCTAGGCCTTGCACAAGACAGAACCAAGAATCACACCACGTGCCTGACAGCATTGATCAAATGCCTCTTGAGCACTGTCAGGCTTGGTGCTGTGGCCACTTCCCTGAGAATCCTGTTCCAGTGCCCAACCACCCTCTGAGTAGATATTTTTCTAATATCCAACCTAAACCTCCCATTACACAACTTCAGGCCGTTTCCTTGGGTTCTGTCACTGGTCACCGAAGTGAAGAGATCAATGCCTGCCCCTTCTCTTCCCCTCATGAGGAAGTTGTAACTGCAATGTGGTCTCCCCTCAGTCTCCACTTCTCTAGGATGAACAAACCAAGGGATCTCAGCTGCTTCTCATACATCTTGCATTTTGACAGCTTTTCTAACTTAAGGCAATCTGCCTTGCTAACTAATGTCTATCCTAGTGACAGCTAAAATTGGTGATTTTTTATTAAGATTGTTGTAATGGGGCAGCATTGCTCACTAAACAATGGACCAAGATGTATGTAATGAAGAGTGGGGAAAAAAACAGCCCAGCAACCCATAGAGGATCAAGTGTTTCCACTCCAGATGCGCTGTTGTTAAGACAAATGGATTCTTGGGAGAAATAAACCTTGAGCTTTTCTGCTGACATGTTAGGTAAACCCAGCACAGGCACAGAGCAGTATGGGATGCCAGGAAAGGAAATTTGGGTCATGAGCATATGACTTACCTGCAGCCAGAGATGTTTTCTTCATTTTACTTATTCATTTATTTCATCCAGCTGCCAACGCTTGCTGCACCTTTTAAAATTGTCTTTGCCCCACCCCAGCAGTGGCACATTTATATTGGGCTGAATCACCACCACCTTCTCCCAACGCAGTACACTTGTGCTCAGCCAAACATCTTTTCCTCTCTCCAGTTGCAAAATACTGTCTGCTTCCAGCAATTGAATATTAAATCTCATTAAATTTAATGGGAGCAGGTCCTGATTCTATCCCAAAGAGTTGATACTAGACTCACGTGTTTTCCTTCAACTGCCCATCTCCACTGCTGTCTCTTGCCTGGCATGCTGCCTGGAAAGGAGGAGGGACTGTCAAAACAGGACAGCTTGCCAAAGAAATCAAGCCCCACCTGAAGGAAAGCCCCAACATAAAAATTGCAGTCTTTTGGGGAGGCATTCCCCTTCTACAGGTGAAATTGATCTTTTATATTTGAATCTATCAGTTTCCCGTATTGTGAAACCTGTTAGTCCTTTGTGGCTTTTCTCTAGAGCTTAGGAATATCCTGATACACATAATATAACAAACGTGTTGCAGTAACAACCTTATTCTGGAACCTGAGTGTTTCTGGCTTTATTTACCCCAATGTGAGCGTGCGGCTAAAACAGGTGCTGTCCCCTACTTTCCACTGGAAATGGGACCCAAATTCTCAGAAATGGACAAGTCTCTCATTGATGAAAACTTCCTACAGACTTAGTTCCTACACAGAGACCTGTATTAAAATTAGGAGCTTGGGCTGCAGAAATAATTACTTGCTTGCTCTCTGTGTTTTGCTGCACGGTTTGAAGTGATGATCTGTTAGAAATCAGCACATCTACCAAAAGTGCTTGGTTCACCAGCTAATAAAAATGATTAAGCATAATAATGACAAAGCAAGCAAGAGTGATACCATCTTGACATTTGAAAAGCTCAGGTGGATGGAATAATAATAATGGTCTGTTATTTGCCTTGCTGAAGCATCTGAAGTAGGTTTCATGCTCCTGTTTATACCAAAGAAACGGGGCATCACACATAGACACAAACATACACTTACCTCTGCTGCAGTGTAAATTAAGTCAGACAGTATCTGGTCCTGTAACCATTAATGGTTATGACTTAAGAAACTAAAGATGGAATGATGCATTTCAGTGGCTGAGATTTTTAGGTCAGCTCTCTACTGTCATCATTTCTTGAAGTGTGTCTTTGGGCACTTGTGGGTGCTTAGCTGCCCACATGCCAGGCTCTCCTGACTCACCTTGCTGCAGACAGCAAAAAGAACCATCCTCCAATTTTAAATGCTTCTCAAGCTGAATACCCACTTGCTCACAAGGAAAGCTTTACAAAATCAAGCACTGGGCATGGAGTTACCAAAACAGGTTGAAAGTGGTCTGTTCAGCACTTCAGACCTAAGTATGATCCTGTTGCTGCGCCAGAAGTGTGGAATAAACTACGCAGTATAAAAGCATCTAGCGGTTTATTTATTACAGCTGCTATGCAGAAAGCTTATGCCTCCTAGAAATGGTATTTGTGCATGCTGTATGACAGAAAAATACCAGAGGTTCTTTAGATGAAACTCCCCCACTTGTTAGAATAGCAGCCTTCCCTTATCAGGTTTGCTTTCTGTGGGGATCTTAAAGGACATGATGGGATGTGCACAAAGACCAGACCTGAACCACATTAGCTCCTCAGCAGTAACTTCCTGTGTCTGTTTGGCCACACCTGAGCCAGCCCTGAACAAGATATTCCAGGGCACATAAGGCACTGAAAACAGGGTGGCAGGGCCAGCTGGACTGCTGCCCCTTCCTCTGACCGCCCTGCAAAGGCAGCCCCACACCACACACTGCCTCTATGCCAGGCGAATCACAGGTGCTCGAGCTTGCTTCACCCCCCTACAAAAGCAAAGTTTTAGTGTCATTCAAGCCTTGTCCTGAACTGGGTATCACCATGGGGAACAGGAGAGTCTGCAGAAAAGATTATAGACCAAGGCTAGTGATAGAGAGAAGAATTGGGCAGCAAGCATGATGACTAGCTTGCTTTTGAGGAAAACAGCAAGTCTGGAGGTGCTGTTACCCGATAAGTAAGTCTAATACAGCACTGACTACTAGACATCTTCCACTAGATACTACTTAGCTATATTTTGTTCCAGACAGGCCCCGAGGGCTGCTGAGGTCTTCTCATGAGCCTGCTCCTCCCAAATAAGTGCTCCCACCACCGCTCAACTCTGATGGCAACTTTGGTCCAGGAAATGGCATCAAAGCTGCTGTGCTTCTGCACTACTGCCAGGTTTTGCAAGGAGAAAAAGGAGCCAGGATATTTTGTTTCCATAAATGTGACTCAAGATTCTCAAGAATCAGGATTCCAAAACTATTCTGAGGTTTGGGTGTGCTTGCTTCAGCTGTGGAACTTGGTTTATGTTTTCATTAATGCCTTCACTGGAACTGAGCCAAGCTGTAGTTAACCTTTTCCCTCAAGCTTGTTCTCACAAAGCCAGATCAAATACAAAAATGTCTGTCTGGATGTGGAAATCTATGGTAAAAAACATTAACCAAGCAAGCCTACAACTGCTATGCCAACTAGTTAAGAAAATTAGTCCACTGCATGATGAGCATAAGAAAATTATTAATTCATTTCTGAATGGACAGGACACTTCAAAAGTTTTGGTCAATCTGTCAGGAGAGTTTTTTATATGGTAAGGAGAAATCACTTTAAATAAGTGTCTGGACAGCTGGCAAGTGCATTACACCAGTTGAAATAAGAAATGTCTCCAAGTACTTTTGGTAGACTTCAAATAGATCAAAAAGAGAACAAACGAGTGTTCATTGGGGTCACCATTTCTGTTCCCATTTAGGAAGTAACTGAAACAAAAATAAGTTGCTCTGAGCAAAGTGAGCAAAGACCTGACCATAAGAAAACACTATTGGAAGAAACAGAAAAGCAAACCAGTCTAGAATATATGAAGATTGGCCCCATCTGCAACAGGACTCATCCCAATTCATCTGCCACAAATTCCCTGTAAAGATGACAAATTGTAAATTGCTATCCTCCTCAATGTTTGGCACATTCTCTTTCCCATTAAAAAAAATTAGGTAAAAATGGTTCCATTTCTTGACTTTTATTTTTTAAACTTTTAGCATCTTCTCTGAATAACACAATACTTCCATCTGTGTTCTGTTAGAACTTTTAGCACCTCATGCTTCCAGCACATGCCATGCTTTTAGCTAGCAAACAGGAGCCAAAGGTGATTTGATGAATTGTGCTGCATTCTCTTGGTATAGTAACTAGTATGGACAGCAGGGTGTGTTGGGCTTTCTCTCCTGTGATGGCTGCAACACAAGGCCTGGTGGAATATGATCTACTCTACAACAGCCAACTCGCCTCCATTGTGGGGAAAAAAAATACTGGGTCTGCTTCGTATATGCAGCCTGATGTTAATTACAAATGGCATCTCACCATCTTGTAATGTTTCACACATGCAAAATCGAGAAGTGTTAGCAAACACTAGGTTTGAAGAAAATGCTCCCTACAGTTCAAAAGTTTATTACATCTTTCTGACCAATTTTCTGACATGAAGATACAACAATTTTAAAATGTTTTAGGAAGCAACACACAGTATGCATGTCACGTATACTGTGACAAAATTCAAGGTTTTAAGTAGTAAATCTGCAATGGACTGTGCAAAGCAAATTTAATCAAAAAAAGAGCAGACAAGCAAATATGCAAATAACCCATGATGAGAAAAGTATCATAGAATTGTAGAGTGGNCTAAAAAATTAGTGAATAGAACTGAGAAAGTGTCATCAGACTGTCTCACGAAGTTTTAGATGTGTTTTGCAGAATTATCTTACTTAACATGTATTTTCAGTGCTACTGTGCTCATGTAGCAACTCCACGCATTTTCACATTTACTTTCAGTACCGTCATTTTTTGATGGAAAAAAATACCACCAAAAAAAAAAAAGCACTGAGGGGCTTAATAGGGATTAAGGACTGTAGAGCTAACACACTGTCATCATAGCTGTATCTTTCTATACAGAATAATAGGATGAAGCAACATAATGGTATACTTGTACAGCAAACCCAACACCGGATGAACCACACAGTTGGGTTGACAATGCTGATTAACTGCTCTACCTTCCATTTCCAAAGATTAATTTCATGTGAAAGCATCCTAATAATAGATGTTCAGACAGAGCTCTGCTATCACACAACAGGACAGTAAATTGGCCAGTAAGAGATTTGGGTCTTGCTGAGAGATAATGATGAATACCCGTCTGTATAGCAGTCAGTCTACTTCCAAACAACCTAAAAATACAGACCTTGCTTACACTGCACACATGGAGAAACATGTAATGTCTTCAGCATAGCCAAAGGCTAGCCAAGCAATCAGTGGTCTAGTCTCACACAGCTAAAAATTTCTTTGAATATTTCTGCCTCATGCACAGTAAACCTAAACAGCTAAAAGGATGCCTGGCCTACTAAAGAGAATCAGGCCTAGGCATTGGACTGTGCTGTGGGAACAGTACGAGAAAAGCTATGGGAATAAACCAGGAAAAGATACAGTGTATCGAAGAACAGCAGAAGCCAAGGTCTGCAGACCTCTGGAAACCCGGCGTGCCCTTCCATGGTTGAACAAAGGGAGCCCGAAGACGTGCTGATGTGTATCCTGCCCAAATGACTGGACCCTGGACTGGAAATTCCCTAATGAAGTAATGTCAGAACAATAGCCTTACTATGTATTAGTTACCTTTTTATACCTTTTTATACTGTGGGTATCATTTGTAACCATATTGGATCTCTCACTCTGCATCTACAATAAACTGCTTGTTTCTGCACTGCATTCGAGGGTCCATGTCCAACTCACTTATTACACTTATTTGTGAGAGAGTCTCACTCTGGGTCTGCCCCCTTTTTCAATGAAACAAAGTAGGCAATCATTCACACATCAAATATGTACAAATAAACCTTAGTAGTCAGTACTTAAGACCTATTCTTTGTTGCAGGACCTTTAACTAAAATGGTATTGCAGTGCCTGTTAAGGCTTCCTACTATTTTTTCCTACTATTTGTACAATTTAAACTTGGCCCCTATAGTTTATATGACTTTTGTCCTTTATTCCACTGTTGTCCAACTAATTTTTCTTTTAATTCATTCCTTCTGAGATTTTGATCTTTCCATCCCTATGCAGACGCTAGGCAAGAAGGGCTTCTCAAGGGTATGACATGCTGCTCAAACCCACTGAAGGTTCAGCAGGACAGGCCATGTATCATTCCATTTAGTTCATACACAAACACAAAAACTTCAAAAATCTGTTCCAGTTGTCAATTTTATTCAAAAGGTGTCCTCTATACATTTTTAATATATAGAAATAAATATGAAAAGCCTATACAAATATGAACACAGAAGAGTACCAATACTGCCCTTTTTTTTTAAAACCATCTTGCAATACTTAAAGGGACAAAACTGCATGAAACAGCCCTAGTAAAATAAATTTTACAAAATCTGATAACAAGTGTCTGTTCATGTCTAACAGAAATTTTTAGACTGAGTTTTTTTACATATATATGCAACCTCAACACAAAATATGTTCAGTTGCCTTTGAGATGTTCACCATTTTGACTGATGTACATTTCCTTCAAGATGGACAGTAAAAAAAAAGGTCATACTTAAGTTATATTCCAATGAAGGAATTTGGCATTATCACTTTTAATGACATACTGGGTTAATACTCTTAAACATATACCAATAAATTAAAAAGAACACAATCTTGCTTTCAAGTAAAATTCAAGTCATTTAAAAAACTTCAGAACGGGTATTTGCTTTTATATAACATGATTCTTCCCACAGTTTTAAAATTTAACACCATAAAATGCTTTTGATATAAAGTAACACCATAAAATAAGATTTTTGCTTCTCATAAACCATAATTGATAGACACTTTTGTATAAAGTGATTATTTTCAAACATAGGGCATCATCCACATGTACCCATGCAATGTCACTAATTCACCTATTTAAAATAGCATAAAGCAAAGCATCTGCTTAAATTGTGAGAGGAATGGATACTACATCAAATACAACTGCTCCTTCAAAAGTTGGGTGTTTGTTGGGGTTTGTTTGGGGGGTGTGCATGGGGGTTTTTTAAGAAAAGGTCAAACCCCAACAGTATTGAAAGGTGACCATGTCATACAGCAAAAACCTCTTCTGTCTTCTTAAGGAATTTGTCCTCATCTCAAAACTAAAAGGTTTCCAGATGTTAAATTAAGAACTGTAGATTAAACTCACTGGAAATCAGAAGAAATATTTCAGATATTTCCTATTTGGACAATAAAAGTATAAGTACACATTAACCCAATTCTGCAACTCTTTCCTATTGATTCAATTGCTTTCACTTAAGGAAAGTATACAGAACTTCCCTCTCAACTCTGATTTAATAAATTATGTAAATAAGTGTTTGAAGAATATGTATGTTTAACAGTTTGCCCATATACCATACCTAGAGAGTATCTGGGAACGTCTATCCTGGTTTTCAAAAGAACTTCTACTTTTAAAAGGTGTTGCAATCATTTTTTCTTCCCTTCAAAAAAACTTTGTAAGCTCACGTTACTAAACAGTACTCTCATTTCCTCTTCTTGACATCTAAATGCTTGGCTCATTCTTTCAAAAGAGAATTTGTAGACTCAATGAGAAATATACGGGACAAGTCTCTACTGAACAGCAGTTATCCAATACGGCTTGGCTTGAAATAGCAGCTGTGCTGTAGGGTTCTCATTCACTGCACTGAAGTGATTTCTGTAACAAACTTCCTTGGATCACTGCAGTTCTCCAATCAATTTTCACTTCTCTGAACTCTTTCTGAGCTCAGCCAATAAAACTACACACTTTCCAGCACAGGTTTCGCAGTCATTGCTAGAGGTTCTGAAGGCCAAAGGACGACTGTTTTCCATCAGTGTGAGAGTAACAACCTAAATGAAGTTTTCATGTATGTTGTACAACATTAATCTGGCCTGAAAAACCTACCTAAAGTGGTGAGTATCAAGACAGTAGGACTCCAGCTCTGATGGAGGGAATGTCAACACACCAAAAAAAGGACAGACATGTACGTAAAGGCTTTCAGTCTCACCTTGGGGGGGGAAAAAAACCCCGACAACAAAAACAACAACCCAGACACTTCAAAAGTAGGAATGTATTTATCAAAAACTAAACTTTACTCTATTATGAATGATTTGAAGTTTTGGTTCCTGAGCTTGATACTGGACAGGGGAAAGGGGAAGGGCAAGTGACTTCTAACCTAAATTACACAGCAGTAGCATTAGGGCAGTATTTAAAACCTATTATTAGAAGAATAATTTACAAATGTGACTTCAAGAATATTGTAACTAAATAGTAGTTTACAGTAGTTTAAGTTCAGAAAACCTTAATCTTCTTTCTTTTGTGTTTGAAATCGTTCCATTAAAGCCCTAAATATATTTCCTGGTATTTTCTGATGTTTATCTATTAGAGCTTGGACTGCTGCTTTCGTCTGTAGGGAAAGAGAAAAGGCTGTGGTCAGATTAAGTCATCTTTATATTGCTCATATATTAATACAATTTCTAGAGTCTTCTTCATGCTTCCAAATGCCACAGAAGTACTCCACATTCAAAATACTATTTTTCCATATTTAAATCCACATGATGTGATTGCAGTAACACTGCCATGAAACAGACCTGCAAACTAGTATCTTTTATCTCTGATAGCTGTGTTCACAAGCTTTGTTAGTGATACACAAAAATGAAATGACAACAGAGCAAATAAATGAAGAGACCTAGGTCTATAAAGCATGTCAGCACCTGCATGCTGTACTGCAATTCAGAAACCCCTGCCTGTTCCCAGGTCTGCATCAGTAACACACTTCCAGTGTGCTTGAACTTTGCTTCTACATAAGCTCAGAAGCGGCACTGGAAATACCTTTGTGTGTCAGCACATTTGACTTGTACAAAATAATGACCCCTGCATCCCAGTTCCCAGAAGGAACTGGTCCTGTGACACCAGCTTAGGTCACTTAGCTGCATGTGACAGCAGCCTTCACTTTCACTCAAAAACTAACAAGGCCAAGGAGTTTACAGCAGTCATTCTTCTTACATAAAAGGTCTATAATGAACATTCAAAAGCAGGGCAATAAGAAAAAGCTGCGGTGAGGACACACCATAGCCTTCCTATTCTGCCTAGAGAAGCACAGATTAGAAAATTCTCAAGGCCAGAGACAGAAGAGAGAATCATTTGCCTTTGTAAACCAGTGGTCAGCAAGGGCAGATGATATTTGGTACAAGTTTCCACTGTTTATATGAAGTATGTGATCAACTGTTAAGTCCTGTGAGAAGGACTTCATAGATCTGGTCCTAAGTGTCTCTANGAAAGGCTATGTTTGAAAGGCTTCATTAGTATCTTTCTGAAAAGACTAAGAAGCAGAATACTTCCCCTTAGGCGAAGCGCTTCTCTCTTTATCAAANTTAATTTTTTTCTGTATATAATTAGGAAATATATAGTGTGCCATAGCCTGAAACATGAGATACAACTTCAAAATCACTCTAACTCACCAGGATTCTCAGAAATTCACATTCTTGGGCCTTTATCTAGCAGAATTTGCAAGTGAGGGCTGGCACAAATGTAAGGTGCCAATGCATGTTTGAAAGTCATTCGAGTACACATTCTCTCCTAAAAGCCAACAATTCTGAAGTCCTGTCAGACTGAATTCCCAAAAGAAACAACCAGTTTTCCATAACCAGGTCCTAAGATAATGCAGATAGATGTTTATCTTAAACTGTTTAAGTCATTTTGCAGAGACTTAATCAGAGGGTAAACTGATGAGACAAACTGACAGTTGTAAGCAACCATCTGTGGAGCTTTCAAAAATAGCTATTTCAGCCCACTCCATCTCACTGCTCCACCACTTAACTGGTTTATGTTTTTGTACTGTGAAATCTATTAATAAACTGAATGAACATGAGGACCTGGCAATCTTTTCTACAAAGCACTTAAATCTGAATTAGGGAAACATTTAAAAGTTAATTTGATGGGTGAGAAGCTGGAGGAAATAGAAACACACTAGACAAAGCAGTGAAATGATTTACCTTAGTTTTTTTAATTGCATGAAATTCCAACAGCTTGAAAGGCTATGTTTGAAAGGCTTCATTAGTATCTTTCTGAAAAGACTAAGAAGCAGAATACTTCCCCTTAGGCGAAGCGCTTCTCTCTT
>WEIV01004430.1:2560-15396 GCA_013390005.1 Calyptomena viridis
TTGAATCACATGTATAAAAGCAAAAGCCAGAAAGTACTAAACTACACAAATGAATGTTATTATGCAAGCGTGCAAGGATCAGAAGTCCACAGAACTGCAGTTTCCCAGACCAAGCATTCTGGGCTGTGCTGTATTCAGAAGACCAATTCTGAATCTCTGTGTCTGCACCTTAAACAGACATTTTTAGAGTTCAAGTCATGTTTAGAACTCATTTCAAAAAAGAAAAATCTTCATCACCAAACCCTGGATAGAGATCTATGGGCACAAACACTCTCCCCAGTCTTCCTACTGTGTTTTCCTTGATAACTTAAAAAAACCTGAACAACTAAAAAGCAAAATTTAAAAGTGTTTTCAAATTCTTAGTTTCTACTACTTAAAATACAAATAAATATAGCATGAAAGTCCTCCCTCACCCCCCTTCTTTAAAAAAAAAACAAAAAAAAAAGGCAAAAAAAAACCCAAACTGGGCAAGTACTTAACCACAGTGTTGTTAAACTGACAATCTCTTCTGTATATTTTGGAATTATCTCAAGAATGCCTTTTGTATTCTGTCCTGTATCAAAGATCTTCATATTGTTAAAGCTCCAACAACACTTCTCAAAACAGCACCAGCTGTTGTTTCATGAGAAAACCCCTAAAGAGAATTAACCAAGTGTCACAAAGGGCTTCAGTCTTCTGCCTCACAGTAAGACTACTTTTTGCTTGTTTGTTTACAGGTTACCCAATTTTCAGGGTCTGCTTTGCAATTTTCATGCTGCCAAATTTTTTTTGTTTTAAACACTGTGCGTGACTTTCCCAATGTTCTTGGGGCATTCAAGACTTTACAGATTCTTCATAATCTTGTGGATTTTCTGACCCTCCAGACTGATGACAAACATTCACATGTGTAAATAAGCAAGATGACGATCCTTCAGTAGGTTGGAAACCTACTGCACTGTGCATTTTTCTTAAAAGACATGCAGGTTCATACTTCATACTGTGACCTCCGATGGTGCCAGTTTCCTAGATGCTCTTAAACACAGCACAGTGGTAACTGTATGGAAAAACACACTGACTCTCAGTCGACAGCAGCTGCTGCACAGGTTGTTACATCACAACTATTGCACACACTGTCATACCCATATTTTATCAGGGTAACTGCTTTCTCCAGTATGACTGCAATGACTGCAGAGCCTCTCTTTTGCAGTTGTTCTTGCCATAAATTCATCTAACACTGTGTGAAAGCTCTAGTCATTCTTTGTTTCGGTGATCTCAAGAGTCAGAACCCAAGTAGCCTCTAACAGACAACAGCTTGGCAACAAAATGTTACTGTCTATCTTCAACCTATGAACTCACATACTCACATTCTTCATTTTGGCATCTTCTTTCTTCACATTTTGCCTTGCTTTTTCCTTGTTACAGTCTCATTCATTGACATTTCTGCATATAACAGAGCCTGTGTGACAGCCATATTAAGTCAGGGATCTTTATTGCCTTTTTTAATGAAAACTGGGTCATGTCATCTTTCTTTGCATTTTGAAATCATGTGGAGCCACCATGCTGAGTTTGGTTATTTATGCTGCAAACAGCTGTACTTAATAAAGCTACATCTTAATACACATTTGACCTGGTGAATTTGGCAGCACCAGAGAAAAGCTATCCCTATCTAAATACACAATAAAATGTAAAGTTACAACAAAGAAGGCAGGTTTCATCATCACCTTCAATCCTGCCGTAACAGGAACACACATCTTTGGTTTGACTCTAAGTGAAAGTTTTATTTAAGTAGCTGATTTCCACACCACCACAAAAAGCTGAAAACCATGAAAAATGTTAATGTCTCTCCTCACTCACACAGACTTAATTTTATATTAGCCACTGTCATCTCCACACTCCATACAACAACAAAAAAATTAACAAAACAAATAATTTTTCTTTAGTCTGCTTATTATTCCTTAACCATATTAGATGGCAAAAAAGGGGTCATTTTCTAGGTTGGCAGACAAGCATAAATGAACCTAGAAGAGAGTATGTATGTGAATAAGTTACCTTCCCTTTGGCTTTGTCTTTTCTGCCTTAACCTCATAAAATTACTTCATATAATGAATACTCCTAAAACATACTCCTGAAGAAGCAAATGCAGCCCTGGGACATAATTTAGAAAAGCACATGCCATGTGTCCTACATTTCCTTAAATAAAGTGTAGGATAAGCACATTTAGTGGGACAAGACAGTAAATTTTGAGTGTAATTAAGCAGTAAAACCTTGGGAGGTTAATTAAGTAATGAAATCTAGGGATTACAGTTCAAAACAAACGTACCTCTTCTGAGGAAGATATGCTATACCCCAAGAAAAAGTGTATAGGTGCAAAGTGGTAATTACTAGGTAATTCTACAGATAATATGCACTTAACTGTAGTGTGGTGTTGTATATTGGATCATAATGGCATCTTCTCACCTTAGAAAAACAGACAACGAATGAATTTTTACTTAAACATTTTCCAATTTTCCCAAAGAAAACTCTGGCTGAGAATACCTCCCACCACGAAAACAAAACTGGAGGGAGTTTCAAAACAAACCCCTCTCCTGCTGTGTTTAACAAACGGTTGGGCTCTCCTGCCAAGATGAAAACACACAAAAGTAACAGTTCCCTCTTACCACAGCAAATTTCCATAGACTGTTGCATACCATTAGTGGCAAGAACTAAATCTCTCTATCACATCCTTCCCAAAGCTGATCATGGAAAGGAGTTTCCAGTACATTCATGCAGAACTGGTCTCACTCCAGAGAGATCAACATGTTTGTTTGTTTTAAATAATTCCTAATGTTTGGGGTCTTTTAATCTCCTCATTCTGACCCTTTGCTCTTGACTCTGAAAGCATCACATTATATATAGTTTTGTGATGATGATTCAGTTATGGAATAGCTTCAGATGGGTCAGAATTCCCTGTTATAGAAAAACGCAACAGTTAATTGCTGGCAAAAGGGGAAAATTCCCTCTTTCTTCCCTTCTCCTCTGCTTCTCTGCTCCTTATAGTGGAATCGAATCCACCTCCCAACAAGCCAGTTCAGGGAGCACACACATTTTTCACCCCCATTTTTCACCAACTACAAGCAATCAGTTGTCAACTGGTTTATTTTTCTGGACAAGCTTGCTAGAGAATCACACGAGCAGCAGTGCAAGGAAAAGAGCAGAAACTTACAGGTGGCAGGATATAATTAAAAAACCCACCACACTTTTCAACAGATACCACTAGATTGCTTAGCTGCACCATGAAATGACATTCTTGGAATTATACAGCTCCATCTTCCTAATACCTAAACAAAATAAATGCAGCATCATTATTATTTGTAGGAATATTAATACACAATATTAGAGCACACAGTATTACAGCACACCAAACTTAAATAAAAATTTAGGGATTTGCTCACTGCAATTGCTTCCAACCAGAAAATTACCTATATTGTTTTAAATACGAATTCATTTACACCTATATTAAGATAGTACAGCAACAATTCTGGTTTATCTGGCACAGGTTTGTATACAATCAGCAGTACATTCAGATCCTGAACTTTACTATGTTCTTTAAAAGCAAGTGTCTTAACATCTGCCCTTGCACGATGACAATTTAACTGAATTTTATTGCTAAACTTTTTTTGGGTCCAAAATTTTTTAGTTGTCTCTCTACTGACAAGTTCTATTCCAATACTAAATTTTGATACTGTAAACAGTACCAGAAACTACAAATCTATGGATGCTCTGGTAGCAAATTAAGCTTCTGAGAATCTCTTTTTTTTTTCCAGCTAAAAATCAGAGACAAGTAAGGGAAAAAATACACCCACAGAAAAGGAATTTATTAATCTTCAAGTTTAAGACAACTTTAGATTGTTTTCTTACAGATTCTTAAGACATTGCTCCTTGGAACTACTGAATGAAGCTGTTTGATCACTGAATGATCAAATCTCTTTGGTCCACTGTTGCATCAGCCAACTCATACACAAACCCTCCACTACCAAAGAAATCAAAAGTTAGAGGCACTGACATCTGAACTTCAGGTTATCAGCATCTGGCAGCTCCTCTTTATAACTGTTTCACACGTTCTTGACTGTTTTTTAATTCTTTACTGCACCACCAGCAGTTTGGGTGCTGTGAAAGTCTTCCCGACTCACAGCACATTTACATCTTGCCAATTGCAAGGATTACTTGACACAACCTGATAGACTCTTCTAGGTACAAGAGAATTTGCACCAAGATATTTTTACTCTGCTGACCTATCTTCAGATTAAAAAACAAACTCGAGAAAATAAAAGTAGAAAAAATTTCAGGCACGACTAAGACAACACTCAAGACATTCATGCTGCAAGAGAGTCTAAATGCGACAGGGAGCTTTTCAGCTCAAGTTAACTGGCACAGAAATATGCAACACGAGTCAGGCTGTAATTCCCTGGAAGAAGTGACTGAACCCACACATGAAGATTTCATTCACAGCACTCCAAACTTAAGACTTCTCTAGTCAGCTTCAGGAAGACTAGTCACACTACATTAGTAACAGAGGGGAGCCTAAATATCATCTAGAGGTTACTTATCCAACTGCACTTTTCAATGGGAAGCAATCCTCTGCTGTACATGAAAAACAATAACAATGTACTTACTTAACACAAGGCACCATGTAAATGAAAATTAATGAGATTTCTTTTTTTGGTGGTTTTTTTTCAATTTTTTTGGTCCTGTCCCAAACATTGAACAAACTCGAAACATTCATACCACAGTTTACTCAACAATAAAATCTGCTTTTTTATTTTGAGAACCACCTATGGTAACACAGCCACATTTTCTGATATTCTCCATTTTCAAAATCTATTCTTTTCTACCATATTAAAATAAATATGAATCCAATGCTCTTTAATAATAATAAAGAAGTAGTTTAATTGCTCAGCTCCTATTATGCAACATCTACAGCTTCTCTGAAGACTTTACAAATCTTGAAATGTTTTACAAGTCTCATAAATATACTACATATTCTAGTCTCAACCTTGTACTAAACTCCATGAGAAAGAACAGAGGGTTGGTGTTCCAGACATTTACAGCAATCCAGAAGGAGGAAAACAGAGGCATCAATGAGTCAATGAAGCCTAAACAATGTTTCAAGACTCCCCCCTCTTCCTCGTCCGCTCATCCTCCCACAACAACATTCCTACAAAAGCACCAATTAGGAAAAGCCATTCAAGATTGCTCACTAAAAGTGCTGACAATCTTGAAGATCACCAAAACTCTACCCTTTAACTTGTAATTTAAGAATTGTGTCTTGACAGGCAGAACAATCAGCCTTTCCATAAAAGGTACCATATAAAAAACTCAAAACTTCAAATATTTTTGAGATTAATTTTTAAATCGTTCTGCATTTTCATCATCTTTCTGTTACCTGACATGTATGTTTAGCACTCAACTGGCAAAGAAGAAAGTCTACATGGCATGTTCTGAAAGATTTAACTGATGTCAAGAAGGGCAGGTTAACAGGATACATGAAAGAAAACAAACCTGAG
Organism: Calyptomena viridis; assembly: GCA_013390005.1. Classification (NCBI taxonomy): domain Eukaryota; kingdom Metazoa; phylum Chordata; class Aves; order Passeriformes; family Eurylaimidae; genus Calyptomena; species Calyptomena viridis. Next base: position 8,083 of record WEIV01004430.1, read on the forward strand.
GTTGTATCTGGACCATCTCCTTCCCTTACCACCACCAGACAGATAAGGAACATCCCCCCAAGCCAATTTCTCACATGATTTTACAGTCTCTTATTTGTGATTTTAAGAAAAACCCTCTCCTGGGTCTATTTAATAACAAAACAGAGTAACTGCCTCACTTTTTGCAACTGTTCTCCTCCAAGCAACTTGCCTCCATTTTACTCCAAGATTGTGACATAATAGCTCAAAGTTTTCATGACAATACTATAATACAGCAGTGGTGGAAAATACTAAGTTAGGATCACTAAACACTGCGTGACAAAACCCAAACAAAACCCCCTCAGCCAACAAAGCTCTGTGCTGACGTACAGAGGAACAGCCTGGATGGCTGCAAGCATTGGAACTCTCTATCAGCTGGAGATATTTTTCCCCAGACACCTTGCCATTCTTGTATCTTTATATCACTGTACACAACTACCAAGGGAATAAATACAAGACTGAAATGTTCATACACTATTACACTATCTTCCCTAAAAAGTCCAAATAACCCAGAGCTACCAGAGCTTACACAGCTGGAAAAATCTCCTGTGAAGCTCACACCACCCATTTCTCATAAACAAAGATTGCTGCTTAGGGGACGACCCCAGAACTCTAATTGCTCCTATGGAAACATTACATATCAAGTTATCTGGTTGCAAGAGCGATCTTTTTAAGTTTTTTTCTCTACTTTATCTCAGCTTCTTCTGATTCATAAGAAAATAACTTTTCAATGTTATCTTATAGCTCCTGTGATTTTGTCCTGACAAGAAAATATTGTTCCCTGCTCTCTCCTCGAAGATTCTTTCACAGATTAAGAAAGCTGGTATGTGTTTTTGGCACCTCACTAAGGGAGATATTTGTCCAGTTTTTCATACACCTGCTCTTCTTGCAACTTTTCAATGTCTTAGAGAATGAGTGGAAATCCCAAGTCTAACCAGGCCCACTCATTCCCCAGAAGGACAGCAAAAGAAATCAGCACCTCTCCAAGACACATGGCTTCCATGGAAGAACTGCTTAACATCTCGACTGCAATTCTACTTCACAAATCAGATAAAAAACACATAATAGATTAGGCAGTTTAATCCTCTTTCATCTCTTTTGGCAGCATCATTTTTTTCCTTTCTCCTTTAAGGAAGCTTTTTCAATTACATCCAAAAGAAAGTATAGATCTGATGTTTAAATCTGAACCTTTCAAACATGTTCTAACTCAAGCAGCCTTTACACTAACTAGTTCTGCTAACACCTTTTTTTCTTATTTGCTGAAAAAAAACCCCACCAAAATTGCTTAGATGTGGGTAGAGTAACAAATATATAGATTTATCATTTTAACAACATAAGAAAATTAGAAGTAGTACTTTACTTTCAGTGGCAAACTTTTTCTATGTAAACTGGAATTGCATTAAGACGCAAATACTTTATTAAGTGAAACTAGATGAGCTGATGTAGGACAAGTTAACAACACACACTTCAAAACACTTGAACTTAGTTCATAAGAGTAAAAGCATTTTGCAATCACATGGAAATTTCAGAGCTGGCAGATCTCATCCTCGTTTATCAGGGAGTGGCGAAATATTTCTCTGCTTTTCACATCAAACTTTTGAGTATTCGTTACTGGAATACCTGAAGAAAATGGCAAGGAAACATTTTTGAGTAAAAACTGCTATTCCTAAGAGATGGTCTATCACACAGCTTCTGCAGAATGTTTTTCCCACATTTACAAAACAAATAGATATTTGGTATCGTTTGATCTTGACACCTTTTTCAGTTGCTAGAATTTAAAATATACTTGAAATTTTAGTATTCATTTTCAAAGTTAGGCATAATGTTTTACATGCCTTGACTTGGTATTCACTTTAAATCTGGCATATTAGCATTGAAACACATTCTCCAAAAATACCTGGGTTCCAATATAAGTACTTGAGAGTACACTACTAGGTCTCCAAGCATTCAATTTTCAAACCAGGCTTCTCGACACAGTTACACACATATAGAACTAAATTTGGTTTGCTCAATCTCCTTTTGAAAACTTTCAAAACAGCTATACAGTGAAGAATAATATTTTCACTGTGGGTGACTTGCAAGAAATTTACTATTTTAAATGAGGAAAATGAAGTTTTCAGAAATGGTTTTCATTTCTAAGTTCTCTCTATATAACCTATAATATACACAAAACTCACTCCACGGATGGAATCACTCACATCCATCAGCTATGAATCACAGCTGCTGCTTGTCATTTATTGAAACATAAACAGGCATTTGAAGACTGCCTTTGCAGTAGACACACAAGACACTTTAGATGCAAGGTAAAAACCTACTTCTGGAAAAATAAAGTCTATGAAAATTAAATATTAAATTTAAATGGTAATTTTTTCAAACTGTCTATCTTGCACTACTTATATGCTCTGCTATTTGGAAAGGTTACTTTATCCATCAAAATAAAGTAATTCATTAATGTTTAATACAGCACAAGCATCTTAGAAATTAAACATACACACACACACACAAATCTAGACAGAGAGAACATTAACAGAGGACACATGCTTGACTGTACACCTGCCCCACCCAACACATAAAGTAATCCCCATATACTTTTTAAAATCAATTCCTTGGCAACAACACAAGACTTCCCTCCAACCCACAGACACCACAATATAGCAGAGGAAAGATAAGACAATAACTAACAGCACATGTAACAACTGTTACATATATAACAACTGTGTCCTAGGCTCAGCTTCAGCCAGCAGAGAAACAGAAGGCCTGATCCAGATAAAGAAATGGAAAGAACAGAAAGTTAATTCTGAGCTTTAACATGTGTCTGATGAGGCAACTTCAACCACCTACTCTGCTTTGAAATGAATGTAGTGGTAATAAACAGCAATAAAAAGAATAAAGAACTATTTACACTTAGTTTACGTCTAGGAGAGTGTGTTTATTTCTAAAAAGGGAAGATTAGATTAGGATTTGGTGATACTACTAGTTGTGTTTGCCAACTGTCTGTACTTCAGATACTGATAGCTTATAGAAACAGGCTCATGACAGAGCAGTGACACACTGCAACTCCCGGGCATTGCTGTCATACCCCGACACTCCGTCTGAGCACCGCGCTGCCAGAAGGGAACTCCTGTGTTGCTCCTGTCCAAAAGCCCCTGCTCCCAAATCAGAGCAGTGGCTGAAGCTCAGTGCACAGATCCTTGGGGCAGGAGAGGATCAGATTTCAGAGGCAAAAACTTACCCATAAAGTTAGAAACCACCCAGTGCAGAAGCCGTAACAAGTGAATTATGGCACATCGGTAGAAGTTATCAGACATCACTGAAGAAGATGATTTGTTTTAATCCTCCTAGAACAAATTTTTAATAGCCAAGCCAAACTGAAAGCCATCCGTTTATTAGTGTCAGAAGTATTTGACTTCAAATGAAACTATAAAAGAAAGACAAAGTTCCTTTAACAGAAGGACTGGGATGGGCTTTATTTGTTGGTGAGGTTTTCTTATTTTGAGTATACTATCTTATTGTCATTTTTTTAAAACAAAGAATGTATGCAATATTAAGTTAAAAGTTACTTTTAAGGAAAACTCTGGAACTTCTGGAAGGTGGTAATATCTGAATTTAGATTATTTAAAGGTTGTATTGTTTCATTTACCAACTACAGTATTTATTCAAACCCAGTATGAACCAGTATAAACCAAATACATAAATTATTTCCATCTTCTAATAATACACATTATTTTCCTTCTGCTCCATCTGAGAAGCACATAGATCTGACATTAATTATATTTTTTTAAAGAAAAGTCACCTTAACACTCCGTATATTTTCACTTTAAGCTTGCATTTCCTAGACCTGAAACCTATCCCTTCACAAAGGGCAGGGAAATGGAAGTGGTGTTCAAAGTCTTTAGAAATTTCAGCTTCCACTTCTCAGGCTCCTGTAGCTCTTAGGGTTGAGAAGAAAGTCTTGAAAACATTGACAGAAGTAAGTGATGAAGTGCTACTTGTTTGAAACATTCTTCCATAGCTTTTTGGGCACTACCCTTGTATCAGAACCAACACACTTCACAGTGTCACTTGGAATTATTTCACCTTCAATAAAAAGGGGTATTTATAAAAAAATATAAAAGAACTATTACTGTACCATTACAACAGTTTATTTTCTGTAGTCCCTAAACACACACAGAGACTGAAGAATTACTTCTTTTGCTCAAGGTAAGTTTTTCTAGCATTAGAAAATGCCATTATATTTCACAAATGAAAACTCTTCAAGATAAAAATTGATGTTTTTGTAACTAACTCTTAAGACAATTTAACACTTTTGTGAGTGACACTTGGAGATCATCCATGAAAAGTAATTTATATCACTCTGATAGTTGGTAGAAGGCAAAGTTTTGACCCACAGAGTGGAGAACTGCAAGTTGATTCCAAAAATGCATCAACCAGCACAAGGAAAAAAGAGCCATTTAAAAACCAAAAACAAGTACATTTGATATATCAGAGGTTACCTTGGTGTATTTTCAGTTGCATAAAGCATTACTATTTTCCTTATAAACACTTTCAGTTGTTATACTCTCATGTGTCCCAATCACTGGTAATTGTGCCTTAAGTAATTGTGCTTACCATGGAATTGCTACATTTCTTTAAGTTCTGTTACAGGTAGCTGAAAACACAGAAGTCTTGCTGTTTGTTTCCACAAACATTTAATTCCTCTTGCTTTTAAAAGTAAAAGCAGGTATCACCCAATGCTTGTATGATGTCTCATTATGAAATTCACTCTGAGGTAAGTTCTCTATCCCAGGAAGCACCTTTCCATTTTCACAACTGCATGTAATTGTTTCCTAACTATTTGAAGGGATGAACAAGTTTGCTGCTTGAATCTAAAGGTAAAGTTACACATACAAGTCTACTAAAATGTGAGCACCAGGTTATGTACACAGGATTTTCTGCCTTGAAACATCAATTAACATCCCACCAAATTTTAAGTATTTCCTCATCTTCAGAGCTCAACTTACTTCTGTTCCCTTCAATTGTTTAACTTGTGGTCTTACTAAGAAACCACTAACAATGCAAAATACATTACTCAGACAGTGAAGCATCCTAGTGGTTTCAACACACTAGTAAGAAGTCTAAAGAAATCAAGGTCGTTTCAAAACAACTTACAACCAAACAGCAAGTGGTTGCATATCCAGCAGACAGACAGCAAGCAGATTAAAACCACACAACTGAAACTATTCTGTCCCTACCTCTGTAGCTCTCACCCTCTAGGACAGCATACCATCACCCACAAATGAACCACCATTTGAACCAAGGTTTTTCAGCCTGGCACATTGGCCACGACCCCCATCCATTTCAGTACTACAATACTGTGCTTTTGTATGCCAGTATTCTACAGCTGACATGGAACAGCTGGTTTTAGGAGCTGGCTCAGGAGTCCTACCTTCACCATTTAAAATGCATGTGAGAGAAAGAAATAACTTCCTACCGTTTCCTAAAAAAAATAAGTGAACACAGTTTTAACTAAAATCTGATTATTTTCCTACAACTACAGTTCTGAGTTGACAAAAATACTTTAACTTTTACTGGCTTTAGAGAATGAAAAGTTCGATTATTTCCAGTTGTAGGAAATTGTTGACTCACCATAATTTCAACCCCATTACATTTAAGAACATGTTTCATTAAAAATGCCTACTCAGTAATTTTCACACTTCATTCTGCAGTTTTCTACATGAGCTGCAAAACTTTCAATTACTTGGTCCAACCTAGATGTTAAAAGTCTTAATTCTGAAGAGCTACCCAAAGAGTACAGTTGATAAAGATCACACAGAATTGCAGGAAGGAAAGGAGAATAATTTTAGCTTTTCTACTTAGGGTTGTTCCCACATCTAAATTGTCTAATTTCAAGTGGCACGCCCAGAAACTTGCTCATAATTTTTATATACCTTTCCATGCTGCCAGCTTCTTAAAATGAAAAAGAGAAATACCAACGTAAAATACAGCAATTAGAGCCACGGAAATAGTCCACCATCAGAATACCCAGGATTTGTTCACCCCAATAATGCTATTCATGTTCTTTTCCAACAGCTCCAAGATGTAGAGAGAAGAACAAGTTTACTGTTACTCTTTTCAACAAGACTTCTTAGAAGTCCTACCTCTGTAAAGCACATGTATCTGATTAAAGTCAAGATATACTGTCTTCTGCTCAAACATTAAGAATTTACCCTCAATGCTGAGAAAGAGAAAGGCAGGGAAGTTACTGATTCGCTGAATGAGATCCCTTCAGGTCATCATTGCTCCTCCTTCCTCTCAGGTCTCACCAAAACCTGAGAGCATCCACTGTTACTACAGACCAGGGGAGCATCTCTCTGCACAGGGATCCAGGGCTTGTGCTCTCAAACGACTTTAAGGCGGCTCAAAGTGATTCAACAGTTCTAAAGTCACTTATCACCAGCATCTTCTCTAATGTTAGAACTTCCGACCAATCCATGCAAAGCAGTAAAACACCCCCTTCTTGGGTCTGTTGCAGATTTGCAACTTTTGGAAGACGATGAAGTTCAAGTCCAAGACACAATAGCAAGCGCACAGCTCCTGCCCACTGAGTGTCTCAAACTTGGGAACTTTAGATATTGTCCTTTCAGACAGCTGGAAAAGAGGATGGAATCAACGCAGAGCCCTTTTGGTAGCCCGCAAAGGCTTTGCTCTAGGAACATGAGGTAGTAAGTGAGACTTCGGCGGGGTGACAGCCAGCCCACACACACCTCGCTCTAGAGGACAGCGACTTCCAAGACAGCCCCGCTGATCTCGGTACCTCCAAGGAAGGAGGCTCTCTCCCAGCTGTCTATTCACACAGTGACCTTTTCCCTACGGCCCCGAGCACCCCGAGGAGCCCCCAGGGCTGCAAGCCCCTCTTCTGTAACACCAATTCCAAGGCCAGGCTCTCTGCTCCTACTCTGGACCCCTCCATCGAGCGGCTCCACAGCGCTTCCCTTTCCACGCCAGCCCTCAGCTTCTTCCCTCCTTTCAAAGCCAACTCGCGCTCTCTCCACATACGCAAGGGACGCAAAAAGAAATAATAATAAAACACCAGCAGCAAACCCCACAAACAACAAAATGCATCCCCTCAACTTACCACCCAAGTCAGTCCCCCGCTGCCGCCGCCGCCACCGCCGCCTCCTCCTCCTCCTCCAGACTTTGCCATTTTCTGCCCGTCTCTCCTCAGCCGAGGCGAGGGCGCTCGGAGGCGGCCGGGAGGGCCGGTACCGACACCGCGCCTGGGGCCGCTCCGCGCCCGCCCTTCGCGGCTCTCCCGCC
>WEIV01004430.1:15630-26736 GCA_013390005.1 Calyptomena viridis
CTCCCCCCGCGCCCTGTCCCCGCCAATCACGAGCCCGCCCGCCAATCGCGCGCTGGAGGCGGGAAGGCTGCGAGGGGAGCCGGCCAATCGGAGGAGGCAGGAGAGGCCGTGTGTGACGTCACTGCGCGGCAGCAAAGCTGGAGCCGCCCGCACGAGGGCGCTGCGGTGCGGGCGGGGGGCGGCGCGAGACGAGGCGGGGCGGTGTGAGCGGGATCGGGAAGGAAGGAGCGCCCACCTGCCGAGTGAGCTGCGGACTCCCTGAGCCCACCTTCCCGCTCCGCGACCGCGGGAGGGAGAGGCCTCGCTTCCCCGTGCCCCTGCAGAGAGATCGGTTTTCCTGGTCTTTCATGCGGATGCTGCTGCGATGCGCGGCCGGAGAAGGGGTGATGCGGGAGGTGGGACTGGCGTTCGGGGGTACCGCGGTCAACTGCCCCCTTTCCGCCAGTCTCACCGCTGCGCCCCGAGGCGGTTCCAGCAGGACGAAAAGTCCGGTGCTCCAAGCAGGAGAGTGTTTACAAACCACTGCCCTCTTCTGGGCCCTGGAGATCGGCCCGAGGAGTTCTTTCACTCGGAGAGCCCACAGGACTTGATCCTACATTTGAGCGTCACCGTGCGAAGTCCTTTTAAAGGGTCACATGACACAGCACCCTGTTCCATACACAGTACACAACCCTGTTCTAAAATATTTGCTGTTTCGAAAAACAAATCTACTTCCTAGGCCGAAGCGGTGTGTGTACATAGCCTAATATTCATGTCATTTTAGTATTTTAGATACTTTCCATCAAAAGTGAAATATGTATGAGACCATAAATATCATAGTAATAGATGTTTTGACAAGCTTAGAAAAATCTTTTGCCATATGCAGCTTCTCAATTAGTAATTTCCATTCTGCTGCATGAAATGCAAAGGACCTCCCTAGTCCAGCCTGTTCCACTCCTTGAATAATTCCAAATGTAAAGCCTCAAAAGGAGGGATTAGTAGAAACACTGTATCTGAGTTAGTAGGCAAATTGGTATCCAAAGAGAATAATTTCAAAGGAAGAGCAATAATTTAAAGATTTTTTTCCTTTTACAAAATGCTTTTCCTAAGAAGTAAAGGGATTGGAAATGGAGCAGCTGCTTTTCAGGAGTCAGTTGTAACGTTCAATTATGCCTCAAGGGAAGGATCAGAAGAATTTCTAGTAAATATTGCTTATTTAGCATAATTTTACTCTGCCAGTTTCTAAGTGCATATCTAAGTGCTGCACAGGGATTATGGAAAATAATGGCATCTGCCTAGAAGGGACAGTAAGTTATCTGTTCCAGCCCAGTTTCATTGCAGCTGCTTGTACCTCTACTTTGGGCAAGATAAGTGTTTCTTGCAGAATTAGAAGGTAACACTTTCAGGGTTCTGCCTAGTACTTCAGAATTTTGGGCTTGGTGATAAGAACATTGGGTTGGTTGTTGGTTGTTTTTTTTTTCAAACTCTCAAATTTTTATGTAAGACCCATTAAAACGAATCATGTATAGCAAACCATGACTGCTGCAATGAATATTGTGAAAACCTGAGAAAACAGAACAAGTGCATCTGTTCAAAGCTTTTTGCATTGGCAGAGAACTATTACTGCATTCAGCAGAAACAGAGCAAGTCACAAACATTAGTGTACTCTGTTCTCATTAGCTCCAGCTGTTTAGTAAATAGGCTGTTCTTAGTGTGGGAAGTGTGCCTTTTGCAACCATCTATCCTGAGCCAAGTAGCAGATAGTGATCTAGCTTGAAGACAGCCAATTTCATATATATTAGAAAAAGACAGAGGGAGTTTCTTTCTTCTTGGCAGTTACTGATCTTTGAACGTGCATGGTCAGACATGTTCAGTCTGTGTGTCATGCTGGAGCAAATACAGGAGGAAATATCGACGTTCCTCCAAGCATTTTCCTGGTCTTTGAAATTACTTTGTCCGGGTTGCTCATTTAATTCTCATATTAAGCTAGCTGCATGGCATGTTACTGGCTTATTGTTGGTGTTGGTTTTATCCTCTGCACTTATACATGTCTGCTGAGTTAGTTGCATTCCTAGCTATGTAGGATTGCTGGACAAAAAGTTCTCATGAGATTACAAGCAGCTGCCTCCATGGATTGCAGAGGTGAAGCAATGAAATGAGACTGCTTATCACATTTTAAGTGACCCCTGCTAAAACAAACATAGAAGTAGATTTGAGCATGAATCAAATTTAATCACCATAACATCTTGATAAGAGTGGAATTTCTTTACTGGATGCCACCTGCCCCAATCATGCACTACTAGTTTATGTCCAATAGTTTACACTTATTGTGTGACGTTTTAAATTAATAATCCCCTTCAGATAATATACACAAAGTCCTATTTCAATTCATGGGAGATATACTTGTCCTCATAGTTGGAGACCATAATATTAATAGAAGTACCGTACAGATTTTCAAAACAATCAACTACTTAAACCAGTTTTACTACTGGTTTTACTAAGCAAAATATTTATTGCAACATTACTTTGTGTTCAATCTTTTTTAGCAGTAAGACAGCTGTATGTATGATCTTTAAGTATTTCTATGTACATTTATCTACTCTGAGAGCATACTCAGATACAACCACTTACCTAAATGACCAATCACAGCTCTTAATTTTCTGCAAACTACACAGGAAAAAGTGTAATTTTGTTATAAAATATTTATGAAACTAAGTTGATGCCCCTTACATTATATATTCCACATTGCATGTAGTTGTAATAAGGTATAAACAAACATTGCATTTTTTAATATCAAATATTTACATTTGTAATATAGTAATTTCCATATTCTACTGCATTTTAAAATTCCATCATAATTCATTAACATAATTGTGAAATAACTGATCAAATTATCGAGTAGGATTGTGGTAGCACAATTATGCCAGTGATCAACATATTTGTACTGCCTTCATTGTGAATGAGCTTCAGGCCATGATTCCAAGGTATTTAAGAAAAATCTACTCATGGCTGGATCATCTAATGATATCAATTTAGCCAGGTCATGCATGTTTACACAACGGTATTTCAAATACCTTGTTGAATTAGCAAGAGCCCACACTAGTGGTTTTCTGTGGGTGTACACTGTCAAATGCACTGCCTGACACTCCATCTGAACCGTGCCCAGGACGTATTCACGTGCCTGATGTATCCATGGTGTGTTTGTTAGTAGCTCTTCCTAGGGTCAGACTGTTCCACAACCATCTCTTGGAAAACACCCGGTCATTTCCATCATAATCCTCCAAGAACAACATGCCACTTTGTGACATTTTGGCAGAGGGCTTGGACAGGTTAAACCCTGTTTACTCTCCAGTTACTCCCCCATAACTAACCTGTTAATTGCTGTGCTCTTGCCAGAGGTGTGGACAGCTTTCAAGCAGGGTAGGCTGTGAGCACTGCTGATGGGTTTTAACTGGGGAAAAGGTCCAGCAGAAGCCCCAGGGTTAGCTGCAGGCACCCTAAGGCTCTGTGCCCACACTGCTCCTTGCGTGCCTGGGACTGCTGCACAGTCCATCAGACTTTCTCCCGGACCACACCATGTCCCTGCTGCAGGAGGGGCAGGTTGTGTTGGAGACCATCACACTGACTTGCCTGGCCTCTATCCTGAGCTGCACTGTCTCTCACACAGAATGTGGAAGTGGTGTCACTTGTTAATATCAAATGACTAGAAGTGCTTTAGTATCCAAGTCCATCTAGTCTCCTTATAGTCAGGTCAGTCTTAAATTGTGACACACTTTCTCTCAGCAGCGTAAACACAGTTGCTGCTAAGGCAGAGGCTGTTGACAGAAATTAAATACATTTATATTGAAATTCCTTGTCCTTTTTTCTGCACAAGAAAGCTTCCTTGCGCAGTGAACACATACAGCAAGAGAAGTTGCATGCTGAGATGAAGCAAAAGAGGTTGACCTGGCCCTGCTGGGAGGAATTCTCAGTGTGAATAAAATTAATATCCATGCTATTAACATCTGAGGTTTTTTAAAGAGTTGGTGGCAGTGGGAAAAGTTTTAAATGCCAGGGTGGGGCAAAGACAATAGAAAGAAACACATAATAGAGAAGGTGATGTGTTTTTTGGAGATCATTGCTGAACATACATGACATAGCAGTGGCCATCAGCAGTTATCTGAGCCAAGAGGCAGATTGATGTGATCCTCTGGAGGCTGGGAATCACCGACTGCACTATGGCATTGTTAACCAGTGTGGAGAATGCAAACAGCCAGCAAGGTTTGCACATGACATGCCATTCACAAAGATACTCCCTTGAGCTCAGGGTGATGAACACAGCAAAGCATGCAAGGCTTTCCTCACTTGTGTAGCTTTTCTGTGTCAAGCCACATATCCCCTTTCTTCCTGTCCCTCTGTGCCAACTGGAAACTCCTGAAAAGGAGATCTCTCTTTCCAAAGGGGAATGTCTTTTTTGCTAAGACATTCAGTTTTGTTTCTAGCAGTTCACCCAAGACTCTTTGGGCAAGAAAATGTAAATAGTGATTAATTTTTACCCAGCAAGACTCTCTTTGCTCATTGAAGGCTCCCATTACCAATGTATTTCTACAGTCTTCTCAGAAGAAGATTCTGAATCCAGAGTGAGTATCAAGACTGCTTCCTAATGGCAGAAGGTCAAGTTTATCCATTCCTGGGATGGCAGGAAGGTGAAGTTGTTGTTACTATACAGGACATATATGGATACATCGAATCTGTGTGGAAAAGTGATGACTGATGTAGACAACAGAGAAGCCCACTATTCTAGGAAATGTCTAAAGAGATGGTACTTTGCTCTCTTCAGCTAAAATTCAATCACCTCTGATACATTATGTTTTGATTTATGATTAGTGGTTATGGGGAGGCAATAGAAAGGGCAAGCTTTCCTGCACAGCTTCATTGTACTACCAGCTTTGATTGGAATCGATGATGACTAGGTCAGAATGTGCATTTGCACTTCCTTTCTCAGAATGGAGTTGTGTAGTTCTTGTGGCAATCCAAGAACAGGACAGTTTCAGGGAAGAGAGACTCAGAGTCTCAGGGCAGATGGCTCAACTTCCACTAAGGCAAAGAATGTCACTGAGGTGTGGCCAGTGTGCCCACATAGCTTATGCTGAGGTCAAAGGCAAAAAGAGAAGGAGGCATCAAGTTTTGGAAAATTTGGAAAAATTAGTAACTGAGGCAAAGAGCAACAAAGAGTTGAGTAAATGATCCGTGAACATCCAATTGAAAGAGGGCCAGGGTAAGCACATGAGGAGCTCAGCAAACAATACACCTGAGCACAGAAAGTGGAGAAGACAAAAAAGAAGGAACTATTGAAAAGAAAAGTCTGGGCTAACTATGAAGGAACCAGTCAGGCACAGAATAGCAGAACCACAGGCAGTGGTCAGACAGTCTGAAGTTACCTATCCAACAAATTAATGAACCCTTTGACCAAATTTCTACTGGCAGCTTGAGTTTACACTGGCTTAATGCTTTGAATTACTAAACCACGATGGTTTTGATTTGGTACTAGGTACCCCAAAATTTGAATTACTGTTTTATAGTCCACAACACAGGGAATGTGCTCACTCGAAGCAGTTTAGAAGAGGAAGTTTATACAATAATATTGTTTTGTGAATTCTTTTTTCTAGCTGGCTTAAGCTGTTTATCTTTCCAGGAACCTGCTTAGTAAAAATTTCCATTGCATTGTTTCAGATTATCTATCAGAGTAGACAATTCTAGGCTTTTGAGAATAAATTTTTCAGAAGTCCTTGAGACAGTAATTGTAAAATTATAAAATCAGATGTATACTTCCTCCAAAAAAATTTAAAAAAATAGATAGAGCTGAACAGGTAAAGTACACAAGACTCAGCCACACACTTAAACATAATAATTATCTGAATTTACAACTCCCACACAATTACTTGTTATAGATCAGCTATTCAACAACTTCTCAGGTGGCCTAATTTGTAACAGAGCCCAGCAGCAGCAGTTCCTATTTATTTCAATAGGAGTTGTGTGATTCAACAGCTTGGATGGTCAGACAAGCAGTGTCTAAAAATGGTCACTGCTGAAGCAAAGAAGATCAGAAATGCATCAAAAATCTTTTGTTCTTAGGTCCTTTAACACATTGGTATTTCTGCATTTTCAGTGTTTCTCTCCAAGGTATCAGCTCCATTATTTGTCCTCCATTATTTATTTTTACCCAAGTGTTTCTGTTTCACATTTTAGTCTTGCTGCATTTATTTGGAGAATGAGTAAATAAAGTACCAAATGCAACACATTAAATACGTTTTTATGTCTAGGTTATGGTCTCCTATTTTTACCCAACTAACACTCTTTATATTCTCTTTCCACTACCTGCCTTATACTGCTCCCATTTACCTCTGTAGATTCTTTATGCTCCTTAATGCCCTCCCATTTTTATTAAAGAAAAGTAAGAACACATTACCTCCATCTTTAGTTGAAGTAAAATCATCCAGATCAGTGATTCTTATGTGCCTCTTGCTCACTATGACTGTAGCCATTGCTGGTAGAGGTAGGAGAAGCTGCAGTAGCAACAGCTTTCAGTATTGGCCAGGACAATGTGTTTGACTACTTAGGAATTATTTAGCCAGCACTTTGCTAGGGCATATTTGTATTAGAATATGGCAATCTCAATCTAGGTCTTCAGCCCACCATGGCTTCCAAAAGCATCTCTCAATTTCTGAGCACCTCAGAAAGCTGCATCCTGATCACAGCATTTCTTTAGGATTCCTGGCTGTCACCTGTGAGGAAGGAAAACAATCTTTTGAATTATTTTGAATATATAAGCCTCAATTTGTGAATTCACTTTAATGTTCCAGAATAAGGTTTTTCACCTACAAGATGCACTAAAAGTAACTTGGTTTTATAGACACATACATGTGTGGGGTTTTTTAAGCTAAAGAATTTGGAAGCAGTAGTCCTCATTATTTTATAAGTTTCTTTTTGAAATCTACTGTGGATTTAGCTTGTAGAACATCAAAGAAAAATAGTTTTTATTGATGCAGTTCTTTTAGAATATTCCTCCATTTCTTGCAAGCTAGAAGCAAAGAATCTTAAGAAAAGCTACAGTATGTTTTACCTTATTGACAGACCAAAGTACGAAAGAAGCCACAAGATCTACCTTTGCAACAAATATGTTAACTCTTACACAATAATCATATGCCTCATTCTTTTAAAAGTAATTTTTCAAAGAACAACTTAGCGATACACTGTGTTCTTACATAACAGCTAGAGAGAATACATTTTCCTGTACTGTGCCTCATAGTAAACTCATGCTAAAATTGTTACCATCATGCTATTGAATTGTTGCAATAGTAACTCACCTTTTTTATTTACTTGGTTTTCACTGAGCTTTGTTATTCCACACATGCACTTCTGCTGGAAGTTTTTATATCAGAAAGCCTTTGAAGAGTGGGAAGCTCTGAAGCTCTTGAAATTTATCTGGAGGCAGTGTGGTTTCTTTTACCTTGGCTTTTACTGCTGCTCACATTCTTTTATTTCCAGGTAATAGGTGCAATGAATGTGTCAGGTTTTCATGAAAAGGCAATACACATTATCCAGAAATCGCAACACAGTATCAGTTTCTGTACCATTGAACATTTTCTTTCCTCAACTGTGTCTTAAATTAGAAAACGTAACTTATGTATCAATGTCTTTTCTAGCAGTTTTTGAAACTATTTGACACTAAGTATCAGAAGTCCATTTATTTTGTAACAAGTACTAAAGTTAGTTCTTTGGGTCAAGACAGCTAGAAATACAGGGGGTTTTATGTTCTTGTACCCTTGGAGATATATTGGAGATGCTACAGAAACATGACATTTTTCTACTGAGTTAATTTCTCTTGTGACTCATGATGAGAAGCATGGAAGCTCTTTTTTTACTTTACATCTTAGTTTATTGAAAAGGCATTTGTTAGTTCCAAAGGCATGCATGAGAATTCCTCAGGTTTGCTAACCTGTTTTTTTCAGTTGCTCACTGTTTTCTATAATTTCTCTCAAAATATGTTAGACTCAGTTCTCTGGGACATAAGCAATGAAGATGGAAGAGCACACTAACATAAAGACTGAAAGCACAATGAAATTACTTGAATTCCCGGAATAGCTAAAGTTTAAGAGATCAGCTACATACACATATGTTTTTGTGACATTTAATTCTCAGATCATAAAGTTTTCCTCAGCTTTTTTATCAAACAATCCATTCTCAATTAAAGGTACTAATTTTGAGTTGCTGTGCAGAATTGAGAATTTAGGGCAAACAATGCTTTCTTTTCTGATAGGTAAGGAACCATAGGCAGGAACCATACCAACTCTTTGATTACCACAAGGACAGGCCATAGAGGCAGCACATCAACCAACCTACAGGAACATAGCATAAGCTACAGCAATCAAACATAACCCAAGGCACATGCTCCAGCTCTGAGTTGCATCACCAAACCAGCATGACTGCTTTTAGCCACAAAGCCAAACATCTCTGTAGAGCAGCACAGCACACAGCACTCCCAAGCTTCCCAGTACAAGAGACAAACTCCCAAAGGAGTGCACACCCACAGCACAGCACTCCCATGCCTCCCTCCAGCTTCTCTTTAATGCTTAAATTGCCCTGCTGACTTATGATCCCTTGTCAAATACTGTGTTTCATGAGCAGAAAGAATATTGCAGTGCCTGTCAGCCCACCCTTGATCTATGCTACTCCCACTCTGGCCATGGAGGGATATCCCATGATCCATAAGGTTTGTGCTCCCTCTACAGTTGTTAACTACACCAGAGCCATTGCTAGTTTAACAGGTTCTGTAACAGAGTAGCAAGAAGATGCAAATAGTATAATAGTTGAAACTACTTTTTAAATTCCCTCTCAACAAATTAACATGCTAATCGGGTAGATGCTGTGCTTTGCATTTCTACTCCTACAGGTCTGCATATTTATAAAAAGCAATAGTTAAATCCTTCAAAAAGACATGACAAAAATATTCTCAATTCAGTATTTGTTTGGGTTATTCTCTGGAGTTAAACTGGAAGTACAACCTTACAACAGATATCTCTAGCATAGCATGCAAACTTAAAGCAAGCTTAATGTTTAATCCACCATTTGAGTTTTCAGGGCAAATTTCTTCAGTTGTCCTTCTGTAATGTTTCTGTAAGGTGTGAGGAACAATCTTGCCAAGAA
Organism: Calyptomena viridis; assembly: GCA_013390005.1. NCBI lineage: Eukaryota > Metazoa > Chordata > Aves > Passeriformes > Eurylaimidae > Calyptomena > Calyptomena viridis. Next base: position 24,796 of record WEIV01004430.1, read on the forward strand.
GTAAAATCTCCTCATTTAATTTGATCAGGAGTCTCACTGCCCTTTTGAACTATATGCATAAATATACAAAAACATTCAGTTGTAATGTTGGTCCTAACATCCTTCCCTTAGAATGGCTGCTGCTTCACTTCTCCCTGCTTTGTGGGCTCTACATTACCACTCTCATCTCTCAGGCTCCTGGANCAGGTTACTCCAGGAGATGATGGATATCAGATGTTAAGCAAGGCAATCTTCTCAAAGATGGACAAAGCATCTGATTATGCTGCACTGTAGAATACCTTCATCTTACTACTAACATAGCTAATGCTCATACATAATGCTAATGCTGGTTCTCTCCTTCTAATGTAAGTTAAATACAAAATTCACTGACCAGTAGTGCTACCAGTCACTCCTGCTCAACCCACAAGTAACACTACGTGACTGGAGTGTCTCTTCTGTACAACTTTTTCAATAAAATATTCCCTAGTTATGGATTTAATGTTCAATCCTTGAAGTACAACAGGTTCTAGTTGATTTTTACTGAATTTATCATATGCCAATAAAACTCAAGTTGTTTAAAAATTAATTATATTAGTTCCTTTTCTTTTCTTCCACATATACAATCTTCCAGCCATTCTCCCACCAGAATATATGTTGCCTCCAACCTCTGCTCACAGACAAACCTTCCATTTTTCACTGAATTTTTTAAAAAACGTTGTATTTCCTCACATGATTGGTAATCAGTTCTGTATGTGAAGTAAACGAATTAAAAAAGGTAAATGTACTCTGGCAAGTGTTTCTGTTTCCTATCATGGGGGCCAGAAATGCAAGTAAATCTGCCTGTGTGAAAGTTATTTATATATCTGGACTGGCTGAATGCCCATTTCTTCATAACTTTCTGTCATTCATTAATTTTTTTCAGCAATAAACTGGTGTACAAATATGAATTACTGGCAAGCCTCAAAACTGTGAAACAAAACTATAAAGTTGCAGATTATAGACAGTTACAGCACATAGTCAAGAAAAACAGCAATGTCTGCTGCAGCAAGTATGAACCCTGGGTTTTCACGCTTACTAAAAATCAATCAGAAGGATTTTTTTTAAAAATCATTATCAAAGACTGATTTTGAAGTAGAGGAATAACTGACATCACTAATAATGTTGTCAGAGGCTGAGATGACTTCTTATAAAGGCAGATCATACATCGTATTGACACTTGAGCAAGAACTTCCTAAGGTGCTCTTTCCTTTTGAAAGGCTCCAAGACGATAAAAATTCCTTTCAAAAAGTATTTTATTAAAAAAAATAAACAATTAGCTTGTTTTGCTAAACAACCCCCCCAAATGATGCAAATTTGACATTCATTTATCAGCATTGACTTGATCTTAACTTGATTTTAACTGTAGCCTCTAACATTTCCTGCACTTCTGTTTGTACTGCTACGTCCTTTGTGGAGGTGTTTGGGGGTTTTTTAATCCCAACCTTTAGTTTTACTTTTTGGAGTGGGGGGCTGTTTTCTTTGAAATCATTATTGCCAACATCATGGAAATCAGTAAGCATACTTAGGCACAAATGCCTACCTAAACAACCCAACAAAAGAAAACATAAAAATCAAAGCCAGTTTGGGGCATACTTCTTACTAAACCAAACCAGAACAGCTCCACAATTTTTAATGCAGTCCACAAGCAGGTACTTCCCTATTGGCCAATAAAGTTTTACATCTTTTTTGCCAGTAGTGAACTTTACTTTTTAATATACCATACATTTCACAGACACTTTGGCTAAAACTAAAAACTGCTGCATCTTAATTCCGTTATTCTGATTTTTGATAAAATGCAAGCACGAACACACGTATGTTCCATTACCTTCTATCTTTCTCATCACAATGGTAATGCAGAGGTGAGAAGCAGGTCTCTCTCCTTCCATTTTGCACTTCAGTGCCGTTTCCATCTGCTGAGGCTGT
>WEIV01004434.1:1715-27238 GCA_013390005.1 Calyptomena viridis
ATTTATACTTAATTTAATTCAGATGTAACTCAGCCCTTACTTTTTACAGTCATTTGATGTGAAAACTATGATGAAAATGCCAACATATATTGATTTATTATCAAACAGCTCCTAGCAAAACTTTAAATTTTACATTAAACATTTTTTATTGGGTTTGCTTTTTTACTGGAAAATTATCTTGTCATATTCTATCTGGCACTAGCTAAAAGCAGAGAGGACTCTAAGAGCTGCAAGGAAAATACAACTGTGTTCCCTTTTTTGTTCTGTTTTTCTGCCTTTTTTCTTTTTCCTATTCATGGTGTATATACCAAGAGTATTTTTCATTAATTTGAAATCATTTATGAAGAAAGAGCAAAGTTTTTCATATGCAAAAAATTTTAAAAGCTTTGTACTAAGTCAGTATGTTTAAGCTCATATGTTTAAATGACAACATATAATTCACATGAAAATAGCACAGTGTGTCAAACAACTCCTGGCAAAAGGGTTTTGCGAGACATTGAGTTCTTTTTTCTCAGCAAGCAACTTGTCAACCCCCTGAGACTCCTAAATTATATTTTCTCTAATCTACAAGAGTAGTTGTTGTTGTTCTTGGTTTTTTAAATAGAGTTTACTTGCCAGGTAGGTTTATAAATATCCCCAGTGTCTCAGTCATCTATGAAACACACATAGATCTTANGAAAAACAAAAACATCACTGAAAAAACCAAAACATTTTTACTAACTCTATATGTAATTTTTAAAGAAATTGAAAAGGGAAAACAGGTTACCAACTATTCTTTCAAGTTATTTTTTCTTTTTCTTCCTANTGCTGCATTAGCTATTGCACAGGTGCAAGCCAGCTGTAGGTGAAAATGCTGGCAAGAAAGAGCTCAGTGATCCAGCTAAACAGGGCTCCTTCCCTCTCCCTGCTCTCACTACAGCTTCCAGAGGGTTAGCCCCATCTAGACCATCCCCAAGCCATACTGAATATGTAGGACAATGGATATATTGACAACAAATCATTCTCAAAGAGAATGGCTCATTATTTAGCTTTACAGAAACTATGCCTGTGAAAGCGGAATAGAGGTAACAAAAAGGGAACATCAAATAAATTCAAGGACAATTCCCCTACGGCATGTGGTCTATAGGCTGACTTTCTTGAAACATTCCTCTGCTCTTAATTCTGACATTGAGGGCATACCTAGCCCAGATCACTGGTTTATCCTCTCTTCCAAAGCTACAGAGGCAATGATACCTTCCAAATAAAAAATGGTTGTCTTGCAAGTAATGACCAGTAATTTGGATTCTAATATTGTGTCTGTGGCCCTAATGAATACAGTGAGGGACATGTAAAAGACTCCTTTCTGGCAGATTAGGAAGCCACAAGGTTTAATGGACTCTTAGGAATTCTTCACAGCAGTTACAGGCAGTAATTCATCTCACCACAGAAAAGAGTAAGTAGAAGTAATCTACTTAAGCTAATCATCTAAGTCTTCTTTTTAGGAAATGATGAGGATGTCTCCTTGAGAGAATAAGTTCTAGTTTTGATCCCACTTGTTAGGTTGGGAATGGTTTCTCAAGGACTCACGTAAGGCACCCAGATAGTTAAGTAAGATAATCTGGAAAACTTTCCTCCCCAAAGCACACCAGAGACTTTGTTTCTCAGTTCAATGTAGCCAACTCTTGGTGGGAATATTTTTCTAACTTTTTTTTTTCCCCACTCTTTCTGTAAGAAATGTATTGCCTTGGACCATGAAGTGTGACACAGTGTTTTAAGAAATTTAATCATGTGTAAGATTTGAAACTTTTATTTCCCATTTGTGATAGGTACTATGAGTTTATTCCATATTCAAAATACTGGTGACATTGCAAATTATAATAAAACATCCTACATTTTTGCTTTCTGTTTCAGAGCAATAGTCTATAAGTCTTTTGGAAAGCAAAGGAGATATCTGTCTAACAATTATGCCATTATGGTACAGGAAAGCAGACAAATGAGATTCACTATTGAGTTATTGACTTCCAAGGAGCTGGGAGAAGTTGTGAGGATATAAAACAAAATCTGGAAACTCTGAGGAAGCAAGGGTTAAAAGAAGGAGGTGTATCTCAGCACCTCAGAAAACTGTGAGAAGTTAGAAAGAAATTTCAGGAACTATTTTAGGGAATATAACACCAGGAGATTTGGAAAAGCTTAGCTTGACCAAAGACAACCAGAATTGGAAAGGAGTGCTATGCTTCACTGCCTTGTAATTCCTTGTGACTGCTACAGCTAGAGAAGGCCACGGGATAGTATATATGGTGCTTAGATTATCAGTAAATGTCTGACAGTGCCATTAAAAGTGTATGTCTACAGTGCTGAGCCATGACATAAGTGACTGGCTCATAACAGGCAAGGACTAGCTAAAAACATTAAGAAAAAGGAAATTACACATTTTGGCTTTTGTCTTTGTTTTATGTGGGAAACACAAGGGATGATGATGCCTGATGGGAGTAATATCTTCAAGCTGGCAAGTTTCTTAATGCTCAGAAAGAGAACAATGGGGGACAGGACCACTGGATTCAAAGACAATGAAAATTCACTGCAGATGAATTAAGAACCACATGCCTCAGTGCAATGGATGTGAAAGAGGCCAATTTCCAGTGCTGAGCGCTACACAGTGGATATGATTTCCATACTTATGCTCCCACTATAAGATGGATAAACGGTAATTCTCAGAAGGAATTTCCATATTATTCTGTTTCACATCTCTTTTTTGATACCATGCTCTTTCCCTGTAATGAATTTTTTTACATATATTTTTTTTCTTCAATTGAAGCCAGAATATGTTTTCTAAAGGAGATTTAGCCCAAATGGCAGAATTCTAAATATATTAAAGAACTAGTTATACATTTCATGAAGCACTGTTCAAAAACAAATAAAGTTGTCTAATCAGAGTTGGAGTTGAGAGACTATAGCTAAAACAGACTGAGGATAGTTTTAAAAGATTTGTACAGATTTTATCTTTGGTCTTTTCCGGTTGCATAAGTAGTTGCAGGCTGGATGACTGTTTCAAAACAAAGTTATGAGTACCAAAACATGAATGAGTAAAAAAGCAAACAGCACTTTTTAAAATGTGCATAACTTAGCCAAGACCACATGCCTGCACTATTCCTGATAAATGTTTCCAGCTCCTCTTTCCTGTGTTTTTTTTTCCCCCCCCTCCAAAAGTCACAGGACTGGCTTTTCACAGCCATATCTAGGTGTCAGGGATGTCGATTCAATTGAAATGCTATGATATAAAAAAGAACAAGTAAAGTGATAACACTCTGCTTTTGTTGTTCTTGTCATTGGTTTTTTGTGTGGTTTTTTTTTAACCACATGGAATATTGAGATTCTGGGTTTGCAGTGAGTAAATTTGATCATTCAACAACACACAGTAATAACATCAGTACATAGCAGAAAACAGCTCTCTGAAAATACAGTTTCTGAATGTTACCTTTGCTGTTTAACTTTGTTTTATTCATTTTTATTTTTCAGACTCTCTTATTTTAGAGAAACTCAATACTCCTAAAAATGTAGATACTCTTCAATTACTGTGTTTTTTTGAGTTAAATGCAAGCATTTTCCTTGACTTGAATGCTGTAATGAAGAGACTGCAACCAAAACAGCTAACCAAGAAAAAAAAGTCCCACTGTTTTGCTCAATGTTCACAGCAATGTAAAACAATCTCCCTTCAAACTGGGCGAGTAGCAGCTCCTGTAAGTTATTAACTGTGCTACTCTAAAAGAACAATATGAAACTTGACAAGAACTTATCTGAGAGCACTGTCAAAAGAAAAGGGTCTGTCTGAGTTGTCCTCCCATTGAACTTAGAGTGCTTAAGCAAACAAAAACGTCATTAACTTGCAGCTCTGAATGTGCCAATTTATTGTCAGAGGAAATACTTTGAGACTGCTGACACTTTCTTAGAGCATTAAAAAACTTGATAATCATAAGTTAAGTTCTCACATGTATTTTGATGTCTGTTTTCCGGATAAAAGTGCCAAATACAAGTATTCCCTGTTCTGGTAGTCTAAAGGATTGGTTTGAGCCAAGTCTTCTCTCTTTGAGGTCAGTGCTCCCTCATTTCTCTGGAGAAGAGTTGGATGTAGCTTAAGACTAGGTTCCATGTTTTTAATGTAAATATTTGTTATGTACATGCAATTACTTGGATCAACACTGAAACTGAGATGTTGTCAGCTGTGAAGCCACTCAGCTGAAAGTTTCTCCTGAATAAGAGTTTATGGAACTTTTCAGCACTTCAGCAGAAAATTGAATGTTGACCAGCATGGCAGCAATTATGAAAACTGAAACTGAGATTTGCAAATGTTTGCTGGTCCTGAACTCTTTTAAGACCATCAGATATGTATTGCCAAAGTCTCTTGACAGCTCATTCAGATAAACTGGATTCCTCTTTGTGAACTGGGCATGGGTTACATGATGAAATTCACTGAGTTGAATCCTGCTGAAGGATATCTCAGCTGAAGGATAATGAACCTGCAGAACAGCTTGGTCTGACCCTTAAATGAGACAATAAAACATAATAAATTCAGTAACTTCCAGTGAGAAGCTTTATGTGCTAGCAACACCATTACAACTTGGTATAGGTATTTTGCCTTTTGTCAGCAGGATTTGTCAGCAGTTCTGAATCATGTCCATGTCCATTCCATCCCTGAGCCCATAATTAATGCCTCAGTGTGCCAGACTGTACTATTCTGCAGTCCAAATAGGATTTTCATATTTGCCTTCGTTCTAGTCTAAACCTTTAGCTCATGTACTTGCCACTGGAGTTGCCCACACATTTTTTAATAAAGAAAGCAAACAAAACCAACTAATATTTAGGCTATTTGTTTCTGGAATAGAAATGTAGTAATTTTGGAAAATGCAAGTACAAATCCAAGCATTATTTTAATGAACTAGTCCATTAGCAAGCCTCCTGATTAACAAAAATAGTTTTACTTAGGTGAATAGTCAGTGCTCTAAATGCATGTTTTGGCTTACTGGGCCACTTGAGGCACTTGGCATATAACACTTTAAGTATGTTGTTTTGGACCAGTGACAATTCCTTCTGCAGCCCAAATGAAAGATGCACTTAGAGGAAATGTTGGCAAAGAACCAACTCCTGTAAAGAAATGGCAATTTCTTGTCAAAGACAGAACACAGCTCTATTCTCATTTTCTGGTAAATGAAAGTGTTCTTGCTGTGACCTGTAAACATATTACGCACTCCTCTTCAATTTTGTTCATTGCAAGACTGACCCTCACTTGATAAAACTGCTTGATTATTGCAGTGTGACAGGAGCATGACAGTGGTCCTCATGTTTCCATTGCCCCCATACATGTGCGGATGCTGGTAAGTGTAACTACTCTGGGATTTATTCAACTTGGCAGCTATTTTTCCTCTTCTATTTTTCAAGTTGCTTTCTTTTACTTGTCTAACTTTTTAATAAAATTTCTGTGCTTTCTCACTGTATAGTGCAATGAATTTTGCCTTTAGACAAGAAGAATAAAGTGAGAAGGGAAGCAGAAAAGTGTAGTTGCTTCATGATATTGCATGGTCTATATACACTGGTACTGTTTACAAACCTCTGTCAAGTGATACTCCTGTGCCCTAGAGGTAGGAGAAAGGTTTCCATTTATCTTTGTGAATGCAAGCCACCAAGCTTTTTTATTTTTGACTCCAACTCTCAGTGTTGTTGTAAGTGTCCTGAAAGGAATTCTTCTGGCCCTTACTTGTGCCAGTTCATCTTCCACTTTGTCTGAATCAGGCTACCTATTTTTGGGTTTGGTGTAGATCCACCATCTTCTCCCACTGAAGGATAAACACATCAGTCTGAGGACAGCTTCCTTTAATTTAAATACATTTTGCACTACAGTGTTACCTGGTTTACCTTATATATTCAAAAGGAATATAATTCTCACATACAAAACCTGTTCATATAAGTGGTGTCAGATTAATTTATACTTTTCTGAAGGCTTTTTTCAATAAAGTAAAAAAGGTTGAAAACAAACATCAGAGTAATTGTAGTGCAGCAAAACCCTGCTGAATAAATGAATGTGTTCTTTTAGCGAACTGGTCATAGGTGCACCCACAATACCTTTTTCTGAAGTGACATTCAGAAGCCTACTGAATATAGAGAATGATCATACATGAATATCTCAATTCCACTCAAGTTAATGTTTCTTGGTGCCTAAATTTATTTCATGTATAGGTTGCACGGAAATAAGAATTATTGTAAGATGTAGTCCTGCAGTGTAGTAGTGTGTAACTAGCATGTATTTCTATACTGTATCTCTGTATATTATTGTTCTGTTAGTTGGTATGTTCTNATATATATGGTTTATCAGAGAGAAAAGATCTGTTGGTGAAGGTCCAGTGTAATAAAAGATCTGTAGGTGGAGGTCTATGTTTTTTTGAAAGAGGTGTTTATTTTGTACTGTTTAATGTGAAAATTGTTGAAGAGAGACCATATGAATTGTGCGTATGTAGGCAACCTTATACAAGCAAGAAAAATTAAAGTAGATAGTACTTTAATGAGTGGTAAAATGTAAGTCTTTTTATTAAATAAAAATTGAGAATATTCTCTCATTTCTCTAAATTGTTCTTTCTTGTAAATCCTTAAAGGTTTTACAAATTAGAACAGTGTAAGTTGTCCTGGTTTTATAGCCCTTTGTTTTTAATTTGAATTTTTTTTCTGTTTATTTATTTAATGTCTTTTTTTTTTGGCAGCATCTCACAGCAAGTCAAAATAAGAGCTGGAAATCAAGCACAGATTTCTTAAGTAAGGCCAGATGTTATGTCTACATCAGTATGCAATTTATAAGAAAAATTAAGCTGTTCTAAACTTTAATGTTTCATTTCCTGAAACACTGATCTAAAGCCATGATATTTGACAGAAGTATAAATTGATAGAAATACATTATCACCATACAAAATAACAATGGTTTGTTCCTGAGCTCACGTTGCCTTGGAAATGCTCTTGTAAGTGTTCAGCTATTCAGATCTGGACATGATTTATGCCTTAAACAGACTTCACTCTTGAGAGCAGCCTTGGCTCTCAAGAGAAGTAGCCTGTGCATCTCCAGGAAGAGGTATTAGTAATGTCTGTATACATTATTTGTGATCCAGGATTTGTGTGTAATGGGAAAATCTGTTGGTCCTCAGCATTTACATAAGAATTTGAAGAATTTAAAAAAGCAGAAATGCACCAGCAATAGTGTGTTTCAAAAAGTCTTTTCTAAAAGCCAACAGAATGTACTGAAAAGGAATATCCTACATACATAATAGGAAAAGACATCTGATTCAACAAGTAGTATTTCAATTTTCTGCTTTCCAAGCATATCTTGGGGGAAACTAATCTAATCTTTCTTCCGACCACATGAGTAAAATTTTGGAAAAGCATTAAAGATTGTCAGGACATCTGCAATTTACTCTGTATCCCACATCACTGGTTGAATTTAGGGATACCACTTATGACGGTGTTTATTATGCATATGTAGAAGGTCCCTTCCAGCTCAAATTATTCAATGATTCTGTGATTCTATATAGATTTTTTATTCCACATGTAGAGAAGTAAACATAGAGGTCATAACCATGTGAGAGGTTTTTTTTCCCCAAAAAGCGGTGTTTGTAGAGTGTCCATATAAAGAGTGACATCCTGTCTATTATATTTTTCTTAATTTTTAAGATGTTTATTAAAAATATTTAAGGTATTTTAAGAAATATATTATGTCTAGGCAGTTTCATGCAGACTTTCACAGAAATCAGCAGCAACCAGTTTTTAAAGAGAAATACCAAGTCTGTTTGTGTGGTATATACCCCAGTAGGTGTGAACAGAAATTGTCTCTTTCTCTAAAGCTGTATTGTGAAGTATTGGTGGTTAGTGAGTCCAAGGAATAGCCTAAAGACCTAATCTCAAATTATGCCTAAACCGAAAGCTTTATGAGGCTTCAGAGTTATTCTGTGTTATTGTGAGCCTGGTATTCTCACACCACTATAGAGGCTGATAGGGATATAAGAAACACATCTAGATTTTGACTCAAGGATTTGGGTGATGTGTATTTTTTGTCCATACTGCTTGCCACTTCATCTCTCTATGGCTTGAAAAAACAAGTGAATTAGACTTTTGAGATTCTACTTAATGGATCTAGTTTGGAACATTGCTGGATTCTCTTTTCTGCAGGTGCTAAACTTTGCTGTGGTCCAAGAAGAAGCCTACAAAATTTTGGGGCCAACTTGGGCTTGATTTTATCTGCTTGTTCTTCCTCTGAGTTCTCATTTGTGAAAAGCAACAAAATATAGCTTCTGATGTAAACTTTATTTCCCCAACGATGGAGCAACTGTCTTTGCTTCTTAATATTAGAACAATGAGACACAATGCAAGATGACAATTTTAAGACATATGTACAGACATTTTATTTTGCTGCCTCCAGCCCAGCTCTGAAAATCTACAACATGTGCTGTCAGGCCTGGGGATTTAACAGTTCTGACATCCCTGCTCTTACCAAATTCATCACGATAGCAATACTCATTCAAGCCAAAGGTATGATTGGCTGAAGATATTTCAATGTTTAAGTATTTTTTTAATTTCAGAAAAGTGTTTTTAGAATTAAAGTCTTTATGTGTGCACGTGCACATGTGTGTTTATGTATGAGAAATAGAGAAAAAAGGTGAGCTACTGTGCAAGTGTTTTGAATTGAGTAAATGCATTGATTATGCATATCACATATCCTCCCTTTAAATTGCAAATCCTGAGATCAGATATCTGGGTGGGATTAAGCTGAAAAAAGAACAGATGGGACTGTTGATGTGACTGCCAGAGGCTTGGGCAGAAGGCAATGAAAAATAATTCTATTTTTCCCGTAAATTGAGAAAGCTAAACTGGTGATCAGTGGTAGATTTGGGGCAGATGGGATGACTTGGAGAAAATGGTTGGCAGACGTAGTCACAAGATAATGAGAGTAAGATAAGGAGTTTTGGGTGGCATCAAGGGATCTTGAACTTCAGACCATGTAGCTGTGCATGTTTTTACAAAGGCAATGTTACGTGAAGGAGAATCTTTACCAATAATATGTGGTAATCATTCCAGTTCTATTTATCACACAGCACACATAATGCCCTGAATACACTGCAGTAAATATGTTTGTTTGCATCCAGAATTGGAAATGTTTTTGTATATATGTCAGTCTGAATATTTCTACTACTATTGTCAGAATAATGAACTAGTGTTTTTTCCTTTTCCTCACTCTGTTTTGCACTTAAACTATCTTCCAGCCCTCTCATTTCACCCAGGTGCTCACTTTCTCATTTTCTTTGCTATGAAATATCTACCATTAGTTTGTAAACACTTAAATATGACTAATACCTCGTTGCTTTGTGAAAGAAGTAGAAAGATGAAATCAAAATGCTTCTTCTCAATGGTAAAAAGAAAGTACTACAACAATGATGCAGAAGAAGGGCAAGTACTGATCTCTTCTCTGTAGTGACCAGCAACAGGGCTCATGGCCTGAAGTTGTGTCAGGGGAAGTTTAGGTTGAATATTAGAAAGAGGTTCTTCATCCAGAGGGTGGTTGGACACTGGAACAGGCTCCTCAAGGATGTGGTCACAGCACCAAACCTGACAGAGCTCAAGAAGTTTCTGGAACTCTCAGGCACATGATGTGACTCTTGGGGATGGTCCTGTGCAGGGCTAAGGTTTGGACTCGATGATCCTAGTGGGTCCCTTCCAACTCATCATATTCTGTGATAGCAAATTTTACCATCTATCTTGATGTAACTTCAGTGTGATGAGATAAAATAAATCTTTGATAATCGGTATTCTATTGAGTATTTTTCCAGAACTTTCTATTTTTTTCCGTGTCAGATGTTCACATTAAAGATCACTGGAGACAAAATTTATTTTGATTTATTTTAGTAGCTCTTGTTGGATTGAACATATATTTTATAAACAAGGAAAAAAGGCTTAATTTATAACACATATGGAAGGATTATTTAAATATGAAAAACTGAAAGGATGATTAAATCTCAGCTATTCAAATTTCATTATTTGTTTTGCAGGGAATCTGTTTCATGTTGAAAAATGATAACAACAAAAGCGTCGGAGTTGTAATATAACTCATGGTACAATCAGTACAGTTTGTCGTATTTGAATGTCACCATATCTTTAAATATTGGCAAAAGACCTCAGTAGATAGACTAAAGTGCCATTGAAAAGAGATTTTTTATCCCACTAGTTTTTACATAGTATGTAACAATTCCACCAGTCAAATCTAATCAGCTTTTACAAATAGATCTTAGTATTCCTGAAAGAATACCTTTCAGACTTGCTCTGCAGCATTTGAAGGACAAGCTGACGTCTTTTAACCAATGAATGGAATAGTCTTTCATATAGTAATGCTAAAATTTTGAAGTACTTGTTGGAAAAAGTAATTATGGTACCAGATTGCTTGACCCATAAACTGGAGAAGATTTGTAGGAACAAGGAAGCTTCAAATCCCATTTGTTGAGTTTCCAAGCTGTGTAGGGTAAGCAAAAATAAAGAGGCTTCTGGAGAGAGGCTTCTGTGCAATCTTTCATTATGAAATTATTCTGGTCAACCAGTTTGATACATGCTGGTACTTACACACATATGTATAGACAGTTTCTTTTATCCATTTTGACATTCTGCTTTCTTTACTTTTTAATTTCGGGTCTTCTTCCAAAGTCAGATCTTGAATTTGAATATACTCAGTGCAAAACCAGCCACAGAGTGAGCTGTAACTACATGATCCTTCATGTCACTACCTAAACTGAAGATTTGAATAAGAGCAATGCTACACAAGCTGGACATAATGTGCATTTCAGCACCCATGTTAACTCTAGGAATGCAAGGAAATAACCAGTGTGGAAACCCAGTCTTCATCATAATCGCATCTGATTTCCCTGTCAGTTTAAGAGTGTGACAGCTATAAGTAGCTAGCTATAAGCTGACATACTTGAGTAGCCAGCTAAGGCATCACCTACTATGTTACAAATACTGTACAAATGTTTTTCACACCAGAGAAATTTGTAGGACTCATTTAATACTAGTACTGCTGCAGTTCACTGACAAAACTTTGTCAGCTGGTGTGACAGTTTAATGAAGATAAAGAGAACTTTAAAAGCTTGTACTACAAAGGAATGTCCTATTTGTGGAAAATAATGAATGGATACATGGCTTGGCTAGAAAACAGAGAAAAGATGAATCACTTCTCACTGTTGCAGGGTGTCACAATGGCATTTCGGCCACACTCTCTTTGTAGGATGTCCCCATAAAACAAGCTTTTTATTCTGATATTCAAAGCAACAGGAAACATCTGGAATAGTGGCAAGAAGTTTGAAATCTGGAGTTTAAAGATGGGATTTTTAAATCCATAAAATTATCTAAAAAGTAAGTGACTGGATTATCTGGATTTTTCAGATGAAGTAGCCATCAGAGATCCCTCTTGTGTCAGACTTTATAGGAAAAAGGTCAAAAGGTAGCCAAGCAAACAAACCATATAGGTGTATTTAATTAATGAGAAAAGACCAAAAGATTTTAACATGCCGTTATTGTTTTCCAGTAGTGAGGTCATTTGTCATTCAGTTTCACAATATCTAAGACATACAAGCTATTTGTTCATGTCATACCTTATGTGAGGTGCAGCCTTACTCTCTGAAACTTTTCTTCCCCTCTGAATGTCTGCAAAATAAGTTATCTGGGAAGTGTTTTATACCTTTATCATTAGCCAACACCTCTCAACATTTCACTCTCTCACAGAGACCTGGATGTTGTCTTCACATTGGCTTTAGCACAGTTCACACTTGCAATGGCATGTCATGGCACTGTCGGGACAAATATTGTAGTTCACCACTGATTTCAGGTAGTACTTAAATGCATCTTTACTGCACCAACCACTCACGTTTGAGCCATCATCCTGGCAAGAGGATTTGTAAGAGGTTATAAGAACTGATAGAAGTATGTAAGGTTGGGATTACCTGATTGCCTACTATGTTAATATTCATTCATCCTTCTGGATAATTAAGATTGGTTTTTTTTGTTGTCTTGAAAATTTTGCACACATTAATGAAAAATCTAGTGTAAACTTGCATCTTGAAGTTTTTCCCACTATAAGTCTGAGTAAACATAATTTCCTTTCTTGAATGATGAAGCACATTTTTGAAAGCTACATAGATTAGCTAAACCTATTACAAAATCACAAAAAAAAGTAAATATTGTCTTCACATTCCATTTCAGATAAATATTTATGTTCTCTTCAGAGGTTCATGCCTTCAAATTTCTGCTACATTCCCTTCTTAAAAACTCACCAGGAATACCATGACATATTAACCTTCCATGGGATTTCATGGAAATGCTTCCGTTTTGAAATGCACATAGCTTGAGCACCTCAGAGATGTTAAAAAATGTTGATCTTTGGTCAAATTGAATCAAGTTCTCTGCACAACACTTTACATGTAACTATTCATAGAACGTGTAACAGTTTTCTTCTACAGTAATAAAGTGCTTATATTCATGCTTACATTTTTTTTTAATTATACCCTACATATATTTAGATTTTTTGAAAGAGTTATAAGTAACACCTGATAATAGAAATGAATGAAATACATCCCAAGCGAGAGATAAAATGATGTCTATAGCATCTGCAATGCCACCTATATAGCATCGTTTTTATGTGAATCATAGAAAGTCCTGAGTTAGAAGGGACCCACAAGGATAATCAAGTCAAACTTCTGGCCCTGCATAGGACCATCCCCAAGAGTCACACCACGTGCCTGAGAGTATCATCCAAATGCTTCTTGAACTCTGTCAGGCTTGGTGCTTTGACCACTTCTCTGGGGAGCCTCTTCCAGCACCTAACTATTCTCTGTGTGAAGAACCTTTTTCTAATACCCAGCCTAAATTTTCACTAACACAACCTCAGGCCATTCCCATGTGTCATGTCACTGGTCATCAGAGAAGAGATCAGTGTCTGCCTCTCCTCTTCTCCACACAAGGAAGCTGTGGCTTGCTGTGAGGTTTCCCCTCAGTCTCCTTTTCTCCAAACTAAACAGACCAAGTGCCCTCAGCTACTCCTCATACGGCTTCCTTTCAAGGCCCTTCATCATCTTTGTTGCCCTCCTTTGGATGCTCTCTAATAGTTTTATATCCTTCTTATACTGTGACAACCAAAACTGCACACAACGTTCAAGGTGAGGTCACACCAGTGCAGAGCAGAGCAGGACAATCCCCTCCCTCAACCAGCTGGCAATGTTGTGCTGAGTGCACTCCAGGACACGGTTGTCCCTCCTGTCTGCCGGGACACTGCTGACTCATATTCAGCTTGCCATTGACCAGGAGTCCCAGGTCCCTTTCCACAGTGCTGATCTTCAGCCTCTCATTCCCCAAAAGGTGTGGAGAATGTGGGCATTGATCCCACTACCTCTCGCATGCTAAGCGAGCGCTCTACCATTTGAGCTAATTCCCCTCCCTATGTGGAGCATTACTTTACTTGTGAAAATGTGCATTATATCATTACTTTACTTGTGTCATCATCTTATTATGTGAAGTCTCAGAGAAATAAATAGTGTAAGAGTCCCATTCATCAGGAATGGACTTTGTTCACAAAATATTTATACACAATATAGAGACATGCAGTGGTAGTTACTGCAAAACCAGTTTACTGAACAAAGCCTTTATCGCACTCAATCCATCCTTAATTGCATTATTTTCCAGTGATTTTCTTCATAATACTCTGGTCCCCAAACAAAAATGTACTTACTATAATGAGACATCATCAGCTTATTAATAGAATTCTACATTCAATATTTTACCTGCTACTGATATAAACCCACCTAGCTCAGTGAACATTGCCTAGTTTATGTTTTCATCGTGATACTGGTGTTTCATAATGATGTTGAAAAGAAGAGCACTTTCAGTCATATTATACATATTTTGCCTCTTTTTCTTACCCAGATTATGATTAGAAAAATGTAGCTAATGTTTTGCACGTATAATTTCTAGTGTCAACTGCTCAATCCCTCCTTTGGTAGTGGAATGTTTTGAGCTGTGTGTGTGTCAGGGAGGAAAATATCAAATGCAGTTTGCATTACGCTTGCACTGTGAGAATGGAAGTAGAATTCTTCCTTATAGTTTTGCTAAACTAGAACTGACATGAGGTTTAAGAGAGATCACAGAGATCTTGTCCCACTTTACAGGAAAAAAAAGAAAAAAGAAAAGAACTTTTTTTCCTGTTCCTTTGTATATTTTTACTTTTCTTATCGGTTTGGATTATACCGCATTGCCCCGGTTTGCCCTCATTTTGTCTATAAACACACAGACTTGCTGTCCAGTCTGTTTCCAGACTAATCTTCAAATAAATTGGGTTTACAGAATATTTACAGAATATTCTGATTTGAAAGGGACCCACAAGGATCATTGAGTCCAGGTTTTAACCAACTGATATATTCTCTAACATTTCAGTACTCATGTAGCCCTTAGTCCATAAGATGAAACCATTAAATTATTTTCATGAGGGAGAAAATTCTTGAATTTTCCTGCACTCCTTATTTTATTTTAAATTCACGTGTGTCAGAGTGACGGTTTGTGGAGCAAAAATTTCAAAGTGACAGGATCTGCTACTTTCATTTAATTCTCCCCAGTATTTAAGTTCAGTCCTCTGATAGTTGTTTCCGTGGTCCCATCTTTCCAGGAAAATTGACAGCTCTCTACAAGGTTTCATTGTTGGTTTTTTGATTATTTTTTTTTTAGCTGTATAAAGTCTGCCATTAAAGGAACTCACAAGCTGGGTTCACACCACCTAACTTTGTCCAGATTAAAGTTTTACATGTTAGCTACTTTGCCTGGTTCCCTCACTAGCTAGTGGATGAAAATAGGTGACTTTAGGACACGACTCCTCATATCCTAAACTGGATTTCTGAAGGTACTTTCCCCTTTTTGCATGAAAATTTTTGATGAATATTTAGTCTAGACACTAATTTTTAGCTGTCTGTGTGTGAGTGGGATAAATCCCACCTTGTAAACTAAATTGAAGCACTGAATCATATAGGACCTTAAATAGCATTACTAATGAACTCTGTTGATCTGAGTCATGCTACCCTGATCACAACTAATGACACAATGCTGACTTGTCCTCCCATCACCTAAATGAGTTTTAGATAAATCTGTTAACTTGTACTTCTGTGAAACTGCTTCATACAATTCTCATACCAATTTTACCAACTTCTGAAGGCAAAATCTGGGCTGGATCTTATGGTTCTGTTTTACACACGCAAACTTTTCAGTCTTACAACACCAATTTAAAAACCACTGAGCTCTAAATACTGCTAAATTAATCAGAACATAAAATTGAATAAATATTGGCTCATGAAGAGACAGATGTTATTTTGCCAGATAATGTCCTTCATAAAGAAATAAATTAATGCATGTTTTTTCCTTCCAAAATTATTCTTACATTCTTTACCACTCTTGCAGGTACCATTAATTTTAATTAAGGGAATTGTAAGGGCAAAAAACAAGATGAAGGCCACAATGATAATGCTCTATCACTGTCATCCAAGATAATGTATAGACCCAACTGAGCGTGTCTTTTGGCCAAAATAAGTGAGATGTGTTTTTGGTCAGATATATACTTTTATTTTAAGACAAAAGCAATTAGGAATATACTGACAACTAATGGAATGCAGCTGATCTAGAGGCAGCCCTTGCATTTTAGTAGGAAGTATCATTCAGAGGCTTGAAGCAGAACAGATTTGTCGAGGTCCACACCTAATGACAGGATAGAATTTGAATTCATACTCTCTGTCTCAATCTATTCAGTGCTTGTCAAAGGTATACCAAATAATTGAGAATGACTGGGAATCATTAACTTGTTTTCTGTTCAAAAAGTATACAATAGATCATACTGTAGTTATTACTGGTTTTGAAAATCTTGCTGAAATGGAACAGTATGCTTGAAAAAAAAGAATAAAAAAAAGACCAAACACAGCACTTTCTGGGGAAGAAGAACCTCTTAGCATAAAAAGAGAAACGCAGCCAAAAAAAAAAAAGTTTGCAAAGACATGGATGTATTTTACAGATTAGCCCAGATCCTCAGCTGCAAAGCACCCTGAAGTCAGCAGAACTGTATCTATTTGTCCCTATTTGTGCATCTGATCCAATATTCCCTCGGAGAGCATGGGGATAGCACAGACACTGTTGTTGAGATCAGCAGCACTTCTGTATATCCAAGCAGCACGCCGGCAGAGCCTCCTGGAAAGTTGCATGAGCACAATTAACAGATTGGGCTGGAAAATCACACTGTTTGTGTGATAAGTGCCCCTTCACAGGGTGCAAGCTGTTCCACATCTCCGAAGTGTTTTGCTGCTTTTTCCTTTGCACAGGGAGAATCCTCCACAGTATGTGACTTAGTGGCAAACTGCCACTGCCAAATGCATGCAGCTATTTAATGCCTTGCTGCTGAGATTTGGGATTTCTTGATGTTCATCTCAAATGTAAAATACATCCGAATCATAATCTCTGAGAGGTTAAAGATTTCAGCAGGGGAAAAAATGGTATTTTGTCATCCTGTCATCTGAAATTGTTTTATATTTCACACTACAAAGTAAAAATATAAAGGGATCATCACCTAGGTGATAAACTGCCAGTTTCCAGACAAACATTTTAACTGATTTACACCTGTTTTCCTCTAGGAAAAACTACATTTTATGTGATGCATTTCTTTCTCAACTGATAAATGACAATGGCGCAAGTATCTTCATCTTGGTGTGAATTGACCCAGATTGTAGAAGACTAAGTTTTTACATTGTGACCAATCAACTTCTAGAAACAGAAAAACTGCTGAGAGTCTAGTTCTGAAACTTTTACAATATTCAGCTGGTGACAGAGTAATGTCCTTGATTATATATCTTATAGAAATGAAACTTCAGGAAAATACAAAAACCATTTTCATTGTGGCATATCAATATTTGATTTAATATCAAATAAGAGTTAGAAAACATAGCTCAGTCTCTTTTTTATTTTCACAGTCTTATCATTTCTGTGAACATCTCCAAGAGCTTTCCAAAATATGAAACTGAAAGAAAGGGAGTTAAAATACGTCTGCATACAGATTTTCAGTAAATTCCTTTAGTATATGCTGGGGTCCCTGGCCCTGTCCTAATCCTATTTCACCCCGGCTTGGCTTGGAACACCAACTAGGGGCACTGCAGCACATGATTGGGGCAATATCTGGTACAAAGCTTCTTTTCCTGGAAGCTAACCAAATATTGCCTTCAGAGCAAGCAGATTAGATCCAACCTCACTTAGCTCTGCCAGAGAGTTCAGCTATGACAGGCAAAAAGGTAACAGGCAGCTCTTGTAGTTGAAAAGTTTGAGTTTATTCACTCTCTACGACCAGGGAGGCATCAGAGAGTTCCTAATCTCAAGGGAATACAACCAACAAGAACCAAGGCACTTCCTGTGTAGGAACTTATAAAGGGGGTTCAAACTTCTGGAAGGGGAAAGGGAATAATCAATGGGAGAGAGGGGTATGAGTGGTTTAGGGAGGGATCACATCTCTTGAAGCCTGAGGCCTGCAACTCAAACCAATAGACTACCATGTACATGGAAGGTTCTAGGGATGGGAGGGGTTTGGGTTATGTATTTGGGGCTAAGTGGCAGGGATGAGGGTAAGGGATACTTTTGAGGCAAGGATACAAGCTTTTGGGAGAAACCAACTGGGTGTGGGAAACAGGGGTAACAGAACATTCCAACAGGGGGGTAACAGAACCATACATTATAGAAATATATAATACAGAAATAAATGCAGAACATGCACCACAACAAGTATATACATCTTAGAAAATATACATAATCATGAAAATATACATTTGAGTTTGAAGATAATTTTGTAAACCGTGATCAGTCTCTCCTCAATGATGCATGATGCTTCTAGAAAGTACTAGAAGATTATTTTTATAATGTGTCAGAACACTGAAAGTAAAAATTAAGACTCAAAAGTGAAACTCTGCAGGTACACAGCATTGCACTTGTAACACTCTCAAGGTTCCCCTTTCCATGATGAGGACCAAAACCTCTGGGAATGCCTAAGATGCCAGTGTTTTCCTCTTTACTGTATCATCATTTATATGTGTTCTCCATCTTTCTGTATTTTTTTTTTTGAAGTTTTGGTAGAAATATCTTATTAAGCAGATGGTCAAGAACTAACCTACTGATTATTATGATAATGCAAATAAATAATCGTGATTATCATACATGATATGATCACATGTATGTTTCAAGATATTATGCACACATTATGAGAAATGGTCTTCATCTCTAAGCATTCAGGATCACTAAGCATGATTCAAATGTTGAACAATTAAGTCAATCTACTGCAGATTGAGATGGAAAATATTATATGTCCAGGGTATTCACTTAATATGTTTGGGTATAATCCATCAAGTATTTTTTTTATTTCGGAAGCAGAGGGGAATCTTTTTTCTCTTCTCTTCTCTTCAACATTTGGTATATTTGATCTTTATTTGGTTTTAATTAGTTTTAAGGAAAAAAAATCATTGTTTTAAAAATGTGTTTTTCCAGTCAGCATCAGAACGGGGAAGTTTGTAAGGAACTAAAAGTGGAATACATTAGGTTTACCTGAACTAATTCAAGGATTATCAGTGTTGGGAACATCCCATTTGTGTAGCTGGGGAAGTAGAACTGCATTGATAAGTCAGGGAAAAGTAAGGCCAGAATTCAGGGTGGAAAAAAAAACCAAGGAAAAAGAACCAGAGATTTCATTTTAAGGCATTTGAGGGCTGTTGCATGTCTACTGAGCATCCTCAGGCTACTGAGTCTCAGGGATGTGTTTTCCTAATGAAATTCAGGAAAGAAAAGTTTAAATGCTAGTTACTACTTCAGTATTCCTCTGGGACTGGAATTTGATAGCTGAGAGGTGGGTAATGAAGCTCTATGTATATTTAGGTTTTGTTCTTAGTAGCATATGACTTGTCCCACTATGTAGTTAATAAGCAAATGTAACTCCTCTGAAGTGAAAGATTACAAAATTGGGACTATCTTTGGAGTGCTAAACATATTTACCTTTTTCTCTGTAACCTGTAGATAATATTATTAATATCATAATTATTAATAATAACTAATTACCATTATTTTAAGGTCTAGCTCAATGGGACATGAGTTTCATTATATTGCTAAAGAAATATACTCTGTATATTCACACTGCTGGAAAGGAAATAAAATGTGGAAGATAAGAGTTTTCACTGACTTTTTCCTTTCTCCACAACAAAATCAATCCTTATTTCATCTTTCCATTTTATCAAAAAAATTAGTTTAAAACTACAAAATTAATATATAAAAATTATGAAAATCATAAGAAAGGCTTTGAAAACACCAGAAACATTTTTCTGATTATAGGTGTTCTTTGAGACACAGATACACAACACATTTAGTTTTTCCCTCGGAGGAATGAAAGCATAAAAGCATGTGTAAAGTTTTGATAATTTTCTCCTCTTAACCAAAAAGACAGAAATAATTCATTTTGTGAAGAAAACATTTACTTTTTTTAGGGGAGGAATTGTCCTCTGCAATGCCACATGGACAGACAGACATAGTCTTCTCATCTTCCACATGAGTTTAAGGAGCACTGATGGTTAAAGTCTCCTTGAGCTTAGTCTGTGCCCTTGAGCTTCTGCTCATGTATGCGCCTCAGGAAGTTTTGGAACATGTTTTCTCATTCCTCAAGGACTCTGCCATGTTATTGACATTGCTCAGAGCAAGGTTCTTCACCCAGAGGGTGGTTGGGCACTTGAACAGGCTCCCCAGGAAAGTGGTCACAGCACCACTTGGGGGCTGTCATGTGCAGGGCCAGGACTGGACTAGATGATACTTATGGGACCCTTCTAACTTAGAATATTCTATGATTCTATGAAATATTTTTGCTATGTGGTCCTTCTTAGAAGGTCCTTAAAATTTCATGTCTCAAAGGCAGCTGGGGTATATGATGACATGTATAGGTCTTCATCCTGCAAGAGCCCCACATTTGCTGTCACCTTTTACTAAGATCACAAATCTGGAATCTGCTTTCTGATTCACACTTGTCAGTGGCAGTATGGAAGTATAGATTTTATGACACACGTTCATGATGGCTTTGTTAAGGAGACTTCCCTGTCTGATCTTTCAAGAGGCACTCTAGCAGTCACACTGCCACCACCAGACTATCACTACTGGAACTGGAGCCCTTTCACAGTGAGTGGCTCCAGTGAGCCAATGAGTCCCTCCTTGACTCCCTATACACCCTGCTCTCATGTTGTCAGACCAGGTTGCCTTACTGGTTTGACCCCAGGTCTCTCACAACAGAGTCTCAGATGATTCATTCCATAAAGCAATTTATGCACAGTGCTGTATCACAGAAGCACCTCAAGCTGGGTGCTTTTGAGGAGGGACCCTGAACAAAGGAACTCCTGGGCTTTTATATCCTCAAAGTCTAAGCACACAAAAATCTCAGCTCTTCCTCCTGCGTACTTGACCCTTGACGTGTCTTTGCATCCAGTCCAGTCATCTGGCCAGTGCCACAGGTCCTTGTGTCATTCGTTATGCAAAGTGTTGGCAGTTCATGGCCTCTTGCTTCAGGCTCTCAACACCCAGAGCTCAACCTGCAGCTTGCACTGCAGCTGCACCTTGAGCTACCTGCACTCCTCAACACCTGGTTAAGTTCTGTTACATTTCACTCACATTAAAATATACGTTTGAAATTTATGTTGAATAAAATATGGTAGGGTGATCTCTGATGGACTAAAATTTTAGTCCTGTTGCCAAGGAAGGCAAGGAGACATTGGTCAGTAATTTCAGCTGGCCATTTGTGGATTTTGTAGATTGATTTTTCATGATCAATGCTTTCCTCATCAAAGACTTCTGTTAAAGATAGAGAGGATTTACTATACCAACACACTAATCAATTCCCCTTACTGTTAAAGAGTGAATATATCTTTAACGTCTTTGAGGCTGCAAGGACATAAAAATCTGAATTTGTCTCCTCTAATGTTGATCTCATGTTGAACAAGAGTATTACAAGCAGCTGCTGATCAGGAATGTGAAGAAAATATCCAGTTCAGCAATAATGTACAGATAAGTAAAATTATTGTGTTATATTAGTGATCAAAAGATTATAAACAGAAAGGTTCATCCTTGAAGGAGATGCATCATTCTTTTGTGTGTATAAACAGAAGCTTCATGCAAAAAAGCATGTTGTCTGAAAACTGTATTTGGTTCCATCTTATGAATCTGCAAACTTCATTTCCTTTTATGCACTTGGAAAAGATGACTGTAAATGGTCTCACACAGAATTTAAAAACAAAATATTGAAGAGGAATATCACCATTCATTTGAGTCTATATTATTTTAAAAGCATTTTCAAATGCTCTTTCATTCCTAACTTCATCTAGTAAAGCAAGAGGAAAGCATATGCAACATGTATTTTAACCTTAATGATTTTGTTAGCTCATGGTGAATTTTTTTCAAAGGATTGCTTTCACAACATGAGCAAGTGATTCAGAAGTTCTCCAGAAAGATGACTTATTTGTATTCTTTAAAGTACAAATGGACTGATGTCTTGAAGATTTTTCTATCTATGTCTTCGTCTTAGATGAAGAAGAAACTTTCTTATTCATGCATCCTTCTGATATTGATTGTTCTCTAAAGTTGAAATATCAGTGTGGTCTAGATTTTAGGATTTGAGATGCCTTTAGTGTGTTAGGCCACATTAGCAGAGAGATGTTATTTTACATCTTATGAATATAATTGAACAGAGATTGACTGCATCTTACCAATACAACTCCAGTTCCATTTGCTTCTTCATGAAGAGGATAAAGATCCAATTTATATAAAAATATTTCTATAGAAAATCAAATCTTTTTAATCAAGCTATGACCTCTATGCAAGTTCTCTCAAAGACCAATTCCTAGTTTAGAACAGAAGTAGTATATCTGTCTTCAAATGCTCAAAGCATGTACCACTCTTTTGACACTGATGATTTTTAATGCATTTCATTGTCAAGAAGCAGAGGAAATTTTAAATTTTAAATATAAACTGGTTGATCTAAGTATATTGAATTTTAATGAGAAAGTGCAGATATTTTGCAAATAAATGTAAGAGCTTGGGTGAACTCTTTAGTGATGTGGTCTGTCTTTCCTAAGTTTATGTCCAACTAAGATGGTTTTCAGACTTCAATAATCACCTTCTGAGGTAATTTACCTTATCTTTTCATGGCCTTGGGCTTGGCCAACAGTGGATTCCTCTTGGAGCTGGCTAGTATTGGCTCTGTCAGACATGAGGGGAGCTTCCAGCAGCTTCTCACCAAAGCCACCCCTGTAGTCTCCCTGTCACCAAAACCTCGACACACAAACCCAATACAACTTGTTTCCCTCAGTAAATTTCACAATTGTTCTTCAGGGCTGCTGCCAATCTAATCATGGTAAACCACTCCTGATGTTTCTATATAGATACAATACTGCTGTGTAATGTAAGCCTTAACTTGAAAATAATGAAATAGCTTCACTTATCACTGATACCTGGAAAAAACAAGGTAGAATGTGGATATCTTATGCAGCTTGTAAATTTTTCAAGAAATGTTGACAAAGAAGTTTATGTACATCATTGGTTTCAAATAGAAAATTTTAAGGTGGTTGTAAATATTACAGGTTAATGCTGATTTTCATCAAAAGATCTTAATTTTAAGAAAAAGAGAAAGAAAAATAAATAGGATTTTCACACAGAAAAACATCTCTTTCTTCCTTGAGTTCTTCAGCCAACAATTTTCTTACACAGGAGACGAAGAACAAGGTAAGGAAAGAACTCTGGAGGAAATTTTTTTTCACTAAATTGAAATCAGTTTCAAGATAAGTGGTGGTTTTTTTTTCAAAAGTGATTCTTGTCTTGTTCACCTGTAGCTATATGAAAAATTAGGCATCTGACCTAGGGTCCCCGTGTTGGAGCAGGGGATGAGTGTGAGGACTCCTCCTCTGAGGAGGAAAAAGTGGCAGAGACAATGTGTGATGAACTGACCACTGTCCCCGTTTCTTGTCCCCTTGATTTGCTGAGGTGAGGAGGGAGAGAAAACTGGGAGTGAAATCGAGCCCAGGAAGAAGGAGGGGGCGGGGAAAGTGTTTCTAAGATTTGATCTGATTTCTCATTATCCTACTCTGATTTGATTGGTTATAAATTAAGCTAACTTGCCCAAGATGAGTCTGTTTTCCTTGGGATGGTCACTGATGAGTGATATCTCCCTGCTCTTATCTCAACTCATGAGATTTTCACTTTATTTTCTCCCTGCCTGGTTTATGGTGAGGGAGTGATAGAATAACTTTGATGGGTAACTGGCATCCAGCCACAGTCAACCCACCACACAAGTTAAGACAATATTGACTGTCATTATAGATTGACATGGATAAATATAGTAAATTAATGCAAAAATTGAGAAATATAATTTCTTTTTTTATTGGCAACACATTTATTGTCATCAAATAACACATACATAAAGAGGAGAACAATTAATCAAATTTTACATTCTTCAGCTCTCCCAAAAATATGTGGAACAGCAATTTTGATTAGAAGTGCTTTGATTTATAAAACATGTCAAACTTTTACCAATAAAAATAGAAGGTTTACCATTGTCAATTATGTCATTAATCGTTTCTCCTTTACCCTTATTAATCTTATTATATATGCCTCTACCACATGTAATCATGCATTTCTCTTTCATTTTTTAGAGGAACTTCAGAAAATGTTACACTTTTATAATTGCTTAGGATTTTAATTGTATGTTACAGAAAAATCTGGATAAATTGCAAAGCACTGACACTCCAATACTTTAAACCAGGGAAGTGCTGAAACATTTTATAACAGCAGATTGAAGTTAAATCAGCTATTGAAGTGGAGATAAAATGCTGTCAAAAGGAAGCAAATATTTTTTGCTGACATCCCCTGCACTTATTTAAGAACTGATTATTTTCTAGTATCTCAAACTTTGAAATTAAACATCTGACTTTTCCAATGAATCGATTTCTGGGTTCATGCATTAATATGACACTAGATAAGGCATTTGCTACACAATTTTAGAAGCAGAAATGAATTTCATGGGGAGAGATGTGCATTCAGGTTTCTCCCACCTTTGCCTATTGCTCCTGATAAATGCTCCTCATTACAGATTTGCAACTACTTGGAAGAATTTTGTGAGTATTTCTTTTGTGCTATATTGGGTCCTTTTCCCAGAGATGGACGAGCCATGTTTTAAGTCCACATCTTGTACTGAAGCTGTGTCTTCTGACTTTTATATAGCTTTGTTATTCCAGCCTGAGGGCTGTAAGAAAAAATAAATCCCATGATAAGAGCCAATCTGTAGCAGCAGAGGCTGTTGAGATCAACTGATGGATTGTTTTGGGAACTGACTGAATAATTCTCCCAGGGCTGGTCTGCAGCAGACTGAACTGTTTTGCTTTGCTAACGATGAACTGCTCCCAGGGTAGGATGAGGAAGGCAAGATACCTCTATCTTAACACAAATCCAACCCAGCACAAAGTTGCTAATCATTTTACTGAAGTTAAGGGGAGTGCTTTCTTCTTCTCCCAAGACAGACACTTGCATTTGTTTGTCTGGACTAATCTCTATTGCTTATAATGGAAGTGTAGGCACATATACTTTAAATGTCTAAGGTAAGATAAAATCAATCACACTCTAGATATCTCTGATGTAGACATCTACAGCAGGGCTAGTTTCTTGGTATTCCTTTATAGTCAATGGAGAGAATAGGCACTTTTATGTGCAATTCATTTGATCTATTTTAGACATGTACTTTAGGATGAGATGAATTGCACACTAGAAACTCTCATTTCTCTCTATTGAATTTAAAGGAAGTCTGGGGTGACTAGTTCAGGTGCAGACATCTGCATCTGTGTTTAATTAATTGAATCCCTCTATAGTATGTGTGATGCTTCCAAGAAATGTTGGGTGGACTTAAACACACGCTTGCAGGGTTTTTATAGTAAGAAGTATTAGATTTACTATGTACTGCATGCAGACAATCTGTTTATCCATCAGTCCAGAGTTTCTTGTAACTGTTATTTTTACTCTATTTGTTTTATGGAGAATTCACACATATTTCTGTTCAGTAAAGCAAAAGTAGAAATATGGCAGTTAGAAGATGAAAATTAATTGCATATTTTATCTTCTATACATCTTAAACTATTCTCTGATTCTAAGTGACAATAAATTGCCATGGACTGTATCAGCAACATGACCTTCCTTCCAGGGCTGCATGGGACAAACCCTGCTGGTGAGATATTGGTGGAACAGAAAGGGAAATTGTGAGAAAGTATAATATTGTTTGTTCCTTCTCTTTTCCCAGCTCTTTTTTGGTTGCAATAACATTCTCATCTATCTGCTATAATGCACTTTGAGTAGAAGTTAAATAGTACACTATGTTGCAACCAGAAAAATCTGATTTTAAAATTGCACAATCC
>WEIV01004436.1:3999-20795 GCA_013390005.1 Calyptomena viridis
CCCCCCTCTCCGCGCTTCCCCCCCATCCCAACCCACCCCCGCAGGGTTCCTGCTTCCAATCCTCGCGGCGGGAGAAGTACGGGAACGTCTTCAAGACGCACTTGCTGGGGCGGCCGCTGGTGCGGGTGACGGGGGCGGAGAACGTGCGCAAGATCTTGATGGGGGAGCACCACCTGGTGAGCACCGAGTGGCCGCGGAGCACCCGGATGCTGCTGGGACCCAACACCGTGGCCAATTCCATCGGCGACATCCACCGCCACAAGAGGAAGGTGAGCTTCCCACGCGCGACGGGGCGCGGGGGGCGCGGGCGGGGCGTAGGAACCCCTTCCCTTCTTCCCTTCTTCCCTTTCTTCTCCTCTCGCCTGCGTTTCGCCTTCCCCGTTCCCGTTCCTTTTCCTTTCCTCCCCCGTGCGTGGGAGGTCCCGCGTGGGGTCCCCCCCGCGCCGTGTCCGGGGTTTCAAAGGATGGGCAGGAGAGGGCGGGGGGCACACGCGGGGCTCCCGGCGGGGCTGCGGTGAGGATTGAGCCGCTGCCCCTCTCTCCTCTCCATCACAACCCCCCCGTGACCGCGGACACGCGTGGCGGGGGCTGCGGGGAGCGCGGTCCCGCACGGCTCTTAGAAGGGCGATGAGCCCCGCGGGCAGAGGGGGGGGGGCCCGGCGTGTGGAAGGGGGGCCGCGGAGTGTTGCCCCCTCCCCACATTTGCAGGGAGACCCCTCGGGGTTGGTCGTGGTGGGGGTGGGCTCGTGGTGCCGAGCGTTTCTTTGGATCGCAGGGAATTTGGGGCGCCGATGAAGTGCAGGGGGGGCTGAGACCCTCTCGTGTCACCCCCTCGGTGATTGCGGGGTGAGACCCCCCCTTAGAGCGGGGCAGACTGGTTTTGGGGGTGCTGAGCCCAAGCAGAGGTGGGGGGTGGCCCTCGTGTCCCCCCGATTGCAAAGGTGGAACGGCCGGTGTTCCCATCCCGCCTCCCACGGGACAAGCGCCTTCCCAGCTGCGTCTGGGCAGGGAGTGGATTTGGGATGAAGGAGGTGTGTCCCCCCCCCTGCAGCGCTGAGACAGCGTTGCTGGCACAGCCAGTGCCACCAGCCTGTCCCCAGCCCTGCCCCGGGGCCAGGTCCCCCCCTGCTCTGTGCTCCAGCAGGATTTCCTATTCTGCTGTCTATAAAATCCCTCACAAAGCCAGTCGCTCCCTCTTTTCTCCTGGGGGAGATGATGGGAAAACAAACAGCACATGACCCCCATTAGTCACATTTTTTAACGCTGTGACACCACGAGAAACACCAACACTGTCAGTCCCTACCCCAGACCTGCACAGACTTGGTGGCTGAAATTTGCTTTTTTCTTAAGGAGGGAGATGCTTTTTCCAACTTTGCTGTCCAAGACAAAGGGCAGGAGTTCATGGGGCTCCCTCCCTCCCTCCTGGAGCAGAATTCGGGGCAGGAGAGGTGCAGGGAAATAGGGAATAATGCGTTTTCCTCGGCAGCAGCTTTGGCTCCTGTTTATTCCCTGTCAAGGGAGGTTTAGGCAGCATCAGGCAGCGACTGGAAGGTGCCTTTGTGCTCCTTCCCCGCTCCTTTTATCCTTCTGCACAGCAAGATTATTTCTTGCTACTGAAAAGTGGCCTTTGGTTGTGATTGCCTTAATAAAACCACGGAATTCAGCCCTCGGGAACAGGGGAGGCGAGGAGAGCGTGGGTTATGGGAATGGGGTCATGGAAAAGGGAGGCCTGACCTCTGTGGTATCCTGATGGATTTGTAATTTGTCCCACAGCTCGGATGGGGAGTGCCAGCTCCAGCAATGAGCAATGCCCTCCCTCCATACTTATACCTGGTGTTCCCACTGCGGCCTTTTGTCCTTGTGGGAAACACGTCCCACCCTGAACTGTGAAACCCAATGCTTTGGGAATTGCCCGAGTCCAAAAGCTGGTCTGGATCCCCTGAGTCTCCTCCTCACAACCCTTTTCCCTTGTTGATGAGGTGTAAGGAAGAGATTCCTGGCTGGGAGGGTGGGGAGGCCCTGGCACAGTTTCCCAGAGAAGCTGTGGCTGCCCCTGGATCCCTGGAAGTGTCCAAGGCCAGGTTGGATCCACCTGGGACAGTGGGAGGTGTCCCTGCCCATGGCAGGGGGTGGAATGAGACGCTCTTTAAGATCCAACCAAACCTATGATTCCATAGGTTTGGGCATCACAAATGATCCCAAGCTGGCAAGGATCCTAATTCCTGCTTAAGGGGTGGCTAAAAGCCTCCTGAGAACAGGTTCTCCCACAAAACACTGGCCCAGGATGACCCTTCCTGCTGCTCCCACACCTTGGCGGTGCTTTGAGCTCCAGCAATCCTGAGCAAACACTTTCCCTGGATCAGCAGCACTGGGAATGCTCCAGTAGCTCCTTGTTTTATAGACTTTCTCTTTCATTGTCGTGAGGTTGATTACACTGGACTCAGCTTTGGAAATCAGGAGGTTATTGTGGTTTCTGCACTTGATCTCCTCTTAATTTCTCCTTTTGGGAGCTGAGCATCTCCTGCCTCACTCAGTTTTGGCTCTTTTCTGGGGAATCACCTTCTCCCCTGCACAACCCAGCCCTGGACCCACTGATCTGTGCACACAGAGATAAGGAGAAAATAGTGCTTCTAGTGGGGACAAAATAGATCATTTTCTTCTTGTTGAGATTGTGATGACCAGATAAAGGCTTATTTTTTTTTCCAGGCAGGTGCCTTTTACCTGCTGGTGCCTTTGGAGTTCATTAACCCTGAGCTTTTGTTGCTGTTAAATGTTAAAATGGGCTTTTATGTTAATGTTAAGAATGTTAAAAGGGGTTTTTAATTCTCCCCGCCCTGATGCTGAGACTCTGAGAGGTTCAAGGAGAAAGAACACAGACTGTGTTTAAGCTTTAGGCTCCTTCCAGGTCCAAATTTTTCTCTGTGTCTTCTTTTCAACCCTCTGGGGAACCCAGCAAAGAACTTGTTGGCTGAAGGCAGCGTTTTTCACAGAAATCACCAACTTTCATAGTAAAGATTTTAGTCTTAAGAGAAATATTGAAAGAATCAGAGGAGTCTGAAAGCTCCATGAAGAAGAGCAGTAGGATTCCCTGAGAAACCTTTTGGATAATTCAGTGGGGTTTTCTGGAGCAGCAGTTCCATCTTCCTCTCTAATTTTCCTTTCTACCTCATCTCTGAGCTCGGGTTCCCCCTCCAACCATTGGGGTCATCTCCACATCTTATCCAAGCCACCCTTCCGTGGTCCAACACCTGGGATAAGTCCTTGTCACCTCTCCAAAAGCCAGAGGAGCTGCATTTCTTTGCAGCAGCAGTGGCAGACACTCTTCCATCACTTCCCTGGCAAACGAGCCGTGGTCTCCTCTCGGTGGCACAGATTGTCCCTGAGATGTGAAGATGGAGCTCTAGGAAGGAGCTCGAAACCCAACATGTTCTCGCAGGAGGGTTTTGGGGACTTGCCAGAAATCAGCTGCTTTGCTGGCCGTGTGTTGTGGAGCTTTCCAAGGATTTTTTAGCTCTTCAGGATCAGCAAATTGCAGCTCTTGGATCTGCTGTAGGACACTGTGATGGGATCGGAGCTGCCTTGGATGACTCAGTCCGTGGAGCTCCTCTCTCAGGTTTAAGTCTCCTATCCCAGCTAGTTTTCAGCATCTTGCCTGGATTTATTATCCTGTTCCATGAAGTGGGTGAATATCCCTCTTCTCCGGGCGACCAGACACATTCATCCCGTGGGAGTTGATAAAGGACTCGCAGACACACGTGTGGGAGGTTCCCAGGAGGAACAAAGCCATCCTAACACATTTCCCCATCCCCAATTTATCCCATCTCCCCTGCAGGAGCCTCTCAGGGTTCCTATACATTGGAGAAAACTTCCTCCTTTTTTTGGGAAACGAGCTCTCTGTTATCACTGAGGGCAAATAGGAGAAAATAGTGCTTCTAGTGGGGACAAAATAGATCATTTTCTTCTTGTTGAGATTGTGATGACCAGATAAAGGCTTATTTTTAAAAGCTTTAAAAGCACTCCTTTTTTTTGGGAAAAGTCCACGGAGCCCACTCGGAGCAGGGATGTGACACCCGTGGGGTGGGACGGGATGGAGGGGGACAGCAGGGTTTGGAGCAGGGGGGGTCACTTTGGGGCACGTGTCACCAGTGGTGGCTCCAGCCTCGGCCTCCCGTGGAGCTGAGCCGTAGGAACAGATCAAAGCAACTCCCAACTCCTGGGAGGAATATCTGTGGAAAGGCTGTTGCTGCTGCTGGGTCACGGGGTTTGTGTTGATGTTGGAGAGGGACCTGGGCCACCCCTGCTGCAGCTCCTTCCTGCACACTGGAATTCTGTCTCCAAATCACCTCCCAGGTTACTCACAGGAGGGACACGGCAGCGTGGGCACGTCTTGGCTCTGGATTTTTGTGGCAGATCCCTGTGCCCCCCCCACCACAGGGAGGATGGACATCATCCCTCGGGCTCGGAGGTGACACATCCCAAGGGAAGGGAGCAGGTCACTGGGAAGGGGTGACTGGGGATGGTGCTCTGGGGCTCTTGTCTTGGTGGCCCAGCTGTGCCACCTCTGCCTGGCTGTTCCCTCACCCCTTTTCACCCCTTTCCCTGGATCTGCCCTCCCAGGCACCTTCAGCTCCCGTTTCCACCCAGTGCCGTCACTCCAGACTTTGGGAATGTCGATCCCAGGGTCAGCATGAGCTGTAACGAGGGCAAAGCAAACCTGCTCTTATTCCTGAGCACAGGCTCTGGTTTTATGGGCTGCAAGGCCAGTGGGAAGCTGGAATTCAGGAGAGAGGGAGGCACTCCTGGGCCTGCCAGGGATCCCGGCATTTCAGTGGAGAGGGAAGTGGGGATTGGAAAAGACCAGGACTCGCAGCCTTCAGGTTTTAGGTCAAGACTTCGCAGTGCCCGGGGCCAGGAAGGACATTCCCAGTGCAGGATCTGGGGAAGGTGGGACTCACACTTTCCTTGGAAGCATCCAGCCTTGGCAGCAGAGCCCTGGGCTCGCCGGGTCCGTGCCGTGTTCCAGCACAGTGATCCCAAAATAGGCACGGCTGGCTTAAAAATGGAAAAGAAAGGATCAAATAAAGGCTCTCCGTGGGCTGGGGAGACATCCCAGAGCCCAAGACTCCAGGAGGAAGCTGCCAGTGGAGCAGGGAAACGGCCTGTTTTGTCTCACTGTCCAAAACTCCATCATTCATTAACACACCACAATTAATGTTCTGCCTCGGAGGCACACAAGTGTTGAGCTTATTAGCACCAAGTAGAAAGGTCTGAGGCTTTAATATAGTTTGCAAGAGGATTAAGAACACAAAAGGGGCCATAAATTTACAGGCAAATATAAACCAGCTGCTGTGGGCTGGGCTGGGGGGAGGGAGGGATGGGGATGGGGAGAGGGGTGGAGGAGGAAGGAGGGATGGGAGATGGAGGGAAATGTACCTCTCACTCCAAAAAACCCTGGCCCAGGGTGTTAAAAGGGGAGTTTTTAGTGATTTTTAGGTTTTTTTTTTAATGTCCATGCGATGGAGGGAAGGATGGGGGGGGAGGAGGAAGGAGGGATGTGAGATGGTGGGAAGGGACCTTTCACTCCAAAAATCCCTGGTCCAGGTTGTTAAAAGGGGGTTGGATTTTGTGATTTGGGGTTTTTTTTCATTTCTACCAGAGGGAGGGAAGGATGGGGATGAAGGAGAGGGGCAGAGGAGGAAGGAGGGACGAGAGATGGTGGGAATTACCTTTCACTCCAAAAAAACCCTGGTGCTCAGGCTGTTAAGAAGGGTTTTTTTAGTGATTTTAGGGTATTTTTCATTTCCATGGGAGGGAGAGGGATGAGGGAGAGGAGCAGAGGAGGAAGGAGGGATGGGAGGCAGTGGGAATGTACCTTTCACTCCAAAAAAACCTGGCCCAGGGTGTTAAGGGGTATTTTTTAGTGATTTTAGGGTTTTTTTTAATTTCCATCAGAGGGAGGGAAGGATGGGGGTGAGGGAGAGGGGCAAAGGAGGAAGGAGGTGATGGGAATGTACCTTTCATTCCAAAAAACCGTGACCCAGGTTGTGTTAAGAGAGGGGGGGTTTTTTAGTGATTTTAGGGGTTTTTTAGCATTTCCATCCCAACCTGCTGCCGTGCTCCGTGTGACTCATAAATCCCCCAGTGGAAAAGACCATTCCCATCCTTCTGAGCCCCCCCAGATCATATCAGTCAGCTCAAGTGGGTGAAATTCCAGGTGCCACAGGCTGGCCCAGCTCCAGCTCCGTGTGTCCGTGTCCCTGTGAGCTCCAATCCATGGGCAAACCCCTCTGGAGTGGGAGAGAAGGCTCCCATTGATGGAGGAGGTTCCTGCTTGTGGTCTGGGAGGAGGATTTGTCGGCTGGGTTGGCTCATTGACTTTAGACCAAACAGCCCTGTCATCTCCAGGGGTGTAAATCCAGAGTAATTCCAGTGGATTAAAACAAAAAAAAAGCCAAGTGGAGGCGCTCCTGGCTGGGAGACAAATTCTGTGGGATTTTCACAGCACCTTCCAGCCTGGAATGTCCTGAGAGCTCCTGGGAGGAGCTGGGTGAGACCCTGAGCTGAGCATCCTCAGGGTAGGATTTTCTGCCTTCCCATGTGATCCAGGATGGAAGTTTTGGGGTGAAACCCCTGCTCTGCTCCAGGCTCCACTTCAGAGCAGGAATGGGGGATATCAGGAGTTAATTCCAGAGGTGGGAGGGAGATTCCAGGCTCGGGATCCGTCCTACCTGGGTTTGCACAGCTTTGTTTTTCCTGCATCATCCTCCATCCTTCCAAGCAGCTCCCACAACCTGTGTTTTGTAATCTCCTGCTCATCCCTCTGGAAAACGGGATAACAATGCCCTCTGTTACTCTCTTGGGCCATTAAATAGATCTGTCCTCCAGCTTGTTCTTCATCTTCCTTCTCCCTAAGGAAAGGCCATAACTTGGGATCATCTTGTTGGGTGGCCTTGGGTCATCTCAGCCCTTGTCCTCTCCTCCCTGGGCTTAGTTTAGAGCTTTAAACCTCCCCGAAGGTCTGCAGGAGCTCACAGCTCTGTGCTCATCCCCACGGAGATCCTGCAGGGCTTTCCTCAGGATTTGGGGGCCAGAGCTGCTGGAAGAAACACTTTTCCAAGCCTCTTTCCCTGTTTCTGCTGAGGCACTGCTCTGAAAGGTGTATTTCTTTGGGATGGGGTGGGATGCAGCCTGGAGGGGGGGTTCCCTCTCATCCCCTCTGTGAACGTGGTCACTCCTCGCTCTGCTCCTCTCCCAGCTTGGAACACTTGGCAGGACCAAGGGTTGTGTGTTCCCATGGAAAAGCACTTGAGGCTGCCTTGTTTCTAAGCCTGGCTTTGTCTCTAGGACAGGCCCAGCTCTGGGTCACTTAAACCCTTGGGGACCCTTCCCTTTGGTCCCCTCTCTGTGCTCCAGGGAATGCACTGGCTCAGAAAAAAGGGAACTTTTCTCCCTTGGCTCCACAGTGGTTGGATGGGGCACCATTCCTGCTGCCTGGAAAAGCTGCTCTCTCCTCTTTAGCCCTGGGAAGGCTCATCTCCACCCCACGGGCTGGGATTTGGGGTGTGGTCCCAAACCATTCCAGCAGGGTTGGAACTGGATGGTCTTCCAGGCCCCTTCCAACCCAGAGCATTCCATGATTCTGTGATCCCAGCTCAGCCAACCCTCTGATCCAAGGAATGGCTGCTCTGGCCATTCCTGGTGGGATTGCAGGATGCTCCTTGTCCACAGCTCCAAGGACACCAGCACAGGCAGGGGATGCTTGTCCTGTTATCCCTCTTCTTGGCCAGGTGATCCCAGCTTTCCAACCCCTTCCCTCTGGACACAGCTCCCATTCCATTGATGTCATATCTTCTTTTTCCCTCCTGCCTTCAATTCCCTCCTTGAAGAGCAGTGACAACACACAAGGTGATCTTTTCCCTCCTCAAACACACCAATTCTCCATGAATAAATGGGGAGGGGACCCTTGGAGCAGCAATTCCAAGCTGATGAATCCCAATATTCTTTGGGATCCCCATAAATTGGGCTAAAAGTCCTAAATTGCCGAATAGAGCTGGTCGTGTTTTGCTGGTGGTGGAGTTTTTTTTGGACACCAGGTTTTGCAAAGGGGATGTTGAGACATGTGGGGTGTCCTGTCTGTCCTGGCTCATCACAGCCCATTCCTTCATCCTGAAAGGGTTTGGGATTGAAAATGGAGCTTCCCATGCCATGTGGAGGATTTGTAGGAGAGATGCTTGGACATGGAGGCTTTTAAAGGTGGGGAAATGTGGTGCTCGGGCTCATTTTCAGTCTGAACTCAACTGGAAATACGAAATACTAGTTTCTCACAAGCTTAGATGATTAGAAAATATTAAAAAATCAGGGAATGGGCATCCCTGGGAGGTTCACAATCCTCTTAATGTGGCCCAAGGATGCTGAAATGATCTTTTCTTATTTTTCCAAGCACATTTTTTTGAGAATCATTCAAATGTTGTGCCTTTTGCAAAAGCACACCGTTCTTTTTCTTCAGTATGGAGACTCCAGCTGCTGTTACCAGACTCCCTTTGGAGACAGGTTGGAGCTTTCCCGAGGCTTTTGCGTTTCTCCCTGGGAATTTACTGCCTTCAGCTCCCCTGGGACACCCCCACTCCTCCCCTGCC
Source organism: Calyptomena viridis (assembly GCA_013390005.1). Classification (NCBI taxonomy): domain Eukaryota; kingdom Metazoa; phylum Chordata; class Aves; order Passeriformes; family Eurylaimidae; genus Calyptomena; species Calyptomena viridis. The sequence goes on from WEIV01004436.1 coordinate 12,636, forward strand.
CCCTGAGAGCAGTGCTGTGCTCTGCTGGGCAAAGCCAGCTGAGCTTATTTTGGATGCTTGGGAGCTAAAACTTGGCTTTTCCCTCTTGCTGGGCCTGGATTCCTCCTTGTTGGAGCGTCGCAGGACACCATGGAGTGGTCCATGTGCTCCACTTCCCAATTACAGCATGGAGAGGGGGAAGGAATCAGTCCTTTGCTGTGTGCAAAGGCAGAATCTTTCATAAATTAATGTTGGAGTGTCAGGGCAGCAGAGGGGGTTTGTGGAAGGTCTCTCCTCTCTGTGGTGCCTTCCCAACATTCCGCTGAGGGCACTGGGTGTGTTCAGGGGGAGAAGAGGAGCCTGAGGGGAGAGACCTCATTGCAGGGACAAGTCCCTGGGCAGGGGCAGAGGAGGGGCAGGGACTGAGCTCTGCTCTGGGGGACCAGGGCCAGGAGCAGGGAANCCTTTGTTCATGCTCCCAGCACCAGGACAGCCCCTTGCCCACGAACCTTCTCATCCCACTCCAAAAATACCAGGGTTTCCAAGCCCTCTGGAGTGTGGCAGTGGGCTACTCATCTGATGCTGCAGACAGGCAAAAATCCAGGATAACGTGGCAACAGGACAAGGCTGGGACAAACACTGCCTGGCCTTTTGAAGGGTTGGAAGGATTAGTCTCCAGGTTGAGATGTTGCTTTGGACGATTCCTGACACATCCCGGCGGCCAAACCCCCGGCAGGTGCCAAATCGGTCCGTGAAAACATTTCCACGCTCATCATTCCTTTGTTTGGTCAGGCCAGCGTGGGTTGGATGGGATGCAGGTGGCTGATCCCAAAGCCTGAGTTTTCCTCCTGGAAGGCAGGAATAGGAAGCTCCGTTCCCTCTTTGCTGTGCTGATGTGCCGGCTGGGAGCGAGGGGCCCACAAATCAGGGATGGCAAAAGGCAGGGATGGATGCTGGTGCTTGGGGTGGGAAGGCTTGTGAGCACCAAGGAAGGTGACACGATGGAAAACATCGTCCCTTTCCATTCCAACCATGAAATGAAGCCTTTTCCATGTATAAAACACTGTGTTGAAGCTCAGTGAACTCCCTTGAATTCCCTCTCCTCTTGGCTGTGGGTTAAGGATGGGGCTGGGGGATTCTCCAGCTGGGACCAGGGGCAGTTTTCTGCCACACGGAGCTGGAGCTGAGACATCGAGAAGGAATTTTCTGCCTTAGGAAAACCATAAATCTTTAAATATCCTTTTTCCACTGCGAGGCAGATTCGGAAGGTTCCAGCCAGGCTCGCTGGGTGGTGGTGTCTCCTTCAGTGCGGGGTGAGCATGTCTGTGTGGTGTAAATAAATGCCCTCGGACAGACCAAATCCCCAGACTTGGCTCTTTAAGGACATATCACCACGTGAAAAAAATTGGGGGCTCTCTCCAGCCTCCCCCAAAAGTCCTGGCTACTGCCCTGGCACTGCTGTGAGTCCTCGTGGCCGGGTGCCCACCACAGTCAGGCTGCTGCATCTCGGCGTTAACAAAGCTGAGCATCCCCTTAGAGATGATTTTGCCTCTTGGCAGCTCTGGAACAACCTCTTTTCGCCCCGGTTCCCCTTGGCTTTGCCTGGTTTTGCTCCCACGAGCAGCCGAGACGATCGGCTCGACTTCACTAGAGGGCGCAGGAATTTTAGGCTAGAAACGCGCGGAGGTTTGTCGGGGAAAGTTGGCTGCCTTCTCCTCCTTTTTAATCAACTGGAAAGATGCAGGGTTGAACTGGAGGTGACTGGAAGGGGATCCAGACTTGTGTCTGGCTGGGGAAGGATCTGCTGACATGTGGGATTAGGCGGCGTGGAGCGCGGCGGCGGCGAGCGGACGGGACGTTGAGCGTGGCCGGGGCCCGCGACGTTGGCCGGGAGCTTCGGGCTCTGGCAGACGTGGGGTGCAGCCAGCTGGAGGAGCCTGGTGGTGAAAGGAGAGCTCCAAAAAGAGCAGAAAAAAAGGAAAAAGTCCCCCTCGGCCCCCCAGTGACAAATGCTCCCCCTCTTTCAGGCTGGGCAGGTGTTGTGTTGACCTCTGTAGGGGCCCAGTGTTCTCTTCCCAAGGGTCCTCCCCTCTGCGCCTTCACTGGACGTGGATCTTTGGGACAGACTCGGTGTGGGGGCTGTGGATTTGTCCCCAGCAGTTTTGCACACTGGGACCAGGGGCATGTGTTGGACTCTTGTCCTTTTTTCAGGGTGCGGGGGGTCCTCCAGCACTGGGCCTGTGGGAGATGCTGGGCAGAGCCAGGAAGCACGAGGTCAGGAGTCCCAAGGGCCACTTGCATCGGGATGGTGGCTCCGAGCAGGGCTGCAGCCCAAGGCAGAGGCTGTCCCCTCATCAGCTGGGGAAACTGAGGCACGGGAAGCATTTGGGGGAGAATGAGGGATTCACTTGGAGCCTCTGTCCTTATCCCAAGCTCCTCAGCATGGATGAAGGGCAGGTGCCAGCTGGATGGGGAGACATCTGTGTCCCTTCACTCAGAGGTCTGCTCCTAGCTCTCCTCCAGCCACCTCTGCACCAAACCCCGGTGTCCTGCTCACGGCCACAAGGAACCATCCCTTTCCCAGCTCCTCCACACCTTCCCCACCCAACTTTAGCACCTCCAGCTCTGCTTCGTGAGCAGCTGCTTTGCTGCTGCCTCACACAGGCGGCTCTTCCTGAGCATCGCTGCCCTTTCCAGGCTTAAAAATAGCTGGAGAAGTGCAGGGAGGCGGCAGCAGCCGCCCCGTCTCGCGCCCTCGCCGTGCTCCCGCCACCCCGCTGTTCATTCATTCACTCACTCACTCACTCATTCATTCATTCCTTCATTCATTCCATCCTCCCCTCCGTCCATTCATGCCTCGGCTCCATGTGGCCATCCAGGCATGGCATCTGTCTCCAGCCTGTTGGGCTCCTGGAGTTCTCTGCTCCATCCCTTGTGCCGCCCCGTTTGCCGGGATTTCCACCGGGAGCGCTCTGGCGTGCGATGAGTTTTCCTCGGGGCTCTGGTGGAGCCTCCTGCCCGGGGCTGCGAGGGGACAGAGGTGTTATTTCACCAAACAAGCTCCCAGTGAACGATGTGCATTAGCAATGAGGGGTCGCAGCCAGGAAAATATTACCTTTCCCTTTGAGTGCTGACTGTGGAGGAAATTCTCACATTTACAGCTCCGGCGAGTCCGACGCTCATGGAAAGAGGGGGAGGCTTTGATTTCACTCCTCTGGGTGGGTTGATAACTTTGCAGCCCCCCCACCTTGCCTGGAGCCCCCCCTCCCTCCCGGGGGAACCGGCCACCGGTGGAGGCTCCGCCGGCTTGCAGCTCCCTCTTGGAATCCTGGTTTAATTTGATTTTCCTGGAGGCCTGGCATGTGGCGCTGCGTGTGCGTCCTGCCCCGTGTGTGTGTGTGTGTGTGTGTGTAGGATAATAAAAAATAAACAAACAGCACTTTTTTCCTCCGGTGCACCCTGGGAGGGATGCGGCGGGAATGCCGATGAAAGCGCGTGCTGTGGGAAGGGACATTCCTGGCATTGCTGAGCTCCTCGTGCAACCCAGGCCCTGGCCCAAATTGGAGGAGGGAGCCGTTAGCGTCGGGGACCTGGGGAGGCCCATTCCTGCTCAGTGTTTACTCGCAGAGCTTAAATTAATACTGTCTGCTGACATCAGGGGTTTTTTTTTTTTGGATTCCCAAGGAAACGAGCCGTGTGCGATCGCAGCCTCTGTGTACGTGCGTGTCCCTCTTCCCGGCTTGAACCCCTGTGGAAGTTCAGCCAGATTTCACAGAGATCCTTCAAGCTCCAAAAGAAGTCGTTTGCTTAATTTTGCATCTATCAAAAAAAGGTGGTTGATGGGTGGGAGGAATCAATGCTTCTCGTTGAGAGAAAAGCTGGTGTGTGTCCGTGTGTGCCCTCAGCCACATTAAACACTGGAGAATCCCTGGGGAAGACATGTATTGGTAGCATCCAAACCATGGGATGAATATAACTGGGATCTGTGAGACATGGAGCTGTGGGAAAAGCCTTTCCTCCCACCCCTGGTTTGCTCCCTTATTGCCTGTCATTTGTGATGGTTGTGGTGGGAACCTGTGGAAGATCTGGTAGCTGATGTTTCTCCATCAACCCTTTTTTTAGGAATTGGTGGCTCTGGATGATGAGTTCTGGGTGATGATGAGTCTTCTCATCACAGGCCACCCGCGATGTCCATATTTTCCCAGAGTAACTCATCGGGGGCGGTACAAAAACCTCTCCTTGCTCCCTTTTTTTGTAGGTCTTCTCCAAAATCTTCAGCCACGAGGCACTGGAGAGTTACCTTCCCAAGATCCAGCTGGTGATCAAGGACACTCTGCGGGCCTGGAGCAGCAACCCCGAGTCCATCAACGTGTACCACGAGACCCAGAAGCTCACATTCCGCATGGCCATCCGTGTCCTGCTGGGATTCCGCATCCCGGACGAGGAGCTCAGCCGCCTCTTCGAGGTCTACCAGCAGTTTGTGGAGAACGTCTTCTCCTTGCCTGTGGATCTGCCCTTCAGTGGCTACAGGAGGGTGAGAGATTTGGGCTGGGTCCTCCACCAGCTGGGGTTGGGGGGGTGGTGGATAATCCGCACATCTCCAGGTCCTCCTCACCCTCCGGCCTCCAGGAATGAGCCCGTTTTGGGATACAAAGCCCTGGGTTAGTGGAGAAGAGAGAGAAAGATCCATTCGTTGGTTATTAGAGTGGTTGGATGTAGAATGAAGTCAGGATCTGTCCAAATTTAGGGCGCAATTTCCTCACTTGGCAATTTTTCTGTGTTTTTTCATTTATGGGACGCTTCTCCTTTTAATTCCCTCCTGTCCCTGGAGTGAAAAAAGGTCAGCAGACCTTCTAATTCCAAGAATTATTCTGGGTTTTTATGAATGATACAAAATTAGAACATAACAAAAAATAGACATAAAATTCATGGGTTTTTTCCAAGGGGAATTTGGCGACAGAAATACAGGAGTTTCAAATTTATTTTTAGGATATCACAGCAAATTTTTTTTATTGCTACTTGACCATGTGAGTGAATCCAAGCACTTCCAGCCCCGGAGCACTTGCAGCAGCAGGTTAACCCACTGCAGCTGCACTTCCATAGGAATTGCTTTACTGGGACCAGGTGATAAAAGCACTCGGGAAGCACATTCCGCTCCCGGAGGAAGAGGATTCTTTTGGGATGAATTGACTTTCTTTTGAGAGACGATTTTCCCAGGCACTGCCCCACATCCCAGGGTGAGCCAGAGGCCTGTGAACTGGTGCAGCACTGGGGCTCCCACACCAGACCTGTCATTTACACGTAGGTGCTGATTACTCTTGCCTGTAATCTCACCTACTCGGGGTTTACTCCTCCTGCCCAGGGGACAACTGCAGCATCTTTACACTTCTCTTTGAGCACCTGCAATAGCAGTTTTATTGCTCAGACATGTCCTGAGTCTGATGTGTCCCTGCTCCACAGGGAATCCGGGCACGTGAGACGCTGCAGAAGGGGCTGGAAAAGGCCATCCAGGAGAAACTGCAGAACACACAGGGCAAGGACTATGCTGATGCCCTGGACATCCTGATAGAGAGTGGAAAAGAGCACGGGAAGGAGTTAACCATGCAAGAGCTGAAGGTAAAGATCTCCCCGTGGTCACCTTGTGCTTGGTGTGCTCAGGGGCTCCCCAGAGAACAAACCTGAGCTGCTCCGTAGTGGAGTTTTTAGAGGCACTCCTGAGGTGGCCAGTGAGGGCTGATGGTGGTGGTTGAGCACTGGAACAGGACCTCAGTGTGTTAGTGGAGCTGCAGGTGAATCCTGGTCTGGGGGATTGTGGTGCCAACAAACCAGTTGCTTTATTTACTTGCAGGTTGTGCTCAGCCCTTTCTTGAAAGCATTCCATGGCATCATGGAATCTTTCAGGTTGGAAAAGACCTCCAAGATCATAGAGTCCAACCTCTGACCATCCCCCCTAAACCATATCATGAAGTGCTCCTTTTTTTGAACACTTCCAGGGATAGTGAATCCACCACTTCCCTGGGGAGTCTGTTCCAATGCTTGACCACGTTTCCAGTGAAGAAATTTCTCCTAATATCCAATCTGAGCCTCTGCTGTCACAAGCAAAGCTTTCAGCCTTGCCCAGCTTCACCCCTTGACCCATCCACTTCCATGGTGCCTCCTTGGCAGGGCACACGAGCCCTCAGCAGGTTGTTCATGTGCAGCAGGGCCATGGTGTAACTTGTCCATCATGTGCTGTCGGGACACATCCCAAGGGTTTTTCCTCCTGCCTGTGAGATCCTCAGCATCCTCTGAGGCTTTTTGGGAAGCTTTGGTGGTTGTCCAAGCCCTGTTCCTACACAAGGAATGATGTCACAGTTAGACACGACCAAGCTGTGGCCACCCCATCCCTGGAAGTGTCCAAGGCCAGGTTGGATCACACCTGGGATAGTGGAAGATGTCCCTGCCCATGGCACAGGGTGGAACGATCATTAAGATTCCTTCCAACCCAAACCTTTTATAATTCAATGACCAGGTTGAGAAGCTGGACAAAAAATGCCCCATCCATGGCACCTTGTGTGGCTGAACCTTGACATTCCACGGCTGCTGCCCTGTCCATCATCCCCTGGGTCTTCTCCATCCCCCGGGTCTTCCCCACGCCCTGGGTCTTACCCTGGCCCTTCCCTTGCCTTCCAGGATGGCACCCTGGAGCTCATCTTCGCCGCCTACGCCACCACGGCCAGCGCCAGCACCTCTCTGATCATGCAGCTCCTCAAACACCCGCGGGTGCTGGAGAAGCTGCGGGAGGAGCTGCGCAGCAAAGGGATCCTCCACAACGGCTGCATCTGCGAGGGCTCCCTGCGCCTCGACAACATCAGCAGCCTCCACTACCTGGACTGTGTCATCAAGGAGGTGCTTCGCCTCTTCACCCCCATCTCCGGCGGGTACCGGACGGTGCTGCAGACCTTCGAGCTGGATGTGAGTAGTGAGGGGGAGGAGGGGCAGAGCTCTGGGATGGGAGGGATGGAATGGCTGGAGTTGTGTCAGGGCAGGGGGAGGGTGGAGCTCAGCACAAGGTTCTGCTTTGCCCACAGGGGGGGTGGGCACTGCCCAGGCTCCCCAGGGAATGGGCACTTCCCAAGGCTGCCAGAGCTCAGGGAATGTTGGGATGATCCTCTCAGGGACAGGGGGTGACTCTTGGGGATGTTCCTGTGCAGGGCTGAGGGTTGGACTCCATGATCCCTGTGGGTCCCTTCCAGCTCAGCACATCCTGGGATTCTGCGACCTCTCCAGGGTGTGGCTGCACCCAAACCAGCCTGTTGCATGTTGTAGCAAAGCTTGCTTGAGCCTGGCTTAGATGAGACCTCAGAGAGGATAAATGAGGTCCTGCTGGTGATGGAATGGCTCTGGATTCAGAGGAGGGTGCTGGGATCTGGCGCATGGAAGGGAGGGGATGTGCTCAAGCTGTCAAAGAGGAGACGGGTGTGATGCTTCAAAGCGCGACTCGTGACAGTGTTTGACGCCAAAATCCGAGCTGGGGTGTGACAAGGGAAAGGTTTACTGCAAAGGGCATCTCCAGGCTGCCGATGACAGGCGGATTAGTCACCGCCATGGCTGGAATTTCCTCTCAGCCAAACAAAGTCTTGAGACCGGGCTCGTCGCTGTAAATCCCACTAATGTAATGATTTGAGTCAGAAACCTTTTAAAGTGCTCAGGGGATGATAAATCCTGCCCGTTTCTCGTCGCCCGGGCCCTGACGTGTGTGTTGGGTGTGTGGTGCTGACAGGCAGCGGGGTGTGGGGTGCTCTGGGATGCTCTGGGATGCCCTGGGAGGGCTGGTTGGCACGTGGGGCATGGCACGGATGTGGGAGAAGCTGCTTCCCTCTGCTCAGCAACAGTCGAGCACCACGGGGTTCCTGGTAGGAGAGTCCTGCCAGTGACCACAAAGCAAATAAACACCAATGGATGATCCCATGGGCCCCTGCGATAGACAGAGGGAGGAGTAAACCCAGGATTCCCATCTCCAAGCACTTTGCACCGTGCTCTCTGGTTTTCCTTTCAATCTGCATCACGCCAGAGTAATAAACCCAAAGGAAATAGGAATAAGCAGGGAAAACTGTGAAGGTGGTGAGGCCCTGGAACAGGTTCCTAATATCCAGCCTGAGCCTCTGCTGTCACAAGCGAAGCTTTCAGCCTTGCCCAGCT
>WEIV01004439.1:0-39169 GCA_013390005.1 Calyptomena viridis
TGAGCAGTCGTTTCTCACAATGGCAAAGAGAAATGTGATACACAGGGACTTCAGGACAGATGAGCAGTGCTATAAAAGAAATCATGGTGCAAGTGTGAAGCCAGTGCACCAACATCCATGTTTTGAAGCCTTGGGCAGGCAAGCGTGGGATGTAAGTAGAAAAGCCTGGCTGTGTGAGCTGAAGGGAAGAGCCACACAGCATCACAGGAATGCTGCTCCTGGCTGAACTTCAGGGCCACAGAAGGAAAACGGAGTGCAAGCAGGGAATGACCCAGAGCAGACCAGCTCCTGAGCTGGCTTAAGGCCTGCACTAGTGGGGCTGATGAACAAAGGCTCATTTGTTCCATCATCACATGTCCATGTGGGAACATTGCACAGAACAGGAACTCAGGTTTAGGTATCAGTGGAAGCTGAGACCTACAGCCTTGGACAGGAATGTCCAGCAATATTTCAGAGAAAAAAAAAAAAAAAAAAAAAAAACCAAACTCAAGCCCTTCTTCCCAAATCCAAAATCAGGAAAATCTTAATCCTTCTGTTGAAGCAACAGGTTTCATGGAGCAACCCTGTCCAGCCAGTTTTACTGGTCTTGTTAAATATACTGAGTGTGGCACTGGAAATCAGGAGCTGAATTTCCTGCAGGGCTATTTCTAGGAGTCCAAAGCTGAAGGGAAGTCCTAAAGTGCCAGAGAAATCACAAACTGTAAATGTGTTACAGCAAGGACCTTTCCTGTTTTCATCCCTCATCACTGCCAACATCACCCTAACTTGGATGGAACTCATAAAGTGTACGTCTAGTATCTGGAGGAGTAAATACAGCTGTACCTGAGTTTGGCATGGAATGTCGAAAATCCTGTTAAAGTCCTGTGAAACATGGGACACCTCTCAGCCAACACCAGGGACCTGGCAAAACTGCCACTTTCTAAGACCTATAATGAGAGTTCAGCTTTCCAAAGTTGGGATTAGTTGCTAACTGTGCCCCATCCATCTGCCCCAGGTATGAGACTCCCAAGTTCTACAGCCATGCAGGTCTCTGTGGCTCTGCCCATGCCCAGCTCTGTTCCTCAGTGAAAGACCAAGGCAAACAGGTGGTGCAAGGGTTGTTTTATTTTAATTAAGCAGGCACTCAAGCTCTTGGAGAGAAACCACAGCAGCTCTTTGTGCAGAAGGAGAGAATCCCTGGCTCAGTGGCGGCCTTTCCACAACATTCCCCTTAAACCAGGAGCGTCCCAGTGCACCAGAGTGAGTGTTACAGACCCAGCAGTTCAGGCAGTTCAGGCTTTGGAACAAGGAACCACAGAGTGTTCAAAGGGAAACTTTGAGCTTTTGTTGTGCTGGGGGAGCACATCATGGAATAGAGATGGGCTGTGAAGCTCAGAGACTGATCTGACACAACAGTTTGTTAAGGAAGTAAAAATAAATAAGCAATTAAAATTACTTTTGCAAAAGAACAGATGAGCTTTGTTAATATTCTTTAGTTTGTGCCATTTCACATGTGATATAGGGGCCTGAAACAAGCATTTGTTCTCAAGGAGAGTGAGAGCTGAACAATTTCAACTTCAGGTTTAAAGGCCAAGGACAGTAAAGGGACGTTTTGCAGAGATTCTGTGTCCAAACAAGAACTAGATAGAAATCAGTTGGTCAACAGGCTCAGCTAAAAGACAAGACATACGTTTGGGAAAGTGACAGTTTATTCTTCTCTCCTTCCTGTAACTCATTAAGAAATAAATTATAACTCTCAAGCCAATCATAAGGCAAAAAAATATAATGCAGACTCCCCCAGTCCCATTTGTAGAATTGATAAGACTAAGACTAATTTGATAAGACTAAGAAGAAGGTGCAATGAGATTTTTGATTCAAAGGCACAAAGCCAAAGCAGAGTCAGCAGGACCTGGGTAGTGTCACTGCATCTATCTTGTTTTCTTTAATCTCCAATTTTAAGCCTTTAGCTTTTAGCCAGAGCTCAGATCCTCAGCAGCACAAACCTGCTCGACAAACAAAAACACTGAAGGTGTTTCCTCCCACATTCCAACACACCTTCCTCATTTGCTGTTGTGTCAAAGAAAACAAAAGTACTGGCAGTCAATCAGTTGTGCAGCCAAAAGCCACAGTGACTGGATTTCACTGCCATGTAATTGAGAAGCTCTTGCCAGGGTTACTGCTGGCAAGTGAATGGAGGAATATTAACATTCTGCACTGACTGGTCATGCCCTGCCAATCCCAGGGTCCCTCTGATGACACAAAAGGTGCATTTAAATAATTTGTAAAAGGGCTCCATTTCCATAAGCCATCATTAGTACAGGGAATGATAAATATTCTCTAGAAGACTTAGTGGTCCCAAGGGTAACTTGTAACTCGAGCAAACAGAGCAGATCAGCATAAAACAAATAAAGATGTACCTTACTTTACAAATCAAAGGCTACAATTACTATAAAATACACATACCTCCCTTGGTCACTGGAAAATGAACCATTCCAGTCAGATTCAATCAGATCTGTTAGTGGCCCTGGAGTTAGTGGGGACTGGGCCTTCCACACACTTGGTTGTGCCCATCACACCCACTGCCACAGAGGAAAGGGCATTTCAGTGAGAACAACCTCTTCCAGAAATATGAACAAGCACATTTCTGAAATCTTATCTGTGAATACAGGACTGATACAAATCCAAAAGGACAAGTACTAAAGAAAGCTAATTTCCAAATTCATGGTTTAAAATCTATTGCACATATAAAAATGAAAGATCCCAGGGCTCTTGCAAGATCCTTAAAAAACCTAGGTCTGCTTTGTCTTCAAGCAACTGAAATGGATTTCTCTAATTCTACTGGGACATGGAATTGCTGTAATACCTTTAGACTGCCTGCTTTTAACACTATTAGTGAAAATAGTTCTACCCAATGTATTCCTAAGGCAAAAAAAAAAGAAAATTTCTTCAGTCCAAGAAACAATGAAATACAAACTGTGCTGTACAGTTGTAAGCTCTTTCTGAGTCAACAAACATATGACAGTGTGATATCTGGAGAGGAAGGGACAGAAGGAGGCTAATACCTAATGTGTTCACATTACATGACATTTCCCAGTGCCCAACCTCAGAAAGCAGCTTTCAGTCAGAATACCTGAGTCTAACTGATGCAAATAATATATAAAATGCATGTGTAGTTTCACTTGCGTTTCACATTATCTCCTGCATTCCTGCAGATAAGTTAAAAAACTGCAATACCTCTAAAAAATTATATACCAATTTGAGCCAAACCAGCAGCAAATTCTCCTTCACCATTCATTTTAGACCCAGCTTGAACCGACTGTTCAAAGTGCTCTACAAAACTAAGACACTATACAATGGATGCTCTGCTGCCTCTTCCTTCTCCTGAGGTGATGCAGCACAGCTCTTGAGTTTGGAATGAGATCTCAGTATCAGTAGCAATACTGACAGCTTTGCTTCTACCTGGGACAGCACTACAGCTCTTCTGTTTATTCCAGTTTCCACGTGAACCACTGTCACAGGCTGATGAAGGAATGGCTCTGTAATCCAGCGAATTTCAGTGAATCCAGAATAAAGCAAAAAACTGTAGGCTTATTCCTGCTCTCCAAGAACAACCCTGTGCCCTAAGACGACTCGCTGCATTCCCAGTATTTAAAAGCATTTAATAAGACTGATATAAGTGACTTTTGGGTCAGCAGAGTCCCATGAACGTCATGGTTCACACTACAATTACTCTCTGAACCTCATCACCAGTATCAGGGAAACCAGCTCCGTATGGCACAGCTTGTCCATCCCAGAACCAGGGATTAGCCTTAAGACTAACATGATTTCTTCAAATGAGAGATGCCTTCCCCAAGGTTTGGTTTGTTGTTTGAAACCAAAAGAAGGTGCAATATGCATCTCTCCTCAAACCCTGAAAAGTAAAGTGACTTGGAGATAAAAATGCCACCACTGAAAGGTCCACTGATGCAGAGTCTATGCTGGCACCCAGATAGGGAGTGGATGAGCCTCTGTGTTAAAGACGTATTTGTCAAGGTTGATCAAGTCTATGTCGTCTGAGAACAGTAGAAACATGTATTTGAGTGTTTCCCCAAGGAAGAAGCTCTCCATCTTATCCCGTGGCTCTGGATTACTGGGATTCTGAACATTGTTAATTGATGTATAACCACCTGTAGGAACCTGTGCCAAAAAAAAAACAAAAAACCCAGAAATTTTTTATCTTTACATAATCTAAAACAAATTATAAAAGAAAAAAAAAAGAAGTATAAATTGATACTTTGCTTCATTTTATCAAGTTAAAAAGGTATCAAAAGGAACATTCCCTTGACATTTCTGGGCAAACACACAGAAAGGAACTAGTAGTTTCTAGGTTAGAGCTGGCCTAAGCCCCATACTCATTTCTCCTAACAACAGACCATGGATATTTGATGACCACTGGCATCTAGGCCACACTTTCACAGCATGTCAGTGATATCTCCACGAACATTGTAGTCACAATGAATACAAACTCCCCCTGTAAAACCCTTTTGTGCCAATTTATTTTCTTTGGCAACTTCAACTGAAGTATTTGTTCCAGCCAGCCAGGTCTTTCACAGCTTCTGAATTCTAAAAACAACCTCAGGAGAGATTGAAATACTGTAGAGGCACTTTGGTAGTCTTGCCTACAGTTTCTGCATTTCACTTTTTAATCAATGTAATACAAGTTCTTCCCCTATATGGATTAAGTAGTGTATCTCAAACTCCAAGAAACCAATTGTTCTGTATATTCTTACAAATTTCCCCATAGGTATCTGATAAATCTTGAAACACAGTAGGTTTCCAAAGTTAGTGTTAGAAAGCATGTGGCCAAATACAGTCCTGACAGAACAAGGTCACTGTGGCCTTACCCGTGTGTATTTGTTGAAGTTCTGCAAGATTTCCCAGCCCCAATCTTGGTATTTCTTATCACCAGTAAATCTGTACATATAAAAAAGGCTTTCCACAGTTTCTGGTCGCAGTAAGTTGTGCCTGTCTGCAGGCTGCAAGAGAAAAAAAAAGGCAAGAGCACTTCAGACAGGGAATTTCCTCAAGGACACATGCAGGGAGAAAGAAAATGACTCCCATCTCCATCTACTCCTAAGAGTTTGCATAACTCAGCTTCTAACACTATCAGGTAATTAAAACCAAAGCCTAGGGTACAGCTAGAAGGAGAGGCAGCAAAGGAATTAACTGCTCCACCACAAACCTCATCACCAATATCTGCCCAGGAGTTCAACAGCAGAATAGAGCTACAGAGGAATCATGGCACTGGAGTTCGGGCCAACTATCTGCTCACCTTGACCTCCACATCTTTGTGGCCCTTCTGGGCACGGAGGTTGAAGTGTACAATCTCTGGGCTCAGGCCTGTCTCTACTTGAGCATACATCTGGTAGCAGGTTTCTATAAGGGCTTCAGCCAATTTCATATGATCAGCAGCCAGGCCATTGTGGACTCCCAGTGCCAAAGTACCCGGCAAGAAGCAAACCAAGTGATCCTGCAAGACAAGACAACTCTCACTGCGGAGAAGTTACGCATCAAACTGGTATTTGTGGAGTGTGTGCACACCTCTGTCTTTTGGATTTTGTTTTCTTCTTTCTCTTCTTCAAAACACATTTCTGGTACCAACGACTTGAGGATAAGTTTTTAACAATCTGATGTAATGTAGCATGATGCAGGCAGAATTATTAGAAAAATCATTAATTTGGAAAACATCCAAGATTGTGTTTTTGTGACAAGTTTCTGAAAAAAAGGTCTCAGTTCAGGGGGAGGGGAGGAGAGTGTCTTTTGGTTTACCAGAAGCATACAATATATTTCATAACAGCTCATGCAGGAGGTCAGAAGAAGCACCTAAAGGTTTGGTCATCCTTATTCTGGGGCTACATTCACTGATATATGAATGTAAGAACTGTAGATTGATGCCACATACGAGATTTAAAATGATTCTTAACATTCAGAATGAAAGCTCAGGTCTCATTGCCCAAAAACATAGTAAAACTCCCCTGATGCCCCTGTATGGACCTTTAAAAGCTTCATCAACTCCTAAAGGAAAGTTGAGGGTTGTAAAGGTCAACACAGAGTAGCCAGACATTCCTCACTTTTCCAGCTGGCCAGGGTTAAAAGACCTGTCCAACCTTTCACCAAATAATAATGGATTAAATACCAAAATTCTGACTCCCTGGAAGAGAAGAAAGTGTACTGACACACGCAGGCATCTAAGCCAAATGCAGTTGTAGTTCTTACCATCTTGGCACTGAAATGGCCATGAGCAAGCTCTCCTAAAAAAGTAAGCCTCTTGGGTTCTGATTTCTGAAGAAGATGCTTTTTCACTCCTTCTATGGCTCTCATATAGTCTTCCAACAGCCTGTGAATTAAAATCATTCCCAGCTGGCTCACATACACACAGAACATATTTAATTATAGCTGATGTTCAGCACAATCCTTTAGGAGACATTTCAGTCTAAAGAGTAGTATTTAACTAAATGTGAAACCGACAAAAAAACCTCAAAATCACCATCAACTGGACATTAATTGGTTGTCATTACCATGTGACATACTGGGTTTACTTTTCAAGGAATTTATACATACTTAATATATAACATTATTTAATAAGTAATTTATAGACTTATATAAGTAATATACTTACTTTATATACTTAATTGTATACTTAATTTATATACTTACATAAGTAATATTACTTAAATAAGTAATATTTATTAAGTAATTTATATACTTATTTAAGCATTAAAAAAAAACACATGCAACTGTTTCTAGGCAATAGCTAGCTTTTTCTTCAAAAATGCTTGGAAGTAAAGTAATTGAAATCACAAAATCTAGGCTGGGAAGGACCTCCCAGAGGTCTCTACTTCAACCTTCTGCTCTGAAGCAGACTTAGTTACCTCAGGTTAGGTAACTAAGGTAATCAATCCAAATCAAATCCAAGCAATTTTTTAGTACCTTCATCCAAAGATGAAGATTCAAAGACTTTCAGCAATCTTTTCCAATTGACCTCTTCCATTGTAAAACACTGTTTCACAGTATTAAATTTGATTTTCCCTTGTTTCCAGGTCCTTTCATGTGGGAAACAACCTGTTAATTCCATTGTGAGACTCAAAAAATGCTATTGTGGTCCCAAAGACACCAACTCTCCATTTACAGTGAGGTAAGGCTTGGAAAGAGCAGTGAGAAAACTTTGTTTGAAGAAGGGCATTTGCTCTGATACCCAGAAGAACCTCTGAGAAGCACACTGTCACCCTCTCTGCATTAAATCCCTCAAAATGAACAAGTTCCACATAACTAGCTTATAATGCACACAAAAACTTCTGGATTTTTTGTCTTGTTTTGGAGGAGACCTTCTTTTCAACATTTTTAATTCCTCTGCTCCTTTTAAACTTTCTCTTCCACTTATGCAGTGCAGAGAAAAGAAACACATGAGACTTGAAGAGAGACTTTTTACAAGGGCATGTAGTGATACAGCAAGGGGCTTTAAACTGAAAGTAAAGTAGGTTTATATTGGCTATTAGGAAGAAATTCTTCCCTGTGAGGGTGGGGAGGCCTTGGCACAGGGTGCCCAGAGAAGCTGTGGCTGCCCCATCCCTGGAAGTGTCCAAGGCCAGGTTGGAGCCACCTGGGATAGTGGGAGGTGTCCCTGCCCATGGCAGGGGGTGGAATGAGATGAGCTTTAAGGTCCCTTCCAACCCAAACCAGTCCGTGATTCTGTAATTAAGCAAATTTGCACAAACATCAAACTTCAGTCTCCTTTCATCTTTCACTAACAAATCCAGAGCAAACACAGTCATTGCTGGTGAAAGGAAATATCAGCGGTATTTCAGAAGGGTCCGATTATGCTCCGTATCTACAGCAAAGACTTAAATTTCCTCTCCTGTCTGTAACACTCCTCACATTTGATGAGCTGAAAAAGAAAAGCTTTCTGTGGAGAAGGTGTTTTGAGACTAAGCCTAACTTTCCTCCTGCTTTTACATCAAGTTATCACAGGTTCCTCTTGCTGCTTAGCTTGCTTTAAAAAACAGTGATGTTTTCAGTCAACTCTTGGGCATATATATTATTTTTCTTTAAGCAGCAAACTACAACACAAAGTTTTACAGCTCACTTAGTTCTCACACCAATAAGAAGTGCAAAGAACTTACTCATTTTCTTTTTTTCCACCCTGAATCCACTGCTTGAGCAGATACTCATAGTAGCTGTCAGCTCTGGCTCCCAGAGTGTAGACCCCCAGGTGGGTGAACTGCCCGCTGTTGGTGTTGATGAACATAGGCACAAGTCCATCGTTTTTCCCTGAGAGGGTGTGAACATGCTTCATCACCTCATCTACAGCTTTCTACAAGAAAGAAAACATAAATATAATTATATACAGGTACAAATGACACACAAAACTGTAGCTAGTAACTACAGGCCAGTAACGAATCTGTAATTTTTCTTCCTCAAATTAGCATCAGCGACATCAAGTTCAGCTTGAGCAACATCTTAAATACAGGATTTCCAACTTCTGGACTCTCATGATACTCTGCATACATCTAAGTTCTCTGAAATATTTATAACTGTTTCCTTTCCTTCAAGGTAAGCCCTCTCAAAAGCCAGTACTATGGCACAGGACTATGATCTGATTTACTCAGATTTGCAAAGCAGAAGTCCAGGTAAAATAACAACTACATGAATCATGCAATAGCTGAAACTTCTTTAAATAACTGCATTCTTCAAAACTGAGCTGTGGATACAGTTCAAAACAATAAAACAACATCAGCAAATTAATATAAAATGGAAGATATTATTTTGTCTGAAATTATTTTTATTTCAACTAACTTTTCCCTATACAGTGACCTGCTCTCACACTCTTATCTAGTTACTCACATTTTAGTTCCTTGGACAGCAAAACTACCGTTTTGTTCTCTGTGTATAGATGATAGCATGAGAACCACACAGAATTTTTTATTTTTTTAATTAAAAAATTTTTGCTGAGGAAAAAAAATAATTTCTGAGGAAGAAAAATAATTATTCAACTCCACTACTACTTTTTTGGATTCGATAAAATAATCAGAACATTTTGCTTCTTTTTCTTCCTTCATCTAGAGTTTCACAACTTATTTACCGTAACTTACAGACTCCAGAAACCATGAGTGCTCATAGATCCAGTGGTGGAGCTGCAGAGAGGTGGAAAAAGAGAGACATCAACTGATTCTTTCATACCTGGAACTTGTCATCTCCAGTGAGACGAGAGAGCTCCCTGAACTCCAGCTGAATGCTGGTCACCTCTGCCACAGTGCTGTCGGATGTCCAGCGAGGAGGATGTGCAGTGCCCCGGCCAATGTTGACATCAGAATATGGGATCTTGGAAGGGGTCTTGAATGCTGGCATAAGCCTGTTCCCAATGTCTTTCTAGAGAAAACCCATGAGCACAGGACAAAACAACGAACAAAACAAAAAATAAATACATACGCACACATCCCATTAGATTTTCTTCACCAAGCAGACAAAAAGATAGAATAGCAGCTTAGTTTTAGACGGTGGAAGCAATTAAAGAATTAAAAGAGGTCATATATTTATTCGTAGTAACAAGCAGTTTCCACCTCGTCCCTAGCAATGCAGGCTTCATCTGAGGCTGCAATCCCTATGCCACAGGATGCAAATCTGCAGTCACTAACTGCATCGAGCTAATCTGAAGAAGTGGCTGATGCTGTTAAAACACACAGAAAGGGCAACGAAAGACAACTATTACCCTTTCCCAACCATTTATTTCCTCTTTTGTTTCATCAACTTTATTATGGTCAGCCGTTCATCAGCAGAAAATCAGGCAGACAAGGATGGGTGATAAACACAAGGAGGCTCTGAGGTTATCCAGAGAGCAGAGACTTAAAGCCAAACAGAGCAAACAGAGGCTTAAAAGCTCAATGGTAAATATTTTTCCCATGACTTTAAATATGAAACTGTTAAAAAACAGCAACATTTCACTTTCTGAGGAATCTTCCCTCAATGGTGTCCAATATGGAATACATAACCCAGTTTCATTTGTAAGGCCTGTCACTCACAGCTTTTTCGAGGAAGAGGCTGTCTCCAGAGAGGTGGTAGGTGCTCAGCAAGCCGCCCAGGATACGGATTGTGCTCTCAAACAGGTTCACATCCACATTTTTATCAAATACTAAATCATTTGCTACCCATTTTCTTGCATCTTCAAATTCTGCAAAGTGTAAAAGGTAGTTAATTTATGAACTTCCGGCATGTTCCAACAACTAGAGACATAAGTACTCCACATATTACATCTGTCTAGAGAGATGATAATTTTAAATGGAAAAATAAAATGAAAAGTACATCCTGGGAGAAGTTTGATTGGCTTAATTCTTATTCAGCACACACCACAGATGCATACAGACAGAAATATCCACCAAAATATAAAATTCTTAATAGTCTAATAAATTAATAGATAAATTCTTTATTAAAATAATCCAGAAATTTAAGTCATTCAAACAGATCTCTTAGACTTGTCAGACAATTAGTTACACTTTCACAGAGCCTTCTGCTGTTAATTAAATATTCTCCAACCAAAGCTGTTATCCACCAAGACGAGGTAACAGTTTTAGTTAACAGCCATTAACACCTTTAGCAATGTCCTGGGGCGTCTCCTTCCTGCTTCAGCACTTAACACCCAAAATACCCACAGGCTGCGATGTTTTTCTCGAGAAACAAAATGATTGTTTATCACACCACTAATTAAAACAAAGGATGTAAAAAAAGTCACGGTAGATTCACCGGCCAGTTTTGCAGCAGCACAGGGTCTATGGCCGTGGTGCACGAGAGTCAGCTCAGCCTCAACTGTGAGGCTCCTCGAACCAGCCCACAGCTGCCACAAACTCCCGTTTGTCCCAGCACGACCAGTCTCCTAGAAATTGCAGGTATTTCACAGGAGATAAACTCTGAAGCAAAAGGATGCCTTTGTGCCCTCTGGTCTTGAATGCTGGGCAAATATTGGATGTTGGCACACTGAGAAGAATCTCTGCAGAAAATCTCCCAGACAGACGTTAGCGCTATTAGCAGCACACCACCACAGAAGCTTCTGCTCTCATCAGCAGATAAGAAAGATTGGCAGCCTCAAACAAAGCTTTCGTTTACATAGCATTTGTTATCCAGAATAAAACCCGGGACCTCGCTAAGGCAATCAGCAGAACTGCTATAAAATATGAAGAAGCTCTCACCAAGAATACCTTTTCGACACATCTAAATTACTTTATTTTAAAAGCTCTATTCAGTTCACAATTAATTTTTCAGGGAAAAAAAAAGAGCAGCACGCTGACAACTTGATGAAACTTCAAGACCACCTGCTCAGGCCTAGAGCTGCACACACATGACATACTGTATTAAACAAAAATTCTATTTTACGCAAACTTCAAAGGGAGAAGAGACAGAACCATGAAAGACTGAGTATTTACTGTCTCCTTACTAGCAGCTCTGTTCTTCCTATCTCGACAGAAAAAGCTGCATGATTGATAAAAGGTGGGTATTTACCAAGGTTAAATAAACACAGTTCCAGAAAATTTTAAATACCACCAAAACCCCTGCACCATCAAGAAAAAAAACCAACAACAACAACGAACAACCCAAACAACAATGAAAAATCCTCTAAAATACTGATTAAGTGCTTAAGTTTTTTGCAACAGAACTGCAAAGTTTTTGGCTTAGTTTTTAAAATCTGTTCTAAAGTTTTCTAACACAATCACTTCCAGAATAATGCTCAAAAATACAGACAGCAAAACAATTCAGGAAGAAGGTATTGAGTGTTCCCTTTCTCCACCCACGGATTCCTTACAGAAACAGTTTCTTAAATCCATGCATGAAATATTGATGCTAAATGTGATAAAACACAACCAAGGAGCTTACAGGTGAACTACCCAAGAGTGATGGGCAGAAAGCCCATTATACAGTGGCTATATAATTGCAGCGAGGGAGCACTGGAGTTTTAGTACAGAAACAAAGATCAGTGTGAGAAACGACTGCTCACCATAAAATGCAAACTGTGTTATTGGGTCAAATTCAGGAAGCAAAGGATTAACACGGCCGGGTGCATCCCAGGGCGAATGCACATCGAACTATAAAATGTAATACATTTTATACAATTTTTCACACAGAGGGTGGTTCTCAGCTTGTGATAAAAAAAAAAAGGAAAAGAGAAGAAAGAAAAAAAACCGACAAACTTTCTAAAAGCATTCCTAACTTTCCTTATCTCTAAACAGAAAGTTACATTTCAATGTCAATGGTTGATATAGGGCTCAAATTTTATTACTCCTTGTCAAATGGGTGTCTGGCAAACATCTTCTTAAACTAAGGCCTTTAGAGTAAATATATGTTTCTCTAGACACTCTTATCCCTGACTACCCATCACAAATTCTTAACCCACAGACAATGCTACATTGGTCTGCTTCTAATCTAACTAAATAAAATATTTATTTAACTACTTTTAACTACTTTTTAACAAAGACATGGAATATGCAAAATACAACTTTATATTTTTCACAATCAGGAAGTTTATTAATACATCCCTCCAATTCTAGCAGATATATCCACTGTTATATGTAACAGCAGGATATTCTTTTTCTGGCTCAAAATTCTATTCCAGGAAAACTGGTGTCCTTTAATATAGTTGGCTTTTTTTAAAATATTTTATACATATTTATGTGTGTATCTATATATACGTATTTACCCACATAGGAAAGCTAAACTTATTTGCCACATGTAATAAATGTTCCCTTCAAAGAATTCTGAACATGCACTGCCTGAATAGAATATAAGGAATTATTTTAGGGGGGAAAAAATGGAGAAGGAAAAATAAATACCTTCTTTTAAGCCTAAAATCCACATGGTATCCAAGGCATCAATTAAGGTAAGCCCAAGTCCAAACCACTCGCTGTAGGACTTGGACAAAGGCTTGAGCTCGTCGTGGCCCCAGGCAAAATCCTTGTACCCTCTCCAGGCGTGGCGGAAGGCTTCGATCACCGCCAGCTGCCGCTCATTCAAGGGCACTGCGAAGGGAAACAGCAGCTCTGCTCAGCACTTCTGCAGGGCATTATGCAGCTATACCAAGCACTACTTTGCTGCATTCTACCCAAAATAAACTTTCTTCTAACTGGTCCATGCAATGGAAAAACCATCCTCACATTACTCTTCTCAGGACGGCCTTTCCTCTGCAGAATAACCAGTCAGTGTTTCTGATCAGCAATTCAGCCAGGTGAAAACAGAGATCTCTCCCTGGCAACAAAGTTGTCACTTCTGCAAATAAAATATTAAAATAATCACGTGCACAGTTGTAGATGAGTATCACTAAAGTTCAAAGAGCTGAAAGTCAGGAAATACCAGATTAAGATCCATGGTAATTTAGCTGCTGAATACATATGATTAACAATACAATCCTCAAATGATTCACAACACATACCATTTTTTCTTCATCTTTCCTCTTTTATTCCTTTCTGTTAAATTTAAAACACTTCTACAAAATTATTTCTATTGAACTTTTCATTTATTAGCAAAAGAGGAAGAAAATTTACATTTTCCATCTTGGCAAAGCCATATCATTTTCCATAGTTCTACTGATTTGTGCTTGCCATTTGCCATGAAACGAAGCTTATGTTACACAAACAACATGGAAAATTTCAAGCCCAATAGTTGAAATTTTTCAAAATTATAAACAAAGACTTCTAGAGTGGGAAACACCAAGCAGCAAAACTAACCCCATAAATATTAAGCTCGCTAAAGTGCAAATACATCCCATTGAAATATGCCATGTTTATCACACCAGAACTTCCTTGAGTAAACCCAGAAAAAGGAACAACAGGTTCTTTGCTCCACAAGGGCAGCAACTTCAAAAACAACTTCTGCAGCTTTCTGGTGAGCCTTAAAAACAGTTCAGTTTAATTCAAGGAGGAAGTCACTTTCCTTTAATTTGCACGACAAAAGGAAAACCACTGCTGAAAAAGGAAGCTGTTTCTTTCACAGCCCCTCTCTTCAGATTATCCTGTCCTGCAATATCTGCCTCCTCTCAGAGGCTATTTTCAAAGATTTTCACATTCTGAAGGCTAATAAGCATGAAGACAGAAGGGCTTTAATGTCTAGTAATCTTCCCTACATTTTTTGTTTCCTTTAATTAAAATAAATAAAATAGATGTGCATGGGGACAAATTGCAGAACTTCAACCATAAAAGCAGAAATAAAGGTATAATCAACTGTCCTATTTACCTGGTTCCTTCTGGTCTTCAGCTTCCACAGATGAAGGTTTTTCTGGTTCCTTTATTTTACTGGATGGAGGTTCAGTGCTTTGGTCAGGTTCTATCACGGCTCCTCTCCAGCTGCAAATACAAGGGACTGTAATTAAGAATTATTTTAGTCACAGAAAGTCATGCAAATGAATGGGACTTATCTCTGCATTTCCTTTATCTTGTGATACTTTAATAAAAAAAAATTTGCATTTTGTGTCAAGGATCAAAATAACTCTGTTGTCCACTAGGTAAGTTTTCTGTTCAAAGAAAGAAATTTGAACTAGAGAAATTTTACCGGATTAAGAAATGTATCTTACAAGCTCTTGAAATTTCATTAAATATCTTGGCAATGAAATGTAATAAAAAAACCTCTAAAAAGAGTTAAAACAGCTGAAAATGCTGCATTGCAAGTAATTTGTTATCTACTAGCTCTGAAATAACCACAGCAGCCACTAACACTAAACAGTACCACACAAATGATGATCACCAAAAACTCCTGAAGAAGCACAAAGGACGAGCTGCTCAGCCAGCATATCTTCTTAGATAAATCCCATATTTCATGTCTTTCGTTCTTTAAATTTGTAACTAGTCTTCACTAAGCTTTCACTGCCCTCCTAAGTTCTCCTGTTACCAGCTGTTCATGAGTTGCAGCACAAACAGAAGCACCGCAATAAAACACTTTCAGACAACACCATCATCCAAAATGTTTAGGCAAGCACAGTTCTGATGCTGGGATCAGCTCAGCTGAGCCGATGCTGAAAAGAACACAAACACATAACAAACCGAAGCCTAGTGTTCCAAATCTGAAGAGCCTCTGCTGAACCTTTAGTAGTCTTTTCTATATCCACATTACCTCCCTTCAGTTATCCCCGAATCAAAATACTTCAGTCAATATCATACTGGGGAACAACTTTGTATAACTATAACCATAGCAGCACAGATCCTCTATAAAAGATAATACTAGGTCTGTATAAGGGATCTCTGAACTGCATGAGAAAATCATTTGTAAGAAAGAAGTAAGTACAGTCACATGCACACAGCTACTTACATGTTCAACCTGGGCTCAGTGTGTTTAGTGGCACCAACACCCAACCACCACTGACAATGCTACCATTTTTCAAGCCTTGCCCAGGACAAAGACACTTGTAGCAGCACCATTGCATCAATACTGGTTGTATTTATTACAACAAACAGCAGAAACCTCCAGACACCAAGAATCCTCCTGAACATTAGGAGCTTCTAAGTGCATTAGAAATACAGCCAGCCCTGCAGGGCTCCAAAGCCTCTGCTCTTTACAAAGAGTAAAATCAGAGAAACTGCACGTACATTGAAATGAAATCTATCAGCCTGGTAATATCAGCAGTTACCAGGCCAGACCCGAACACAAATACATGCAAGGAAAGAAAACCTCAGACACAGACAACAAAAAGACCTTACAATTTTCCCTCCAACACTTGATGGATCTTGGTGGAGGGGTGTAGCTTACTTGAAATGTTTCTACCTGATAATGGATTTCTCAGTTTTCTCTTCTTTATCAGCCTGGACTGGCTCTTCTGCAGCCCTGATGGTATCGTGTCGGGTCTTCAGCCTTGTGTCCCTCTGTGGTGCCTTGATCTGAAGATTGGAAGGACCACGACGAACATGAGGCAGTTTTGGCAGCTTCTGGGAAAAGGGAAAAAAAATACACGCTTGGTATGTTACAGAGATGGTAAAATTTCAAAGTCAACAGCATCCATTCAACAGTATTAAACAAAGCTTCAGATAAATCTTATTTTGCTATTACGTCAGCAGGCAAGTTCTGCCCTTCGTGGAAGGTGTGCTAAAGATCTAATGCACTAATCCATACAGTTGGTGTTCCTTTCCCATTGCATCGCTCACAAAGGCAACCCTTCAAACTCTCCTAATATCTGCTCTGTCTGCTGGTATTTCTCAAGCTCCCAGAAAAGCTGTTCCAGCTCAGTGTGACACCGACTGTATTCATGTCTCTATTCAGCCATTACTCCAGGCTCCTCATAACAGTGAGACTGATGCCCAGAGCACTCCAAGCCAAAACAAATTAATCATAACACAAGTGAAGCCTCAAGAGGTTACTGTGAGCTAAAGTCCTGGCACTCCTGGGCACAGTAGTGACCAAGAAATAGCACACAGAAAACTTAAATAAAAAAGATAAAGCCAAAAAATAGTACACCAAAGCCCTTCCTGAGAGGACAGCATTCCACTCAAAGCATACTTTTTTTTGCAAGCTCTAACTCCTTTCTCCACAACAACTGCTGGAACCAAGCACTATTAGTAGCCTTCAGAAACTCTTTGAAATCTTTAGAAAACTCAAAATTTCTTCTCACAGTACCTGCGGTGAAAGCTCGGGGTAGTCTCCACGGCTGGCATCTGCTTTCTGGGGTGCTGGTAGAACAACTGGATTTGCCAGCTTTAATCCAGTAATTTCTTGTTCTGTTCTCTGATCATCTAACGATGTGTCTGTTAGACCTAGACACATAAAACTGTTCAGCACAAGGAATCAACACTTTAGGTTGTAGCTAGAAATTTGTAACTGCTGCATTCCAATAGTGGATGAACCTCCAAGAAGTGTTTGTACTCACAAAACATTGACAAAAACATACTAATTGTTAGATACAAAATGTATTTTGGTATTAATCCTTTCCATAATATACAAGGGGGCTGCTGAAAGGGACCTTTTTTTTTAATTGCTACTATTCCTGTTTCTTAATACAGGCAATAATATCAAAGGTAAATGTGCTTGAAATTTCTAATCTGATGGCAGCCAAAACCAAGAGAGCATTATCTTACTCTACTGATTAGGTTTGGGCTACCAATATCTATGTACAAACAGAATAAAAACCCCACTCACAGCCTCCAAATCGTAATCAATGGTCATGGTTTAAGAATGGTACTGCCAAATTCAGTGCCCCCATTGACACTCCCCAAAACCATACTGCTGCTCTCTCTCATCCCGTTTTCCCCTCCCCCTTCCCGCTGCATGGGCGTGGGGATAAAGTTAAGAATTGGAGGCACAACAGGGAAACATCACGAGTTGAGATAAGCCTGGAAACAGCAGAGACTGGAAATTTACTGGAAACAGCAATGAAATAAGAAAACAAACAGTAACAGCAACAATATTAGTAACAAAAGGTATAAGAAATCCAAATGGCTTCCTCCACCAGGTCTTCTGGACTAGAAGGAGGAACCTCTTCTCCCCAGAAGAGAGAGTCCCTTCCCCAGTGCCATTGAAATGAGGTGGTACAGAATTATATCTGGGCCTTAGCCGTGGCTTCTCGTGGCTACTGTAAAAATTAACCCTGTCCTTGCTGGAACCAAGACACACACAGAGGTACCTACACAACTTTTCTCAACCTTGTGCATGACCAAGACTTCCTTACCCTGTACATTATTCACTCCTTATACTATACCATCTACCTCATGCCCAGATGCTACACCTTCCAACTGTATACGTAAATATACAGAATTACAGGTATCATTTCCACAGCCAATGGCTATCCTTCCAAGATGTCACTTCCATGCCACTCGTGACTATCCACCCTCAGAGCAGATCTCTGAATAACCTTCCTAGAAATCTCTTTTGTAACTCTAAACATGGTGTGGACCACACTGAAGAGACCTGACAGACTTAGCAATAAGAACATCCAAAGGGAATTCAAAATACTAAAAAGCTGTGGTAACAGGCCTGAAGGAGGAAAAGGGAGTGAAAGGCTGGGAAAAATCATCCTCCCGTTTCCCCCACAGAACAGGTATGATTATTAATGGACTCCCAAAGGTAACATCCAATGTAAGGGTAGGAGACCAACACTGAACACACATTTCAAATGACCCTCATTGCCCTCCATGTTATCATGTAATAAACTGATACCATATAGTACATCAACAAAGCAATCCTGATCCCTCTCTCTGCTCTGAATAATGCATGGTGAGGAGCACATACAGGGATATATACAGGGTTAGGTACTACAACCATGTGAACAGACCAAGCAACATTGTGACCAGTGGCTCTGTACCTAATACAACAAAAGCTTATGTCAAACTTGTTTTCAGCCTGCTCTGGGCAGATCTGTTGTTATCTCAACCCTTCATGCCTAACACTGGGTGCCAACTAAGGCTGTTGTGGTTTAGGAATGGTATTCCCCAATTCAGTGCCTCTACAGAGGCCCTAGAAAACACCACTGCCGCTGTCTTTGGCTCCCCCACCTCTCCTGAGCCCCTGCTCCCCCTGCCCCACCCTGTTTTCCCCTCCTCCTTCCCACTTGGTCATCAGGATGGAGTTGAGAATTGGAGGCACAAAAAGCAAAGATCACGGGTTGAGATAAAAACAATTTACTGGAAACAGCAATGAGATAAGAAAATAAACAGTAACAGCAACAATATTAGTAAAAAAAGGTGTGAGAAAAAGAAAGCCTGTGACAATAAAAAAACACCAACCAGCTTCCCCACCATGTTTTCCTGACCAGGAGGAACCCCTTCTTCCCAGAACAGAGTCCCTCCTTCTCCCCTCCCTATCGTTCTCCTGCCCCCATTTCAATGATGTGAGGTGGTACAGAGTAACATCTGGACCTTAGCCAAGCCCCCTCCCAGCTACTGCAAAAAATTATCCCTGTCCTGGCCAAAACCAGGACATCAACTAAAACAAAACATTGTATTAGTCAAGACAAATAAAGACATATGAAAATTATTTCTGATTAAGCATTATGTTCTTGAAATGTTACATCAAATCATCTCAAAACTGCGTTTTAATGAATACACCCAGGCATTGTCAATAGAAATTAAAACTGTTTATAAGAACTACAACCATTTCCTAACTCTAACATCGCACTCTGGCAATTCCAAGCCGTACAGAACACATACTTTTCCATGCTTCCCCCATGTTTGTGTACGAAATGACTCCACAGACCGCCAAGAAGGCAAACAGGAAGAGAATGACACTCCGCTGGAGCCGGGACAGCTGCTTCCATTTCTTTAGGAGAGAAAAGAAACGAGAGGAAGAACATTTAGAATGACATTAAGAGCCTTCTCAGTTAAAAATAAACTCTTTCCAGTTCAGATTAAGAAACACAAACCCCAGCAGGTTTAATTTTACACTGTTTCCAACTGCAGATACCCATTGCTTATTTTCTTTCATGAAAGAGAAAACAGAAATCCAACCAGCTGGCATATTGCACATCAAGCTCACAGAAACATCAGAGCCACTTGCTGCAAGAACCTCAGAACCTGACAAATGCTGAGGCTCCCAGAGAGCTTCACCTACAGCTGACTGATCACATCCTCCACTGCCTGACCTAAGCATCTGCCCAGATGTCAACTGGAAAATAAGTCAAAAGCCTCTTTCCTACTGGCTGGGGAGGGACTGTAGAGCACATATGCAAAATAAGAAACAGAAGTGGTAGGAAAACTTAAAAGGTTACTGCAACAAAGAAGAAAGGCTCAAAATAAGCTGAGCACCAGTCACTGGACACATCGTGGGTTTGATCCCCTTACAGCCCATTCACTTACAGAGTTAGACTCAATGATCCTTGTGGGCCCTTTCCCACATCTGT
Organism: Calyptomena viridis; assembly: GCA_013390005.1. Lineage (NCBI taxonomy): Eukaryota > Metazoa > Chordata > Aves > Passeriformes > Eurylaimidae > Calyptomena > Calyptomena viridis. The sequence goes on from WEIV01004439.1 coordinate 19,808, forward strand.
GAATGATCCCACATTCTGTGAATCTGTGAAAGAGAAGCCAGGCATCCTGTCTCTGATAAACATGGGAACTGTCACACAGAACAGGTCCTGCAAGTCACCAACCTACAGCAACGTGAAAATGAAGCAAAACACCACAACAACAAACAATGTCTTCAAGTTTAATCCTGGGCAAAAACGTATTGTTAAAACTAAAGTGTAGGCAACAATCCCTAAAAATTAGAACTTACATTACAGTACATTAGTCTGAGAGAGGTTAATATACATTAGCCTTCATTTACAGAGAGAGCAGTTGGAGTTAAATATTAACTGCTAAATTACCACTGTTACTTTTCCAGTAGTCCAATGGAAACTCACTAATATTGGTTTTGGCACAGAGAGGGAACTTCAGTGCCAATGCTACACTTGCGAACAACCTTTCCTACAATCCACACAACACCTCGTGCACTTCCCACAGTCCTCATCCTTTTAGCAACAGCCAGAGGCTGGGAATGCCTCAGTGTAAAACTGATGTGCTCATACTGTGATCCCCACAGCACATAAAGTTTCCTGCTTTCCTCCTGCACACTGCCGACAGTGCAGGAATCCTGTACACCCTTCCCTGTGCACACTGCAGGATGCCAATCTCACTCCGTCATCTTCAGCTCCATCTGTATGGCAAACTGTCATCACCATCTCATCATTGAAAAAGATGCCTGAAACATCAGCAGCCTGTGGTTTCTCAGGGTAGGAAGAGAAAAGAGGCATTGCTTGTGGTGTCTTGGGACAGGTAAGAACGAGGCACAAGAACATGTGAAGGCATTCGCCACCATCTTACTGGTTTTTTGCTCACAAAGAACAATAAAATGAAGGGTCTGCATTTCTCTAGCTGGTAATAAAAGAGAACTCTGAGACTGTGTCCCTAACAAGTTCTTCATATGCTTAATCTGACAACCTGTAAAGCCTCTATAGATGACTATATATCACCTATCTTTAACAAGTGTTATCTTGTCCCTTTGACTCACTCTTTCTCATACAAGACTCTCCGGCCCAAGACTCCCACCCCCAGTAAAGCTGGTTGCCCACTCCCTACCTACAAGCAGACAAGATGGTCATTTCCCCACAGCTCTGCCAGGGGACCCCTCTCCTCATTCTCAGCCTTCCCACAGAAAGCAGAACTGTTCCCTATACTCTTCTAGGGCAGAAGACAGGGCTCCCTCTTCAATCCTTAAAACCGAGAACAAAGGCACGGAGATCAAATCCCACTCCCGTCATTCCTGTCCACAGAACGCAGCGTTGTCTCCCAAATGTCCACTAGCAGAGAGCAGGACTGTATCATACTCTCCCCGCCGCAGCTTTGTTCGTGAAAATTAAGACATGATGTGAGCTCCCTCGCCCAGAACACCCCCCACACCCCTAGCCGGCGGAGAGCAGCCCCCGGGCACCCGGAGGGCAGAACCGAGCCCGGGGCCGCACCAGCCACAGCCACAGCCATGGCCCCCGCCCAGCTCGCAACTGGACAGGCCAAGAAAGGCCCCCATGATAGTCCAGCTGCACCCCAGGGACATCCCTGACACCCGGGCCCAAGAGCGCTCCCTCAACGCCAGGTGCCCCCCCGCATCCAGCTCGGGGTGTCCCCGTTACCGCACAGCTCCACGCGCGGCCCTCACCCGCCAGCAGGAGCGCCGCCGCCAGGCCTTGCTGTTGTTGTAGCCGCCAGCCCCGACCGCCTCCTCCGGGCCGAGGGTGACGGAGATGAAGTCCCGGCGCGGCGGCCCCGCGGCGGCGGCAGCTGCTCCCGAGTACATGGCNNNGCCCGGCCCCGCCTCACGAGCTCCCCCTGCGGGCCGGGGCCGGGGCCGGTCGGGCCGCGGTGATTTTTCCCTGCTCCCTCGTTGTCCCTGCTCTCCCCGCCGCCCCCGGCCCTGCCCAGGGAGGACCGCAGATGCCGGGGCAGGCAGGCAGGCAAAGGAGAGGCAGGGAAGCCTCGCTGTTCCTCAGTGTGGTGATATTACAACGTAGAGACCAGTGACAGAAACAGGTGTGGAAGAACCGGAAACGAAGATGTGCCATGTGGAGGTTATACCGAAAATCAACTCAATAATTGCTGGCCTACAAGCCTCCCGGCAGCCGAGCTCGGGAACGTGCCGGTCCCGTGGGGCTGCAGGAGCCCCGCGGTGAGGCCTCAGCCCCAGCACAAGGCACTGCTCGGCCCCCCCGCTCCTGCCAGCGAACCCCGAACCGCACGGGGAAGAGCTGTCATGTCATCATCGCCTGCCACTGAGAAGCCCAGACACAGTTTAGAGCAGGAAATGCAGACAACTGGAACCTGTGAAAGGATGTGTATGAGTGGTGAAAAGCAACTTAAGCAGTTGTGTAAATAAACTCTTCCGTAAGACCTGGCATTGAATTTTGGTGCTCAGCAGGATGCACTCGTCCCACAGCTGCTCCTTCACAGACCCCCAGCTTGTGCAAGTTGTTCCCTGCATCTTCCCTGGAGAGGAGATGGTACCAGTGGGTGTAGAGAAGAGCAATGTTTAGTGATGTAGCAGGACCAGGTGTGTAATAAGCATTACTTGTAGCTCAGGTTCATAGTCCAACAGGAAGAAAGCGGCATTGAAGCAGCTGCTTACAGACTGCTGCTCTAAGTGCTGGCACTGAATTCACTGCCACGTTAGCATGCAGCATCTGAGCCTTTACGTTGGAATCCACCTCACACTAGATTTCCAAATAAAACTGAAAATTTGGTGTTTTCTAAGCATTACATGATTAAGAAAACTAAGCAAGCAAAAAATTCTGGTAGATATGAACACCGCATAAACAGCAGAGGAACAATTTAAGACACTCAAAGCATGCATTCATTTTTAGCATTCATTTTCAGCATTCGTTTTCCTACCAGAGGAAACTACTGATTCATGTAGCTTAAAAACACATTAAAACCACAAGCAGCCTTCACATAGGCATCAAGAGAGAAACGAGCAGGGAAATAGGTAAGAAAGGAAGATGTGACGTGTGCTGGGTTCAGCACTAAAGCCCCAAAAGAGGACAATATGCCATTTGTGACAGAGTACTGACTTCCCCAACAGATTGTGCTATAAATAGAGCCCTGTTTAAGACATGCCTGTTACTGGGAAACAAAGCAAAAGTTGCATTCCAGCAAGTGCTCATTACCTATACACCAAATGCAAGAGCCTGACTCAGAGCCAGATCAATCAAATCAACTTGAAGTAAGACAAACAACCACCACCCACAATTAAACTCCCTTTCCTCAGTAAACTGAGTGGAAAGCTTGGAAAAAAAATGAACAAGATTGCAGACAATAACACAATCTGCTGTTTTCTGACGGAAAAACAGATCCCACAGTGTCAAATCCTTTCTGTTCAGTCCCACATCTCTCATAATCTGAAGTGTGGGCACTGCAGCTCCAGCCCTACCCCTGGCAACAGTGTCTTGCAACTGTGGGGACACACACAATGTGTAGGGACAAAGACAAGTGTATTTTCCTCATGGACAAGAAACACAGACACATAAAAATCACAGTAACATCTTTATTGTAAAAATGTTCAGGTGTCCAGAAGTTTCTGAAGTACTACAGACTTCCCTTTGTTTCAGGTACTTTTCTCATTTTATAATGCATACAAAGACTTTGTTACATACAGGACACTTTTTTTTTAAAAAGTTGTCTCAAAATTCTGTGTTCCAGTTTAAAATGTGAAGAGTCATAGAAAAAAAAAAGCCCAACAGACAAGGCATTCAGCATTTTAATTCAGCTTCTCCTTGAAAACAACCTTGAAAACTATGTCAGCAGCTCTGTGTACATGGGAACTGAAGCTTCAAAAGAGAAAGCACTCTAGAAGGAGCAAAAGAAATCTTTATAGCACAGTGCAATGTAAAACAAGCATGTGCCAGAATTGCCAAGCAATACTCACAAAGATACAACACAATTTGTTCTCAGACAGAAAACTTGACTGACAGGAATGTAATGTCCCACAGAAACACTGTGCAAAAGGACTACAGAACTGAGTGTCAATGACAAATGCGTCATTTACACTAAAAATGGAAATTACTGGCTGCACATGCCAACTCAAGTAATTAGAACTGTCATTAGCTGGTCTGTATGTGTGAGAGGCTCATTCCTCAAGTTCATGCAGGAATGCTTTATAACCAAAAACCCTGATAGTGAGATTTAGATGCTTTCTTTGGAAAACTTGAGCATACTTACAAACTATTTACTCTCAAAGCCATTTTTATACTTCCCAAACATTCTGAATAGAGCTTCACATCAAGAATTGCTAACATGGAAGTTAGTTATGCTTAATGAAGTATCATCAGCAATTCCTCGGTAGAAGCTGATGCATGAAATAACATCCCAGATGAGGCATCTTCCTCACTACCTTCCCTAGCACTGGCTTCAGGGGAAAAGTACAGAGTGCTCCTGAAGCAAAGGCCAGCCACCAGTGAGTGCATCCTCACCAAGGCTGAAATGAATCAGGTTTGCTTAGCACAGGTTCTGCAGCAGGTGGGCTTCCTGGGACAGTGTGCAAAGGCTGTACAGGAACAGTCACTGCTGGATCACGGCCATCCCAGGATCCCTTGGCCAGGGCTGAGTTCACATGCTATATAGATTCTGACAATTAGCATCCTTCATTATCTGACACCTACCTATTATTTGACACACTGCAGTTAGTAATATATTTAAAAGGAAGGCATCTAAGAAATTATTTCCTAAGTGAAAGAGTGCTGGAAAACTGTCTGGACAGCAACTGAAGCAGACTGATGTTTTACTGTGCACCCAGACTTACTGAGAGCAAGTCTTTTTTTTTTTTTTTGTTAAGTATTAAGTTTTACCATCAGGATTTGTTCCTCTTACTACTTTCAGGTAGCTCAAAAGAGCCCCATCTGAGCCAGGAAGGGCTGAGGGTTGTGAAAAAAACAATCAACTTTTATTTTTTTTTTAATTAAAAAAACTCAGGTCACTACAGCCATAAGGAGCAATCAGTCCAAGCAAGGCACCAGCAAGCCCAGACACAAAACTAGTCTGACTGCTTCAGTGTCAAACCTCAAGCAGAACTTAGGCACAGCAACATCCCTACCTACAGCAGACTCTGTATGATCTGCTTAGAGGATGCAATTGTTGAGCTGGATCTTCTGACCATCATAGGACTAAGAAAAAGACAGATCGCTGGAAAGAAAGGCCTCAGTACCCAAAGTCCTTCTATACTTTTCAGGATTGGGCCTCAAACTGACTGCAGCTGTGCACAGAATTTAGAAACAAAACACCAACCACATCAGCACAAACAAGACACCTGGCAAGGCACTGAAGAGATTTAATTTTCTTGAATGCAAAGCCGATTTATTAGGCCCTGGCTGGCTCATTTCCATATTCATATGCACAGCAAATAAGAAATATAAAATGTTTTTAGCACCTGCAAGGTGTCAATCCTTACTCACATCCAAGTGTACAAAACAGACTGAGGTAAGAGACATAGCCTTCAGAGTTACCAAACAGAACTAGGGAGCATAAACATGTGTGTAAACAAACTGTTGTGAGGATTTGGCATCGATCAGACACTGCAAAGCAATTCTTTTTATAATGCACTTCATAGCTGACATTTTAATGATGTCAGTTGTTAGAACAGATCTGACAAACAGCTATCTGATGCGGGGGAAAGGCTTCCCTCTTCAAGAACTTTCCAGCATTTCCACTTTGGTTTCATCGAGTACAAAGGGAGAAGGGAAGTCTTTGTTCTTCATGTATGCCTCCAGACCCTGAGAACGTGTGAGAACAGTATTGTTAGGCGGTAAATGCATCAGACTGGTCACCTGCACTATTTTCAAGTCCTCAAAGAATGACTGATAAAGGTCGTGTGAAGGACAAACAACAGCAACAGTTTCTCCAGTGATGGAAAGTGTTTCAGCCCCAAGCCTGGGGTTCATGAAGGAGAGGCACCAACGAACCCTAAAACACAATGTCAGAAACAAGCTTGGGAAGGTGTGTCCTTAGCTAACATTACAATAATCCAAGAAAGGAAAGTCAGCTTCAATTGCCTTGTTTTCATTTTGTTCTCACAACATACCAGTTGTGACGTGTAGAGGAATACACCTAGCGGGGTCGCTGGCTTGCAAGTTAACACGTGGAAACCTAGCAAAGCTGTTAAGTTTTATGAACACTCGTCCCCTCCGTGCCCACGTATCCTCCTGCAATCCACTATTTCTTGCTGTCCAACACAGGGAAGCTCCTCTTCTCACTACTACAGGTTTCTCAGGATCAATTCTTTTCAGAGAGACAAACTTGAGAAATTGTTTCCCTAAAGCAATGCACATATCTCACTTCTCAGTCAGTATTCACTCACTGTGGAGATGGGCACAAATGAGCACAGAACCCACAGATTTTGTAATTTTAATATTCTGTGCCTTTCACTCAGAAGAACTCGAAGTGCTTGTGAGTCTTAATGAAACTGCAGCCTTGTTGCAAATCTCATTTTACCGATTACTAAAACTGAGAAAGTAAACCATAGTGGAACCAGAAACATAACACAGAGCCCACATCCTAGTTCCCTTGATCTGACCATTTCCCAGCAAGTCTAGGCTAAAGAAGTCACCTGTGGCTGGAAGGAAATCAGATGTATACCTGCATTCTTAAAAACAGCTCCACAGATAGTTATTCTCACCTCTCCGAAGTAAGACACTAATGGAGAAATCTCACACATAGCTGGAGGATCTTCAGTTCTTGAGAGACTAGAGAAGAGAACACAGGATTAACTTCCTGCTATGCTTAAAAACCAGTGCATCTCCTTCAAAAGATCATCCAGAATAGGATATCCAGAAGGGTAAGACATTTGTTATAGTCAATGCACCAGACATTATCTGAACACAAAGTGTGAAAATAAAAGGGAATTAGCAGGTCCCAAACGTTACCCATCAAAACCAGAGCATCACTTTTATAGAGGTTCTTTTCAAACCCAAAAGCTGTTAATTTTACTTATTGAAATACAAGTTGATGAAGTAATGGCCCCATGGATTAAAAGCAGCTTCCCACTCCATGTGACACAAGAAGTATCTGAATTGGTAACCACTATAATAGTCAATCCTTAAGCCCACATGAGAATCCTGTTGGGGCTACATTCAGAAAAGCTGGCAGGGTGTACAAATTAAAATTCCTTGGGCTGGCTAAATCCAGAGTGATAATGGAAGAGGCTGCCACTGTTTAGTGGTGCTATAGGAGGGGTCAGCCCATGATCCCAAGGACAGGGATCTGCCAGAGATAACACCCACAGCCCCTTTGTGCCAACTGCTTGGAGTATCCACAGTCACTAAAGGAGCAGAAGCTGTAACAGACATCAATCTGCACATCCAGAGAGGACCGGGTGAACGAAAATCACGCTGAGCCACCCTGTGACTACACTAACACCCAGTTTGGGAGAGTCTAGCACATGCCACTGGCCAGCTGGCACAGCTGGGCAGTCCTAGCTGAAAAGCTGCAGAGGAGGTCACAGAGCTTCATACCTGAGCTTCTCTGGTATTCTGCAACCATTTTCATCCACAAATCTGGCCCCAGCCTTGAGAGCCCAGCGGTAATGCTGGGCCAGGAGGGCTTGCCGAGCAGTGGTAGGAGTGTCTTTGTCAGCTGTGTCCGCATTTTTCAGTGGCGAGAACTCTTCTTCTCTCAAAACTTCAAATGCCACAAAATTCCTACCAGCAAGGGGGAGAAAACAATGATCATGAAAACCAGAGCTTAGTCATCAGTGCTGCTAATACAACAACAACATTCCTGGGGAAAGGCTCATACATATTTTAAGGAGCAGAGATGTATGCACCCTGAGGCAGTCAAGCAAGGGAAGCCCGATGCCCATCTGAAGAGCCAAGGAGCACCAGGACTGTAGGATGGAAAACACACAAAGTCTTATCTCTTTGGGAACATAACAGCAGCCTCCCGACTCTCTGGAGCTGTGCTCAGGTGAGAGAAAAAGCAACAGTTCTGCAGAGATTCTACAAAAACCTCTCCAGGCACTGGGAGACACCCATTAAAAACAGTTCAGAGCACAGCAGGATGAAGAGCACAGAGTTGCCCAGAGCTTCGACACAGCGCGAACTATGCACTCACTGCAGAGCACCCACCTTACCCCAAAAAGTGCCCACTTCACTTGGGAGTCTGTAGATAAGGACCAACTTAGGACATCAGTTCCCAGGGACAAACATGCAATAAGGGAGGCCTCCCAGGTGAATGTTAAGTACAACCATTTGCCAGAAATGGGAATGCAAATCTAAAAAGCCCCACAGCAGCATCTGTAAGTTTCTGCACTTCATGTGTGAACTACAGCGGCTAGGCTGGTTTTGAGGTGTAAAAAAAGCACAAGGAATCGCTGCTTGCAAATGAGTCCTGTAACAGCTCAGAACTCAGCACTGTTTCCATCACCCAGCCTTTGGTTTAATACTACTTTACTGAACACGTGTCAGGAAACAGAGACTGGTTCAAACCTTAAGCCCTCGATTCTAAAGGAAATGCTCTAAAAAAAAATACTATCCCCAAACAAAGACAATTCAGTTTGTCTGAGGTCTTCCTTTGCCATTTATTTAAGCCTAAAGCAGAATGTTCATCGTTCAATTTGAGACCTTGGAAAAATAGGTTTTATAAGGACATTTATGTTAAAATTCTAAATTACTAAAATCCTACATGCCCTAGGCACAAGTACTCCTGACTACATAAGGCAGAGCACTTTCAGCTATGTTGTAGAGCTTGAGAAGTCAACACTGACAGTTCCCACAGCAACAGTAACTTGGCCCCACGGTGCTTAAGCAAACTTTTCCAAGTACAAAAGGTTCGAGCTGAGCCCAAGCTTAACAGCACCCAAAAATGTAACCAGAGATGCAGTTGCCATGGAAACCACAGTCCTGAAAGACCCAATTTTTGCAAGTCTGAATACTCCAACATGGGCTTCATGTGCTTAATGCTCGATTTCCTTTTCTCTTTCCCAGGCTGGCAGAGGTCAGGCCAGCCAACATATTTTTGGCAAGATGACTAGTCTGGGAGCAGGGTTGGTGCAAGTGCTGAGTGCCCCGTGAGCTCCCCTTGGAGCCTGCACTGCTACTGTTGGGTTGGAGCTGGGAGTAGATCCAACAGCCTTCTTAATAAGCCACCCACAAAAACCACGTGCTCCTCCAGATGGCCTATTACAACCTACAGTCATTCAAATAAACATTGAGAAGGGGAGGAGAAAAGTAAAATTATGTCTGCCACTAACTTAGAGAACTGGAACACATCAAACACAAACTTCTCCAGCTTTATCCCGTTTGGTTTTAGAGGTTTTACCAGATTTCCCTCCTTGTCAATGTAGGGCACCTTCTTTATGGCTACGTGATGCTTCAGCTGTGGCTCACATTTCCTGCAAAAGGAGAAGAAACAAGCTCATTTACTTCATGCTCAATTAGGAAAAAAAAAAGCAATATACTTGTGGGAAGCAGATGGCTTATTATTGCTCTGGGTCATCTCTCAATTGTTGTGGGTGTTGCTCCCTTCCAAGTGATCCAAGTCACATCCAGGAAACACTTCACCAAGCAGGGCAGCCTGGTGAGTGGCTCTCCCTGTACCAGTGGGACATGACAGTCAGAAGAGAGGGAGGCCTTTGCATCGAGATGAAATTGTAGGTAGAAGTCAAAAAAAAGGCAACCCAAATAATTGTTCTCTCATTGGGAGGGCAATGAAGCAGAGCAGATCCCTCACCCAAGGGTGGGTCAAGCTCTTCAGGAAGGTCACACAGCTGCTCACTAAATGCCCAGCATCACATCTCCATTCCCCAACATCAAGGTGCAGAGTCCACCTGCAACTTCACCCTCTCCCACAAACTCTTGTCGTCCCAATGGGTGACATTCCCATTGGAAGTCCCTGGTGTGGTGCTGCATCACTGACCACACTGCAGCCCACATGGGTGCTCACCCCTGCAGGCCCAGGAAGGTCATGCACTGGTATATCTCAGTCAATTTAGCCACAGTGAAGCTGTGAACCTCTTCCTTGGGTAGGGCCTGAAGAGCATGCTGGGGCTGTCAGAAAGGGAACACAACTCTTTGGAACCACTTGGAAGAAAGAGAAGGTGAAAAGCAGTACAAGAGGTGCCCATAACTGAAATTACAGAGTGGGAAACAGGAACACCCACTCTTGGAGGCATTTCTGGCCTGCACAGCTGCCTAGCAGGTCTGCTGGGACTCACTGGGCCACTGTTTCCAGGAACTCAACAGTGAAGAAGTGGTTGCAGATGTTGCCAGCACTGAACATCAGTCCCCCCTCGGGGCGCTGCTGCTGCGCGGTCTCCGGGCTTATCTCACTGTACTCCACCACCTGGTACACCCCATCCACACAGCACACCACCCCAACAGGCTCCGTGGGGTAGGCCTTCTCCACCACCTGCAGTCACAGGACAAGGTCTATGACAAGGAGGAAGAAAATCCCAGCTCTATTTCAACTCCCACGTACAAACAATCCCACAGGACTGTTGGCTGCTGACCCTCCAAACACCTCAGGAGCATAGGCAGGGCAGTTCAGGGGGCACAGAGCAGTCTGGAGGCACATTTTGCCCAACAATTGAGCATAAACCCCAGTACTCAACCACTTAATTGCACAGTTTCTCAGAAGACAAACTAGTTAAAAGCAACTGGCATACTGGGGGGCACTTTTCTTATCAATGCCTGGGACCTGACATTAAATGAAAGCTGTTTGCAGCTATTAGCTTTCATCTCCCTGTTTGCATGAACAGTGCTAATGACTCAAGTAACATAAACTTCTCCTCAGGCACCTGCTCCTTTAGGGTGACAAAACCCAGGCTGGTTTGGCTTTCCCAGTCTTCCACAGCAGAGACTCAAAAGGTGCATTTATAAAACACAAGCCAGGTCAATACAGCTTCTAGACTGCCCAAGTGCCTTTGTAGAAAGAGCTGGGCATAGAGGGGAAGTGATTCCAGTCTGGTTTCCTGTACAGCTACACTTCCTGCTCTAAGTTTTATTTTCCACAGTACTCTTGCGAAGCCCAGAGGACACTCTTGGGTAGGGATTTGGAATGCAATGCTAGTACCAAGCAGCTCTAAGTCTGCTCAGAGCAAGTTGCTGATGGGCAGAGGGTTGAATGTCCCAGATCCTGTAAGATCCACCCAGCCAGCAGCTTCTAAGTGTAACTTAGAGACCCTAACTCCCTGTGTGAAACCAGCCCAGTGTTAGCACTGCTTCACCTTTGCACCGCAGTCTGCCCCTTTGGAAACACAGAAACCTATGAAGACTGGGTCTGCCATTTTCACAAGGATATTGTCCACACAATATACATGGACATACTGGACTCCACGCTGCTTCATGTCATCCAAGATCTTATTATCCACCAAAGCACGGTATAAGCCACCATTGCCATCTATAATGCAAGAGAAGAGAGAAAGCCTTGGCTCATTAGTTACTTTGGGCTGTGGTTTTTTTTACAGCTACTAGAGCAAAAGCAGAAAGTCCTGAACAAACTTTCTTGAACAGCAGAGCAGGGAATGCTTTCTAGCCAAAAGTCAGTCCTACCAGATTTTACTTCCAACTCTGCCACACATTTCAGATGAGCATGTTCCTCTCTTCACCCCAGCTCATCCCACCTGCAGGGGACCAGCCTTACTGAGAAGCATTATGAGACTTTGTGAAGGCTAGTAAGATCCTCAGAGGGAGAACACTAAAAGGCAAAACATTATGCAGAGGGTGGGAAAAGTCTGTTGCACTTCTCCTCCAGTGCAGGGCAAAAATATATTTGAAATTCATCTTGGAGAAAGACTAAAATAAATCTTATTCCCTGTTTAGATTCCCCCCCCACAACTTCCCAATGCTTTTTTAGAGGCTTGAACTACAGCTGCACAAAAGACACCTGGACATCCATTCATAGTTCCTCAGTGGATACCTCTCTGCAGCTGCAACACCTCATCTCTGTGACACCATCCCAACTGGGTTCCCTTCACCGAGTCTCTAACTGTGTCCAGGTTAAAGGGAGAACTTTACAAGGTGAGTGATGTCATTTTGGAAAGAGTTAATCTTCTTGCTGCTTTTTTACCCATTTCCAGCTGTCAGCCTTCAGCAGAAGCCCAGGTCTGGACATCTTCACTCCAGGAGGCAGCACCCCAGGGTGTAGACCTCATACACAGGTCTACCGATGCACCTCTTTCCTAACCTGCAGCCACACCACTCCCAATCCCGCCAGTACTTCCAGACTTTGATAAAAAACATGTGCTGTAGGCAAATCTCCATCAAGGACTAAATACAGATAGCTACACTCCTGATTACCAGCTTGAAACATTTAACAGAATCCTCCCACACTAACTGGAAGCATTAACCCTGACCCCCAAAGCCTGCTCCATGCACCCAGGCTGGCTGATGGCCATTGGCAACTATGAACACACATGCAGCATGCAAGAGCAAAGAGCAGGTACCTGGAGCCATAGCAATTTTCCCCTTCTCCTCCAAGATGGCCTTCCCATCAAAGGTGACAGCAGGCAGCATCCTCTGTTCAAACATGATCACGTTGGATCTATCCAGGCTGAAGTAGTTGTGTTGTACAAAAAAGTCTACTGTCGGCCCCAGTGTGAACTCACTTGTCATGATGTACCTGGGCAGGAACGGGGGCTGAACAATGAGCAAGAACAGCACAAGTGAAAGACAAAACTACAAATGGAACACAAAAGGGAGGAACCCCAGATGAAATGAGATGCTGTAGCATCCTGTGGTGAGCAAGCACACACGAGAGCTCTCCTTCAGAACTCATCCTGTGAGAAGGCTGCACAGGGTCCTGTGCACAATCCTACCCACAGGCTTAGCTCCAGCCAGGACAGAAGAGCCTTGCCCTAAATGTGAGCAACATCTGGATATCTAGATGAGCTGGAAAACAAGGCAAAGGGCAGACAACACCTTTGTTCACCCTAGATTCAAACTGATGTTAAGTGTTTAAAAACAATGACCAGCTCACTTTACCAGCACCTCTTCAGTGCCAAGGCAAACAGCAGCATTTTCACATATTGGCTGCATGGTTTGTTTTTCTCTGCAGTTTCTCTATTTTCTCCTCTCCTTTCAGCTCCACATTGCTTCTGTCTCTCCCTCCATTATCCTCCTTCACCAGTGGCTATAAGTCATCTTCATCATCTACCTGTCAAGCTCTTCAACCACTACTGGCATAGGAATACAGAGTCCTCTGCTAGCATGACAGGGGAATCAATCACTGGAACACAAGAGCCCGGACAGCCTCACAGCCCCCAGTTTACATCTCTGCAGCACGGCATAGCCTGGGCTCAGGGGCACTGCAGTCAACTGCTTCCTCGGCCCTGGGAAAGAAACTAGAAACAGTAAATGTAGCATCTTGCAAATAATCCATCCTGCCTTCCAGCAGCACCAGGGATGGTGCATTTGCAATTCAGGTCCTGCATGCAAGACTTCAGGAAGAAGCACCATATGGGCTCACCTTCCATGAAGAAACAATACATGAATCAACTTTTATCTCCAATCAAACAATGTGGTACCCCAAAGCCCTCAGACACTTGCTCTTTCAGCCTGCCCAAACCCTGCCTCAGAGCAGACTCTGATTCCATAAGGGTACCTCTTCACAGTCTAACAAAGAACACTCAGCAGAAAACATTCCCAGAAGCATCTGTAGTGCCTTCCTCTCACCCACCATATCCCATAGGGAATTCGCATTTTGCACTTTGCCCAGAACTAGTCTCTTTTGAAGGCCAGGAGCAGCCAGCAGAATCGTCAGCCATGAACAGTGACAGCAGGAGGTGGCCTGAACATGAAACAAGAGGTTTTTTGCTATGGCAGAGATTATGGGCAAGGGGAGGAGAGGGGGCTTGGAACATGAGCTTTAGGTGGTCCTCCATGTAGGAACCTGAGAAAGCAGAAATGGATGAAATGTCTTGTGAGGCATCCAAAACCGTCATTGAAAAGTGCTGTTTATAGTGTTGCCAGGGCCTGTGCTTGGAAAGCCAGCAAGGTGCAGCAGTCAGGGTCAAGGTCAGTGATGCAAGGGCAGCACTTGACCCCTCAGGTCTGCAGACACAGACCTGCCACCTCCCATCCCTGGGCACCCTCCTCCAGCCACTGGCATTGCAAATCCTGCCGACAAAAGGCTCTTCCCTGACCTGCCTCTGTACAGCACCCAGCTCAGTGCTTCTAGAAGACAACACAAGCAAGATTGGAATGCAAAGAGCCCTGCACAGCAGGTCTGGCTCCAGGTCACCTACCAGGGGATGGCACACTTGCAGTGGTGTCTCTGGCCAGCGAGCTGCTCCACTTTGCGGATTCTTTCTGCTTGGATCTGATACAAGTTCTTGCCACTGGGCAACCCCACGTTGTACATGCCCTTGGGATAGCTCACTCCCAGGCGGGTTCCTTGCCCTCCAGCCAGAAGCAGCACTGCCACCTTGTTCTGAGAGATCTGATGCAAGCCTGAACAGGAGAAAGAACCCCAAAGGAACATAAGAACCTCCAAAGCAACCAAGACCCCATGCTCTTCTTTGGAGCCTTTCTGCAGAGCTCAGACAACATCCAGAAGCTGCCAGTTCAATGTTGGTACCTCAGAGAGAAATATGACACTGCGCACACAGAAGAAAATTCATTTCATCCCTTGGATACAGCAGTTTCCTCACCTAAAGCAGCAGATGGAGCAACAACAGGCAACAGCCACGAGCTGCAGCTTAGGAGATTCAAACTGTACATTAGAATACAAAGTCTTTACTAGCACTGGAAAAGATACCCAGAGAGGTGGAGGATGTCTCAAAGTTTTCAAGGCTTACTTTGGTAAAGCCATAGCTGTCCTGGCATACAGTCCTGTTCCAGATAGGGTTGGGCTAGAGACCTCCAGAGGTCTCTTATCACCAACATTCCTACATCCCAAAGAAGCCAAATCTGGTCATTTTCAGTAAACCATGGGCATTTCTGGAATCTGCCTTAATCAACTATGTGTGCCTGCACTCCAGCTTAAATAGAAGCTGAACACAGCTACAGTCAGGACTAATAACACAGCCAAGCCTGCAGAAGCCACAACTCCCACAATCTAATGAAAACCAGTATCATGGCTCCTGACAAACCAGGTAAGTCCAGAACCTGGGGAAGGAGCAGGGAACATAGTAAACATTCGGCTCAATCTCAGACTTTGTTCCCTGCCTTCTCCCAAGCCAGCATCACAGTAATGACTGATAACCGTGAGAAAGATTTTTCCTTAGGAAACATTTCTTCTGGAAATGCAAGGAGCACTGGGCTTGCGCAGGTCAGAAGCCATAGCTCTGCTGCAGTAGCTATCAGGGCCTTCTGCAACCACACATTGCTGAGCTGCCACTGCTCCTGCAGCCAAGGAAAGCCTGTGTGGCAGCCCAACCTCCAGCAAACACCCCACATTAACCGCACCTGGGGCCAAAACATTCCTGGTTCAGACTGAAAGACACGGAGACCAAAGAGATTGAATTTGAAGAAAAACAGGGTTGGTTTTATACTGTTCAAATGAGCAACAGAGGAAAAATATTCTGTTCAGAAATGCATCTTTCAGCAATAAACCCAAACTTAAGTTGTCCATGACATTGCAGTAACACTATTCCCCTCCCTATGCTTACAAGTTTCAGTCCCATCACAGCAGTAACACAATGTTTCTGCCTAAACACACCCTTTCCCAAAAGGTTGGTGATGCCCAATCACACCTAAGGGAGCTGATTTTGCAGCCCAGCCGTGGCTCTGCTGCAGAGCAGCCTCTGGGATCACAGGGCCACAGGAGTGAGGGTTGGAAGCCACCTCCAGAGATCTGCATTCCACCCTCCCACTCCAAGTGAGATTAGGAGAGCTCACTTGGGGGGGGGTAAATATGTGCTGATGGTGGAAGTTTTGGGATTTCAGGAGGTCCTCAAATAGTGCAGGAAGCTTGAATATGTTTAAGCTGATACCGTAAAAGACACAAAGGATCTGGGTGAGCCATTTGGCAGATGCAAATAAAACAAACCACAAGCAATTAATGGCTCCTTTGTGCCTCCACTGAACTGCCCATGCAGGAGACTCAAAGCACAGAACAGAGGATCTCAGATATTAGTGACATCACCAGTACATGCTCCAGTCCCAGCACAAGGTTTTCCTGTGTGTTAAGCAGGCTGTTTGCCAGTGCAGGGCACCATCATGGGAGAAAGGAAGGAGCCAAGCAGAGAGGCACAGGAGCATCACTCCAAGGCTCTCCATGCCCTGGCTTGGGTGGTGGCTGTATCCCAACCAGACCCAGCACAGAGAGAATTTATGGAGGGGGGGAAAAAAATGCAAAATGTTGCCCTATGGGACATTTCCAGACTGTTCTGCCCCATCCCTAGAAATGTCCAAGGCCAGGTTAGACAGGGCCCTGACAAACCTGATCTAGTGGTTGGCATCCATGCCCATGGCATAAGGGTTAGAACAAAATGATCTTTACGGTGCTTCCAACCCAAACCATTCTGTGATTCTACGAGATGGGCAATTAAAACACTGTAAAAAAATACTTTTATTAAAAATAATCTAGAACTGAAATTGCTTGAGCTAAAGTATTTCACATTGATTTAAACCAAAGCTGCTTGAGGTCTGAACTCAGCATTTGCTGGTCTCAGTTGCTGCAGCACAGGCAGTGCTGCTTTGGGGTGCAACTGAAATTCACCCACCAGTAGAGGAAGTCAGGCTCTCCATCCCCTCTCAGCACCGCTGGGCTCACATCAACACACACATTCAGGTCCTACTGCAATGGACCACATCCCATGGATCTCAGATTAGAGGTTTCTGCAAAGCAAAGACCATGACCAAGGGCATCACTCATGTGACACACTGGAGTGAACACTGTATTGGAAAAGTTGTCAAGGTACCCCTTTGGCCCACAGCATCTAGCAGCTGTGATCCTCAGCCACGGCTTACGGGTGCCACAGCTGGCATCACCCCACTGAAACATGAATGTCCCAGGAGATGGCAGTTCTCAGAATTTTTCCATGCAGTGACAAGAGGATGGGATCTGTCCAAGGGGTATTTGGCATGTCACACCCATGTCCCAGAGGGGCTTCTCATTGTGGGGACTGTAACTTCAACCTCAGCAGAATGAGCCCAGGTCCAAAGCAATATTACTGATAACATCAATGGTGTAACTCTTGCCACAATCCATCAGATTGACCAGGCCGTACTCCAGGAGAGGGCTGACCATGGTGCACAGGAACAACCCGGCAAGGGGATTCCTTCCCATCATTTATGGCATTCCCAGTTTTTATGGTATAACCCTATAATCCAGAGAGTTTTTCCAAGTTCTCATCTTAGGTCATCATGAAAACAAACATCCCCAAAAATTTGCCTAAGTAGTTCTGCTGTGACTTCTCAACTGTAAAACCACCAATATTCACAACTAAAGTTCATAAAAAATGACTCATCTTGCTCCACATTCCTGGAGTAAATGGAAAGATCTATCCACTTAAAAAAAAAAAAATCCATCTTATTTTCTGCAGCATATGAAATACAAACAACTCAACCAAACAGAAAAGGGAAGAAGTGTTGGCTGCTGAGAAACCCACCAATGCTGCAGTCATCCTATTCTCCACAGAAAGTAAAAAACAAAAATAGATTTTGCAGGAGGAAGAGACTGGTCTTGCAAGAGCAGACTGAATTCTCTTGCTGAAGAGGCACATCAGCCCCATCACAAGAGCAGTCAGCAACAGAAGAAAACTCCAAATTTTTCAACTCTGCAGTCAGATAACTAGAATGGCTCATCAAATCCTCTGATGAAACTGGGCTACATCATGGTCAAGGCTTAGATTTCTTTAATAAAACATTGGCAGAATGTAAAAGTATCTGTGCTTGATTTATACTGTCATCCCTAGGGCTGCCTGGAAAATGTGATTGCTAAACATTGGTGTTTAAGATCTGAAAGCAAATCTAACCAGGCTATTTTATTGTCTCAGAGACAGTAACAATGGTATTATTTTTTTTAACTATTAAAAAATATCTCAAGTGTTCCCAAGACAAATTTTGAGTTGTCTGGTTATTTTAACCATCACTTTTTTATCACAGAAAAAAGCGGAAGGAGAAGGAGGAAACATCATTTCAGCTGTTCATCCTTGGGGGACACAATGCAGTTGGGAGCTCCGAGAGCTCAGACACCCACGGACAGAGCACAGAGCAGCTCAGCTCAGGAGTGGCCACAACTGCACAGCCATGGTGACACAGGGAAGGATGTCTCATGTGCTCCTCTCCTGCCCAACACCACAGGCTGTTCACTGCAAACAAAGGCCTTTCAGAGCTGCATCCTCTCAGGTGATCCTACAAAGCCTGTGCCCACGACACCATCTTCACGGGGAAATGCCATGCAAGCACACAGGGACGCTACTGGGGACAAGGCCATGTCTGCAGGGACACGTGGCAATGACTGAGTTCAGCAGCATAAAGTCTTGCTCCTAATTGCTCTCCTCTAGGAAATAAAATTGACAGCTGGTTCTCTCTACAGCATTAAACTGGATCATAAAAACAAAGCTTATCTCATTCCCCTCCCTGCCATAGGCAGGGACACCTTCCACTACACCAGGTTGCTCCAAGTCCTGTCCAACCTGGACTTGAACACTTTCAGGGATGGGGCAGCCACAGCTTCTCTGGGCAACCTGAACCAGTGGCCCACCACCCTCACAGGGAGGAATTGTTTCCCAATATCCCATTTACTCTGCCCTCTATCAGTGCCATTCCCCCTTGTCCTGTCCCTTCAGCCCATTGTTCAAAGTCCCTCTCCAGTTGTCTTGGAACCCCTTTAAGTACTCCAGTATTACATATTTTTCATGACAGCTACTAAAAATAATTTCAAACTAATACCTCCGTGCCCTCTAACAGTATTGTCAGGTGCCATGACCATTGTTTTTTGAAGACTTCCAGGGATGGTGACTCCACAGCTGCCCTGGGCAGCCCATGCCAATGCCTGACCACCCTTTCAGTGTGGAAGTTTTCCCCAGTCTCCATCCTGAGCCTCCCACGGCAAAGCTTGCGGCCGTCTCCTCTTTTCCCATCGCTTGTTACCTGGGAGGAGAGAGAGTTCCCTCACTTGTCTACAACAGCCTGTCAGGGAGTTGTAAAGAGTTTCACCTGTCCCTACCAGGCACGGCCTCAGCACCTGCCTCGGCCTCTGCATTTCACAGCGCAGTGAATACTCAAGTGTCTCACCCCAAGTACCCCCGGCCGAGGGGCACCGGCTGCCAGTGCTCAGGGTGCTGCCGTGACCGCAGCTCTCTCCGTCCCTGCGGCTCTCACCGCCGCCCCCGCCGGACATCGACCTCCGGCAGCAGGCGGTAGCGCGGTGCCACCGCAGGAGGTGGCTCCTGCCCCGGGACCCAGCTGGGGGCTGCTCCGGCCCCGCGCCGGCCGGAGGGCTCGGCG
>WEIV01004439.1:45883-91350 GCA_013390005.1 Calyptomena viridis
GGGCTGCGGGCGCCCCTGCCCGGGGCAGAGCCCCCAGCGGAGGGCGGCAGCGTCGGGCAGCGGAGCGTGGAGAAGCCGCCGAGCCCTCGCTGTTCCGACGAGCGGCGGGGGAAGAGCACCGGGCAGCGAGAACCGGGGCACGGCCAACCCAGAGGCCGCGGTGAGTAGCGGGTCTGGGCTCGGGGCTCGGCCAGCCTCGAGCTCGCGGGCTGATGGCAGCGCTGGGCTCGGGGACTGGCGCTCGGAGGTCGGGTTGGGATCCCGTGGCTCGCCTCGGTCCCTTGTGCCTTCCTCTGCGCGTCCCGCAGGGTCAGTGTAAAAGTCCGCCGAAGTTACTCTGTTCCCAGTTTGATTTTGCTGGGCTCCGATCCCGGCGTGGATATCCCGGCGCCGCCGACCGTCCAGGGCTCCCCTCGCTAGGCGCTGCGCTATTTATAGCGCTGACAGAAGGAATTAAGGGCTTTGCCGTAACGTGTCCGTGGTCGTCCTCTGGCGCAGAGTCTGTCCTGACCTTCCCCGGAGGTGGGTGGTACAGCTGGGCACCCCCAGAGCCCCACAGCCCCGCCGGGGTGAGGGCAGCACCGGTCACGGAGCAACTGTGTACTCGGTGGACTCTGGGCTGAGGTGGCCCTCAGGAAGAAAGGATTCCTTCACGATGTCATGCACGGTTTGGACAAATAAAAATTGCAAAATCTGTTGCACCTTTTTGGTTTGGATCATTCCATAGCACTATTCCCAATAATAAATAATTAATGAATGAATGGGAAAGCGGCACCAGGGCGATGTACTTTGCAGTCCCAGGCTTTGTCTGCAGAGCTCACCTACAGGTCCCTGTGGACTCTACCCCTTCCTCGGGACCTGGGGTCCCCGTGCTAGCTCTGCTGGAGTCCTCTGAGTCTTCCTCTTGGCATGGAGGAGACTTTTTTACTGGCGTCTTGATTTGTTGCTAGCCAGTAGGAGACGCTATAAGGAAACCAGGCTTCTGGAGTTATCCGGGTAGGTAATAATTCTTTATCTAGGTTTGTGAAGTACTTTGAAATCTGAGGACATAAAGGTCTGTGTGAGGAGGTGGTGTTTCTTATTGCACCACCTGAGTGCGATGACTTCCTCCACCTCGGGAAGGTTGAGCTGGTTTACCTTCCCTTCCCATTCGCTCCCTCCCAGTGTCTTTTGCTGGGTGGGGAAGAAACTTTAACCATGGCTGAGGTTCTTTGCTTTCCATTTTGCCTCCAGACTAATCACTGGAATTTCATCTAAGGGAATATTATTAAGCAGGCTGACTCTTCTATCATCAAGAGTGTAAATCTGGAAAAACCTGAAAAAAAATCCTGCTTGGTGAATAGACAGCAAATTGAAAACTCTGCCCTGGGAAGGAGCAAGCAGATGACTACAGCAGCTTTATGGTTGCTGAGGATGTTTCATTACAGGCTGATGTTCCACAATTGTCCGGAGCCTGCAGGCAGCATTAGTGTCTCAGCCCTTGCTGCCAGCTTCCCAGGCTGCTGGGCCATATTCTGGCAAGAGGCCTGAGTTTCAGGTTATTCAGCAGCTTAGAAAATGTTACAACTTAGAGTTACTCTATCTCTTTTAGCTTCAGGGCCCAGTGATCCCTTCCACTATGGCAGCTGGATAGGGTGGATGTTCTCTTCACCTGGCTGTGATAGAGTTGAGCAATGCACATGACAAGATGTGGCTCTGTCACTGTAGAGAAAGGTACTGGGAGCTGCCTGTGGCTCTGGGGAGCCCTGTCTCCACTCAGGTTGTGCTGTTTGGGCACAAGGCTGCTCTGAGCCTTCAGCTGTATGCAGTGGCTTCTGTAAGAACCCAACCAAGTGCAGTGGGATGGTATATCAGTGCTCATCGGCTGCAACAATTCGGAGGAAGCTGTCTTTGCCTATAATTTGGGGCAAGGGGATGTTCACAGGATGCCCCCCCAGCTTTATTGTCTGGAGTAAGAAGTGATTTGGATGTGACTCATGGAAAAATGGCAGAAGTTGAGGTCGGGCAACTCTCCTGGCATGCTCAGGGGTGCAGTGGGCCAGTAGACAGCAATTCTGTCCACTTTCCCCCACTAACCTTTCCTAGTGTGTGGGCTGAAGCACTTCTGAACATGTTCCTGCTTAAGTCAGCTTCCAGCTTTTCCTCAGCCCAGCAGTGCTCAGACAGCCCTTGAGCTGCTGATGGGCACTCCACAGTCCCTGGGAAACCAACAGCAGCTTCTAGGCACAAGGATGGTGAGGTTGATATTGAAGAAGTCACAGGGCAGGGAAGCCACTGGGATGGTGTCCCTACCACTAGTGCCCTGTCACAGCAGTACCTGAGCACATCACTCCTGGGGGTCTTTACCCCTGTGATTCTCCTGTGAGCTGAGACCTGGAGAAGTCAAAGCACAGAGCAGAAAGTGCTTTGCCCGGGAGGCGTGTGATGGTCCTGGGCACTGCCTCCTCACCAGCATAGCACTTGCTCCAGGAGTGGCCTGACTCTAGCAGCATTGTGGAGAGCTGGTGACACTGGCAGGAAGGATGAGATGGTTTGTAGGGGCTTGTCCTGGGCAGAGAGGCTCCCCAGGGGAGGAGGCTGTCCCTTATCTCATGGCAGGATCTCTTCCACCCCTGATGATCTGGTCCTGCTCTTTTGCCAAGAACTGTCCAAGCTCATTAGCAGGGGTTCTGTTTTAGTCACCACCTTGTCAGCTCCGGTGCACAGAGCTTGGTTGTTTGACCAGGAGCTTCTGCTGGCACAGAGCTTGGGTGTTTGACCAGGAGCTCCTGCTTGCTCAGAGCTTGGTTGGTTGACCAGGAGCTCCTGCTTATCACAGGCTCAGCTCAGCTCAACCCAGCACTTCCAGGTGACAGCAGCAAAAAGCTTTTTGACACATACCTCTCCTACAGCTCCTACCAGAAGTGCTCCTGGCTTTGCCTTGGGATTTTGCCTGTTGAAAGTATTCCTGTTTGGGGGGCTATTCCTCAGCTTTCCAAAAGGGATGTCCGTGGTCTGCTAGAACATGCATGTGGTCATACCAGTCTTGCTGGGTTCCTCCCAGGTAGATTTGGGTGTATGAAACCAAAGGCAGTTGGCAAAGCAGATGGACAGGTGATATCAAAGACTCTGTGTGTACTGATGTGCTGGAGACCTGTCCGTGCCAGAGTATTTGCTGAGAGGTGGAGCAGGATGCTGTGATGATCCAGAAGGAGGACTTTTCCCATGGCATAGTGGCTTCTTTCCCCAGTGACACAAAGTGTGATGGACTGAGCTGTCATGTTGCCTGCTGCACCTCACCCCGAGGCTGGTTCCCATCACTGAACTGTGCTAACGTGGCAGCATAGGCAGCCCTGTTACAGTGCAGCTGTCCCAGATCTCGTTACCTTCAAAAGGAAGGGTGGCTCCTGTAGCTGCCCTCTCCTGCCCCATATCCCTTCTCCATTGTGTCCATGTGCTTGGCTGAAGAAACTCGGAGCAGAGGGAAGTGATGAGCCAGCCCAGGTTATACCACACACCCTGTCCTGGCACTCCCAGCACTTCATGTGCCTGCAGCAGGGAACGTGCCAGACCTGAGCCAGGCAGCTCTGGTGCCTGGGAGCCAGCATGTGCCCAACTGTGGGAGGAGGGTATGCGATGGGTGGCAGATGCATAGAGAACAGTCCCGAGGAGGGAGTGTTTTCCCCAGCTGCCTGCCATCACTTGCCAGTTCTCTAATCTCTTGTAGAAAAGCCAGGTTAGGAAAAGTACTCTTGAGGAAACCTGTGGCAGGGAGTGGGCAAGCTGCAGGACTGAGCAGGTGGTATGGCAGGATGTGCTGGGCAAGGGAAGAGAGGAGCAGCAGGCTGGTGCCCAGACATGCCTGGCTGCCCTGGTGCCGTGATTTGGGGCGGTGGGGTGTTAGGGTGCTGCTCTGCCACTCAGCCAGCAGTGGATTGGAGCTGGCTCGGCTGCGGCTGAAGGGCTGAGTTTCAGGTGAGGGCGGGCGGTGCAGGACTTGCCAGTGTGTGGACTTCACTGCAGTTGCCCAGGGAATTCCTTACCCAGTCAACAGGCAGAAGGTGTCTGATCCAGCCTGGAACCTGCCAGTATGAACTTAATCTGCAAAAATAGGTTATGCATGGATTTTCATCAGCACCGTGTGTTTGTACTAGATTAGTCTTTTGCAGGATAGGATGTTGGGGTTTAATAAAATTTTGAAAAAACTGTAGCCTGATTTACTCTGGTTATGTCACAGGCATGGGGTTTGGGGGGGATGTCTGCATGGCCAAGTTCATCACCAAGCAGGAGCTGCCTTCAGGAGAAGTTGGGTTCCTGGCAGAGCTGGTGCCACCTGAGTGGGAGCCAGGTGTCCCATGAGGACAGGATGAGGGCACGCAATATCACTGACTGGACCAGCTTTTCCTGGAAGCAGCTTGTTCTTGGTCTCATGGAAGATGACACTGAGGTCTGCTGCCAGCCTGGCACAGCTGAGTCAGTGATTCCTGAAGCCTGTCCTGCCTGGACAAAGATGGGAGCAGGTGCTCAGGCTGGCGCTTTGCTCAGCCTCTCTCTGTTTGCAGCCAGCCTGCAGATCATCCTACCAAAGTGGCCCTGGGGAGGTTTTTGTTGGAAGTGGCTGGTGGTCTCATGCTTTTCTCTGTTCTAGGTGATGATGTGAAGTCTGTTGGGCAGTCCCGGGGGAATGGCAGCCACCCAGGGACTGGGGACACTCGGAGGCATCAGAGGGGCCGTGCAGAACACCGGAGGCACACTATCACCAACGGTGTGGACTTCAGCATGGTAAGGGACAGCCCTGTCATAGACTCCCATGGAGGGGAAGGTGGGTTGCAGGGGTCCCTTGCTGTGGCTGTGGCTCCCACACTACCCACCCTGCATGTGTAAGCCATGGAGCATTAGGCAGATCCTGATATTTTGGATACAAAGCTCTGTTGATATACATGGAGCCATTACTTCCAAGGCTTCTCTGTCCTTAATTGTACCAAGCAAGGAGGAAGTTAATGTTTTTCCCTGGAGTGGGGTCAGTCCATGGAGCCAGTGTTTGCATGGCGACCTTCCCCATGGGCAAGGCCTTGGGCAGAGAAAGGCAAAGGTGGAGGTGTGGGAACAGGTGGGTATCTAAGCCTCTCAAGCATCTCAACAAAGGCCAGGGACTCTCTGTGCTAACAAGTGGTGAGGCTGGCCTGTGTCCCTCCCAGATGTTCCCTGTAGGTCAGGCCTCAAGCATACTGATCCCCCTGTCTCCCAAGAGTCTTTTTGTCAGCAAATCAGAGAAATCCACATTGAATTTAGCCAGGCAGTCCAGGATGGAGACATCTGCTCCACTCTCTCTGAAAGAGGAGAGCAGATGAGTGGAGAGGTGTGGATCAGATTGCCTGGGTGAAGAGATCTGCACTGGAGGAGCTGCCTGGGCATGTTGTCCACAGGCTCAAGACAAATTCTTCTGGGAAGAAAGCCAGAACCAAGCCTGCAGGATGAGTGCTTGGCAGGACTGTCACCACTGCACTTCCACTCCTCGCACCCTGGTGTCACCCTTCTCCTGCAGCCCAGCAGGCCTGAATGGTGGTACTCAGCCTGGCGCTGGCCTTGGGGGACACAACATGCCTTGATGCCATCCTGGGGAAGGGATGTTTGTGCACATGGTTTGCTGGGCTTACAGCCATGTGATGGGCATTGGGCAGAGGAGTCTCTGCTGACAGGTGCTGACAAGGAGTGATAGATGCCGCTATGTGTGTCTGGAATGGATGGCTCTGTTTCTTCAGGGCTTAGGAGCTGGGAGTTGCTGTTTGAAGAGGGGAAGATCCCTGTTTCCCTGGCAAGGCTCTTCCCTGTGTGTGCAGCCCTGAACTGGAGCCCATCACTGCTGTGAGCACAAGGTCCTACCTGGTGCTGGTGAGGGGCTGGTGGCCACTGTGTCTGTCCTTAGCTCTGCCACAACCACTCTTGCTAGGGGCTTATCTTGCCCTGGTCTCTATTCCCCCAGGTTGTGGGGGCAGTAGAAGGGATGTCCTCTGCTGTTCTTTCCCCCTTCCCACACACCCAAGTGCTGTACTGCCTTTCTGTGCTTCTGACCCTGGAAAAGGGATGTCTGTCCCTTTCTCAGCCTTCCCTGACACCCTGGGCACAGCCTTTGGGCATTGATCCCATTTGTGAACCTACAGAGACAGTTGGAACAGGTTTGAGTCTAGCAAGGACCGAATCCTTGTGCTTCACTTCTCCTACCCCTCCCTGCCCCAATGCTGGGAGGATGCTGAGCCCCCAGGGGACAAGGAACTCAGCTGTCATTAGACTTACTTACCTAAAGCCCATGGGGGATGGGAGCACTGGTGTCCATCCTGCATCCCAAAGTGCACCAGAATTGGTTCCTTCTAAACAGGGAGCAGAGCTGTGGGGGCTGCGTTGCAGTCCCAGGACCCTTTGCATGACCACAGCTGGTCCCAGCTCAACTCACTGGTGTTTTCCAGCCAGTCCCTCATTGATTGGCCTGATTTCCCCATGGCCATGAGTGTGGCTGGGATGAGACCTTCCATGAGATGCTGAGCACTGCCATTTGTAGCAGCCCAGGGCACAGCTGTGTCCCCTCCCCTTTACCCTGGCTAGCACCAGCCAAGTCCGGTGCTTTGTCTTTGTCCTGCCTCAGAAGCCGCCTCTGCCCAGAGTGTCCCATCCCAGTGAGGTGCTGTCTGTCCCTGCACCAGACAGGGCTTGGCAATGTCCCTCTGCTCTGTGGGATGTTGCCTCTTCCTCTGGTCACCGTGCTGGCCAGCAAGCCTGGTGAGAGCAGGGCAGGGCAGGGCAGGCAGTGGAGGGCTGCACCCCCATCTGGGTGGGATGTCCTCACCACATATAGCACCTTCTTCCTACCCCTCAGCAACAGCCTGCATAGCACCAGGGCTCTGCACTTCTTCCTCTGGGTATGTCCCTTTGGGCCATTGGAGAAAGATGCAGAGGGGCTACTGGGGGGACAGTCATGTTGCAAACAGCATTTCCAAGAGTAGTGGGAGCAAGAGCAGCCCTAACGTAATGGATGGCAGGTATGGGATGAGCAGAAGACTCTCTGGAGTCTGGTCTGTGCTGAGGATGAAGGCCAGGCTGTGTTGTGGCAAAGAAGGCAGAAGCAGCAGGGCAGGGAGTTCCCCATGCCCTTGGCTTGGAGACAAAGATGCAGAAGCTGAGGGAGCAGCCTGGCATGAAGAAGGGAAGTGTGGCCCTTGGGCTCACAGGGTGAGGATGATGAATATGTCACTGCACCAGTCACTCTTCCCCAGGGATGACCCCTCTTACCTCTCCACCTCTGTGATTGCTGGTCACAGCATGGTGCTGAGGTGGCAGCAGGAGCAGAAGGTGGTAGTGGAATGGGGACCCTATGTCCCCTGTGGATGGAGGCTGACAGCGCTGTCCTCCAGCAGCCCAGTGCGGAGTCCTGCTCAGCCTGTCCCAAGGGGTT
The DNA here is from genome assembly GCA_013390005.1 of Calyptomena viridis. Taxonomy (NCBI): domain Eukaryota; kingdom Metazoa; phylum Chordata; class Aves; order Passeriformes; family Eurylaimidae; genus Calyptomena; species Calyptomena viridis. Next base: position 53,310 of record WEIV01004439.1, read on the forward strand.
GCTCTGGGGACAGGAGCCTCAGGCACCCTCGTTGCAGTTCTCCAGGCACATCAAGGTCCCTGCTGCCTTTCCAGGTGATGCTGGTACTGGAACCTGAGTAACTGGGAGACACTCGGCAGAGAGATCTGCTGTGCTCTGCTCAGCTCAATATGCGGGGGTGAAGCAGAGTGGGGCAGAGTGCTGGGGAAACAGGGCTGCAGGTTTTCCCTGGCTCCCAGTCTGCACAGTGAGCTGGGCTGTTGACTGCTTGCCAAAATCCAAGTGTGTCTGTGCTGGGGCTGACGCTCACACCCTGGAGGGAGCTGGGGCAGCTGCAGGCCCTGCTCCTGCTGCCTGCCTGGGTAAATATGAGGTGGAAGAAAACTGCTTCTGTGATGAGGAGCAGGAGGGTAGAGGTGATATGAGTGTCCTTCACCCACTTTGGTTGTTCTCCTAAACTGGAGAACTCTTCCTCCAAAATGCTTCTTCCAAAGCAGCATCAGGCAGCAACCATCATCCCACTCCTCTGTGGCTGAGGGGAAAGAGGCTGAGACCCTTCCCATATCCACATCCCTCCACACCTCATGAAGAAACCAGCTCCTGAGACTCGGCAATGCCTTGGCGAGCAGTGGGTGACATCCCTGTGCTCTGTCCTGCAGCTGAAGTACATGAAGGATCTGGAACAGGAGAAGGATTTCCTGCTGCAGGGCCTGGAGCTTATAGACCAGGCTCAGGAGTGGTACCACCAGCACATCCAGCTCATGCAGGAGCATCAGCGGCTCCTGGGGAAGAAGAGAACCAGTGCTGTGAGTCTGGGGCTTGTTCTTGGTGTGCCTGTCTGCTTGGGAGGGGATGGGGCTGCTCGATGGATTTGGAGAACTGGGCTGAGACTTGGCTGGACCTGGAGGCAGCCCAATGGTAACTCCAGCCTCTTCTTCCTCTCATCCCACAGGATTTCCCTGAGAGTGGTTGGGGTCATCTGGGCCCCCTGATCCCCAAGCTGCAGGAGGTGAACCGCTGCCTTGGTGACCTCCTTTCTGCTGCTGGCAAGGTGAGAACAGCACATCAGCAGTTTGAGGTTGTTTGTGTGATCTTAGGACCCATCCTCTCTCCCCCTCATGCTGTTTGGAGCTGCCAGAATTTTCCCAAGCTCTAGAGAGCTGACTTGGCTTCATGGGTGAGACAGGTGATGGGAGACAGCCAAGAAGACAGCACAGTTGGTCCTGAGCTGGGCTGGAGGATGGTCAAAGCATTTGTGGGACTAAAGGAGGTCCCCAAAAAGGTATAGACATTGTCAACCCAGCCTGCTGAGGTGCTCAATCAGCCACCTCAGAGCTGGCTGTCCTGCACACTGGCAGAAATTTGCCCTCTTTGCCTGCAATGGCCTGTGCTGGGATTTTAATCCTCTGCTGGGCTTCTCTTAGTTTCCTGTGTGCCACAGAAACATCTTCTATCCTTGAAGAAAGGCTGGGAAGGGCCACAGAAGAGGACGGTCAGTGGCTCATCCTTTCACTTTCTTTGCAGCCAGCAAACCACTCCTCAGCCCTGAGCAGGCTGGTTCCCACAGCGTCCCCAGCCTCCACAGGCTCCCAGCAAGCCATCAACATGCTGAAGGAGCAGAATCGGCTTCTCACCAAAGTGAGTACAGGTGGAGCAGAGGCCCTTGGAGGCACTGGGAAAGAGGAGGGGTGGGAGGGGGCCAGGGAAGGAATGCTAGGCAGTGGGAAGCGTTCCTTTAGCTTGGCCAGCCTTGGTCATCCCAGAGAGGGGTGTGTGGGCTGTGCTTGGAGACCTCTGGCACACAGCTGTGCCCAGCTGTGTCCACCTGTTTTCTAGGTGAGTCAGTGGGCGGGGATGGGGCATTCCTGCCAGAGGGAAAAGACTCTGACAAATGCAGGTTACAAGAGGATGCAGAGGCTGCAGCTGTGGTCTGCAAACAGGACTGCTGGGGAAGGGACATCCATGGTGCCCCTGCCGAGGCCAAGTTCATTGGTGGAGTTCCCATCCCAGCATATGGCCAAGAAGATGCTCCAAGGGCTGGAGCCCCTCTGCTATGGAGACAGCCTGAGAGAGATGGAGCTGTTCAGCTTGGAGAGGAGAAGCTCTGAGGAGACGTTAGAGCCCCTTCCAGTACCTAAAGGGGCTCCAAGAGCACTGGAGAGGGATTTTGGACAAGGGCCTGGAGGGACAGGACAAGGGAGAATGGCTTCCCACTGCCAGAGGACAGGGTTAGATGGGGTATTGGGGAGAAATTCTTCCCTGTGAGGGTGGGGAGGCCCTGGCACAGGTTGCCCAGAGAACCTGTGGCTGCCCCATCTCTGGAAGTGTCCAAGGCCAGGCTGGGGGGTGGAACAACATAAGCTTTAAGGTCCTCCTTAATGAGCAGTGTTTTCCTCCTCTGTCTCATGCAGGAGGTGACTGACAAGAGTGAGCGCATCACCCAGTTGGAGCAGGAGAAATCTGCCCTGATCAAGCAGCTCTTTGAGGCTCGTGCCCACAACAACCATGAGACAAGTCAGCTGGACTCCACCTTCATCTAGTGCCTGCCTCCCCCTCCCCATCCTCAAACTTCCCCAGGGGTTTCAAGGGACTCTTGAAACCCATCACTCCTGTTGCTCCAGATGTTGTGTCTCAAGGTCTGGGGCTGCTTCTCCGCCAGTAAGCTGGGACCTCGCTTGGGGTATATCCCTGCCCTGGTGTTCTGCTGGCCTTCCAGCTGTGCTGCTCTCAAGCTGCTCCTTTTCTTTCTAAATGGGCTGCAGAGACTCTGTCCCCAGCCCCGTGACCCGCAGTGTGTGGGAGACATGGCTGCTGCCTGTGCAGGGGAAGCTGCTGTGCCCTTGGCTGACGACTGCTCTTGGGAAAAGGTGATGCATCTTCAACATTCCAGCCAGCATCTCTAGGCAAGCCTGGCCCTTGGAGGATGCCTGCCCCTGCTTGTCCTGCTGTAGAAGACAAGACTGGAAATCCAATGGGGAATGCCTGGTCCCTCTCTGCTGTCTGTGTTTTCCTGCCAGAGATGCTGTCCTGGCCAGGCAGTGCCCAAGCTCTGTGCTCCTCCTGGTGATCCCTCTGTCCCATTTGTGGTAGTGATGCCATAGTTGCTGTTTACATATCTGCAGTCTCCTGTAGGGAAGTAGCCATAGACCCAAGCAAGGTAGCCTGCACCTCTGAGCTGCTATTTCAGGCTGTTGATAGGTTGAGGCAGACACCTCACTCTTTACTTGGGTTGACCTAGCAAATGTTTCCTGGTGTCTGCCAGGACTAGATTCTTTTCATAATGACTGTAAAAGGAGAGGTGGTGTCCCATAGCCTGAGGATGCTTACATCAGCCTGATCTCACAGAGAGGCTTTAAGAACTCTGATTTGTATTTAAATGAAGCAGAGACTGACAGACTCTTCCCTTTGCACATCTTCACCTGGGAAAATGGCAGCTCTACCTGTCCTGGTCATGGATGCTACTCCCTGGAGTGACATCATGATTGTGAGCTGCACCCCTCTGCGGGTCTCCTGTGGGGTGGTGGGGGTCTAAGATGGGTCCTATTAGATGGTGCATATCAGGACTCCTCCTTCCCACCCAGCTCAGTGATGATGCTTGAGCTGAGCAAGTTTGACTATGGCTCAGTACTTGGTATTCATGGTACTTTCACTGGACAACCCTGTGAACCCCCATGTAGCACAGCCTGGCCCTCTGTACCCGCAAGGCCAGGACCCTTCTCTCCAGGGTTGTTTCAAGCTCTGACATGGTGTGGAACTGAGCTGAGCTGGGCAGAAGGTGCTGGTCCTGCCCTGGACTGGCACCATGCAGACCAGTTCTGCTCTCCTGTTTTTACCTGTCTGGTGTTCTCTGTTCCATTCAGCTGTTCTCTTTGAGGTTGATCCTGACTTAAAGATCACTTCAAAGCATGAATCTCTGCTCTGCCCTTGTGCATGCAGCTGGAGTGGGGATTACCAGAGTGCCAGAGAGAGGTAGAGGAGGAGCAAGGCCATTACTAGTCATGTCCCTGGCCTCCAGAAGTAGGGCGTTGTCCCCTGGGCATCAGTGCCTGCCATCCCTTTAGTGATGCCACCTTAATGTCCAGTGCCTGTTTTCCCTGAGGTTTAATTAAAAGCAACCTTTTTATGAAGAAAGTCACCTGTTTGTAGGGATAATAAAGTGGGGTGAACTATTTTATTTATCCTTTTGTCTCTTTGCCTAAATCAGTCCATCTAGTGCTACCAGCCCTGAAGTCCCTGATTGTTCCGTCCCTTGGGATGTGAGGTGAGCTGAAGCTGCTGTCTGGTGAACACAAGAAGCCTGGGGGATCTCTACTCTTGGACATGTTCCTCTGTCCTTTCTCATCCCCTCTGGGCTTCCCAGGGGCTGGGAATCCCCTGTCCCCTGCTGTGGGACAGGGTCTTGAAGCTGCGTGCACCCCTTCCAGTGCTTTAGTCTCATCTGTCTGCTCCTCCAGAAGCTGTACTAGGGACTTGGGCTCCTTGGATAGTGCTGGTGCAGGTCACAACCTCTTATTTATTTTCAAGTACCTTGGAGCTGCCCCAGGGCAGTGGCAGCAGTGGTTGGTGCTCTGCAGTGACTCCTTCCCACAGGGGCAGCCAAAGGGGACCTCAATGGTTCAACATGCTGTGGCAAGTGTCCCTCTGCCCTATGCCGAGGTAGCAACACCTGCATGGGGTGAACCTGGAGCTCTGCACTGGCTGGGAGAACCCTCCTTTCCCAGGCTGTGGGGTGATCCCTGCAGAGCCCCCCCGGAGTTAAGTCTCCCCTACTGGGAATGGAGCCAGGAGGGAGACCCCAGCCAATTCCCCACAGCTGGAGAGGAATCTCTGCCATGGTCTCTTTCAGGTGCTGCTTAGGGCAGCCACAGGTTCCAGCTGGTTATTGCCCTTGGTTCCCATTTCATGCCTTTGCTTGGATGTGGAGCACATGAAGGATCCAAACAAAAAAGAAGGCCATGGTTCCCACTCCAGGTTGTTCCATGCAGAGCCAGGACAGCTCTCCCTGCCCCAGCCCAGGGGATTGTCCCAGCCCTGGCTGGCAACACTGGCCCCCAGCCTGCTTCCTTGGGGGCTGCTGCAGGTTACAGGGGATGCCTGGCAGCGCTATGGGCCTGCTGGGACTGGGGTCCCCCCAGGAGCTACAGGGCTAACCTGAAGCTGTCACTCTGGCCTGGCCATGCTGTTGCTGGGTCCCTGATGGGCCTGACCCTCACCTCTGTGTGCTGTGTCCACTTCAACACCCTTAATTGATGGCTAGCAGCCCTGTAGTGATGGTTCAGAAGCCATAAGACATGGTTTTGGGGCTAGGTCTGTAAGTGATGTATGTGCTGAGTGACATGGGTGGACTTCCCTTCAGGTTCTGAGTTTGCACAGATCTGCAACAGTGCCTCCAAGTCTCTGTAACAGCTGGAAACCACTGTGTGAAGCTGCAGTTATACTGGGAACAGCTGGACCAGGGCTCTGCTGTCCCCAGCTGGGGCAGCTCCTGCTGACCCACCTCACCTCTCTGCAGCCCCTCCACACAGGAGGTTGTCAAACCCAGGTGCAACACCATGGGGTCAACATACCTATCCCTGGGCATTTATGGTGGGTGCTGGGCTGGGTGCAGGACAAGTTCCCACTGCCAGAGCCTGGAGCTGCTATCAGAGTGGAGTGAGCCTTCGCCTGGGCTGTCTGGAGACATGCCTGCCCCCTGGGCTGCCCAGGGATGTAGGATCTCATTCTCTGTGTCCTCAGCCATACAGTTTCAGAAGGATCCAGTCATTCAGGTCTATTTGTAGTTTCTCTCTTGTCCTGCCCAGCTACATGCCCTTCTCACGCCCTCAGAGGCTGGGCTGTGTGCCCAGCTGCTCCCTTAGAGAAGGGCCACTCTCCCAGCAGAGCAATTATCCTGCATGCCAGCAAGAACAGTCACATCTTGGGCCCCCGACCTGAACGTTCTGTGCTTTTTGCTTTTCTTTCCTGCCGCATGGGTCAGCACTGCTCTGCCAACCGGAGTCCCTGCTGCCCTGAGCTGGCACTGTCAGCTCCCACATTCTGCACCCACTGCTCTGCTGTTGTCAGTGCAATTGCCTGGGAGATGAACCAAGAATGTCATGAGCTGAGACCCCTGGGTCCTAGGGTCTCACTGGGTTGGGGGGCTGGGCCATGCAGGTTTGACTGGACTAAGGAGGTGCCTGGTGCACCTCAGACCTGCGAGCTGATGCCTGGTACCTCTTGTTCATCCCTGTGGTTCCTCATTTAGAGTGTTCTCCTGTCTCAGACCGTCCCTGTGCTGTGTTGCCACAGCCCTGCCTGTATCCTGGGCTCCTGCCTGTATCCCAGGTTCCAGGTTGCCAGCACTTTACTTCTCTTGGCAGTGATGAACTGCCTTCTGCCTTAGGAGCATCACCTGGCACTGCCCAGCACTCTGTGTTCCCTCTCCCTATCATATTTGAAGCAAAGACCCACTCCTAGGCAGAAGGGACAGGGCCTGCCCTCCCCACTATGGGCTAAGGTAGGGGCAGTGGTGGCTGAGCCTCTGCCCACCATCCTGGCTCGTTCCCTGTGCCAGGGATCTGCAGCATCTCCATCCCAAGGGAATCAAGCACAACATCCTGGCTCTGCTTCAGTGTCCCTTCAGGTCCTTGCCAAATCTGATGGCTACCTGTTGCTGTGATCCCAGCCTGGTGCAGGTGCTCACCTCCACCTGCACAGCCGACCTGGTCTGCTCTAAGGTACAGCTGATTGAAGGCAGGTGCTCCCTCTGGAAGGCCCATGTGAAAGGGAAGGGTGAGGCTCCCAGAATTCCTACTTTGCTCTGTAGCTGCGTGTCACGGGGACCATGACTTCACTCCCCCATGTTACACAATGAGGTCGCAGTCTGTGGCAGGTATCCATCCTGCTTCCTCACTCCTGGAAAAGCAGCAGTCAGGGAACAGAGCAGGAGCTGGGGTCTCGGCCAGCACCCTGGGGGACCCCTCGCACTGTGTGGGTTCCCTTAGACCCGAAGTGTCCCTTTGTGGGACTCCAAGGTGGCAGTGCAGGTGACCCCATCCTCCTGCCCTGCCAATTGGAACACCACTGGTTGTTCCTCCTGGGACATGGGATCATACTCTGGGTGGGAACAGGCAGCTGAAGAGACAGAAATGGCTGCAGGGGCAGAGCCTGCACTGACCTGGGCTGCAGCCATGTCCCAGGGAGCCATCAAAACCCACCCATGTAACAACACCCTTGACTGCCCTGCCTCAGCTATAGATGAGGGCTGGGCACATGGACCATAGAAACAGAATCTCAGGCTGGCTCAGGTTGGAAGGGAACTTTAACAACCATCTAGTTCCAATCCCCCTGCCATGGGCAGGGACACCTTCCACTATCCCAAGTTGCTCCAGGCCTCATCCAACCTGGCTTTGAACACTTCCAGGGATGGGGCAGCCACAGCTTCTCTGGGCAACCTGTGCCAGGGGCTCCCCATCCTCCCAGGGAAGAATTTCTTCCCAATGTCCCATCTAACCCTTGAGGCCATTCCCTCTTACCCTATACCTCAAGACCATTGTCCAAAGTCTCTCTTCAGCTCTTGGAGCCCCTTTAGGTACTGGAAAGGGCTCTAAGGTCTCCCTGGAACCTTCTGTTCTCCAGGCTGAACAGCTCCAACTCACTCAACGTTTCATCATAGAAGAGATGCTCCATCCCTCTGATCATCTTTGTGGTCCTCCTTCATGGACCAGCACATGCCCAAAGCAGGAAGCCTGGGCTGTTCCATGCCTGTGCAAACAGCCCAGCATTTCACTGCTCCCCTGGAGATGGGGCAGGAGAGACACATGGCTCCCGCTTTGCCCTTTGGCTGGATCCAGGGGACAGTGCTGGAAGTAGTGAGTCTTGCTGTCCCAGAACCTCTCCTGGGCATGTGCCCTCGAGTTCCCCAAAAGGCATCCCTGCAAGGATGTGAGGTCTGAGGGACCCCACAAATCTTCTGTGGGCAGACAGGGACACCCCATCCTTGGACATGTCCAGGCAGGTAGTTTTGATTTCTTCTGGCTACTGAAAACAACTCCTGCCCACGAAGGAGATCTCCAAGTCCAGAAAGACCCCAGAGAGGGACATGGTCACTGTAGAGATATCCCCTGGCCCTTTTACTTGGGGGAAAAAATTCCAGTTCTTAGTATCTATCTAATCTTCCTGTCAAGAACCTGAGGGCCTGCCCCGCTGCCTGTCCTGCCTGCCCTGGGCATCCTGCAGCTGCCCTAGGGAAGGGTCACAGCCACACAGCCATGTTTGTGTGCCCACAGATGGGGACCCACAGGGCAGAATGACACGGCAGTGACAACCCAGTGCAAGCAGGATGTCCTAGCCCTTGCCCCAAAAGCCTTGTCCCCAGGTACCACCTCTTTGCTGGATCCCACATGGTGCTGCTCAAACTGGGAAAGAAAGTCTTTTTTGTCGTATTGACTAAACCAAGAAACCCAAAAGACATTTCCTAAGCCCCAAGGTTTCGTTTAGCCCCAGATGAAAATATTTTGTACTGTTATAAGTTTAGCTCAGACTTTTTAAATGCTTTCCTTTTTCCTTCTGCTGTATTTAGGGCTGCTTGAAATGGCAAAGCTGTTTCTCAGTAGCACATGGAGAAATGGCCCTGTCCTGGTACTCCTGGCATGAGCTCTGCCAGGCAGAAAGCATGCAGTTCTTTGGTATGCTTCCAAAATCTTCATTAGCTCTTAAAATCTAACAAGACCTCCATTAGTCCTGTGGCTGAACCACTTCATGGGGTCCCATGGGCGGATCAGTCATCCCACTGTGCCTGTCTGGGAGCCATGCCAGAGTCTGGGTCCTGGGTCCTGTGTCCTGTCCCCTGTGAGGGATGGGCCCTGGCCAGCTTGAAAAGACCTCAGCTGGATGGGCCAGGAAGGTAACAACCAAATAATCTAACAATTTCATCATTAAGTATTTAGTATTGATGGCTTAGGAAGAGAATAATTTGGGCTTTTGAGAGCCATCCTGGTGCTGATGCTCCTGCACCAACGCCAACACCTTCTTACTGGTGGCCACGTGGCTGCTCCATGCCAGGCTGCCAGACTTGTCCCATGGGGACAGAAGAACCCAGCACCCCATAGCATCCCTGGCATCCCTGCATCCAGGGCAGCTGTGGGCACACAGATTCTGGGGGTGTTCTTGGTGGAGTCGGAAGGGGCAGCTTTCCCCATGCAGTGTCCCACACTCTGGACCACCCAAACACCTGCATGTGTCAGCTCCCCTTTAGCTTCTCTGTCCCAGATCCTGAGAGGGGTTTCCCAGCCCAGCCATCTTTCACATTTTCCTTGGGTGAGTAGGCTTCCAGAAAGTCATAAATCTCCCTGGCCTTCCTAAAATTAAGAAATAAGGAGAAAAAAAAACAATTAAAAAAAAAAAAAAAAAGCAGCTTTTGTAAGCAATACTTTTAGGAGAGGGCATTTATTTCTTTCCAGGGTCCTCAGCCGCCTTCTCTCCTATCACTCAGCTTTCCTTGCAGCTCTCTTCAATGGGAGCCTAGAATTACAAAACCAAAAGGGCCGAGAAAAACTAAATATTGCAAAACTTGATTGGGTTGTTGGGGCTGTTGAGGTTGCATGGCTGGGACCAGCTCATCCCACAGGAACTAACATCCCCAAGAACGCCCTGTTGCTTCATGTCCTGTAGGGCAGCTATGCTGATGGGTCTGAAGTGGGGCATGGCTCCCACTGTGGTTGCACTATGTCTTGGGGACACTGGGAGCCCAAAGCCTACCCACCCTTTCTGCCCTGGGGCCCATCTCTGCTTCCTGTGGCTTTTCCAGGGATTTCCACCATTTTCCTGGGGCCATGAGTTGCTTTTCTTCCTCCTGCATCTCAGTGGGATCCACAGTTCTCCCTGCTCACAGGATGCTGGCATGCCAGGCTCTGGATGGGTACAGGGCAGGATTCCTTCTCCCAGGTCCCAGATCCCCTGGGCCTCTCCTGCCCCTCTCTATCCAAACTGGCACCCAGCTCCTGCTGCTGCTGGCTGGAGACACTGGGATGCCTGCAGGGCCAGGGAGATTTCACCCATCCCTCCAGCTGCCAGCCCAGCTGCTTGGCCAAGATATGGCTTTCCTGTGCCCAATATGTGCTGATGTCAGGCTGTGACAGCCACTCCAGCCCAGACCACTGCCACAGCTGACAGCTGCTAGGTGCTCCAGCACTGCCCATGAGCATGGTAAACCTGCCAAAGGGGTGAGGGAACACCACCACAGACAGCGCTGTGCCAGTGTCCATGGCAGTGCTCTGGGAGATGCTTGGGGATTCAGGCACTGCTGGAGAAATGCCCTGCTGTGAGCACACATATGGGCATGAGCACAGCAGCACACCTGCAGGTTTACACCCCCACACTGTACCAGGCTGTCCTGTGGACATGCACACAGTGTCCATGCACACACTGTGTCCACATGTTCACCCCGTGTCTGTGCTCTCACTGTATCCACTGTCACACCATGTCCATGCTCACACTGTGACCATGGTCACACCACACCAAACTGTCCCACCGGGTCCCACACTGACCTCCTGCTATCCCCCCTCATTCCTGGCTCCCCAGCAGGGTGAAGAGGAAAGAGCCCCTTCATGGGCAACCAACCAACTGCTGGGGCTCAACATCCCCCTACACGCCCTGGTCAGTGCTGTGCAGTGAACCCCCAAGGCCGGGGGAGGCACCTTGTCCTCCAGCAGCCTGGGAAAAACCGGCTAGGGATAAAATTAGCTGAAGTTTTTATTACTGGGATTTTATTTTTAAAAGCAATGAAAAGTACATCACTGGAGGGAAAACCCGGAGGTCTGTGGGATAGCAGCAGCTCTGCCCTGTGGAGGGTGATCTGCGTGCCCCAGGTGGGTTGCAAGGTAGGAGCTGGCTGTGGGAGCAGTCAGTGTGGCAGAAAGGACCATGGGGGCTGATCTGCCCCATGGGATGCAGCAGGGCAGTGCAGGGTCACATGGGGCAGCAGGGCCAGCTGAGCCCTGCCAGCAGCCATCACAGTGGCCACAGAAACTCTGGCAGGAAGGACCCTTCCTGTCTGAGTAGAACGGGACCATTCAGCCAGAGAAGATACAACTGGGGGTCTGGAAACTTGGAACTCTCCTGGAGAGACTCGAGTGGGATGGAGTCGCCAGCTCTTCCAGTGTATAAAGTGAAGGTGGGAGCCAGATTCAACCCACCCCAAAGCAGGCAGCTTTTGGACCTGGGGTGCAGCAGCTCCCTGATGATGGATGGCCCTGCACCCTAATGAAGGAGTTTCAACAAGTCCAAAGAGAAAGGTTGTAAATGCAGAGAAATCACAAAATAGCTGGCTCAAGAAATCCCCCCAGTTGAAAACAGCTGGAGACAGGGAGAGGGCTCAAGAAAATTGTCCCATATGCTTTCTGTCACCTTCCTCATCTTTGGACATCATTGGGTGTCCAACAGGGTGGTGAGGATGTCACAGCTGTGTTACTGCTGGCTGCTTCCAGGTTTATTTGCTGAGAGCGACATGTACCTGCCAGGACTGTGGTCAGCACAGGATCCAGCTGGACCCTGACATGGTTATTTTTTAAACTAGTGAAACGTGCACCTGTAAAGATCTCACCTGAAAGCTTAAACCTACTGCCAGGGGTCTAAGCAAGTGCTTGGTCCCCTGGTGAGCTCCCCAGTGACTCCCAGAAGACCCCAGTTATTCCAAACACTTGGAACATGGCTCCTCACACAGACAGCCACTGCTGAGCCATGGGACCCAACATCCATCCTCTCTCTGCCCTGCAGGAGCAACGGTCCTGGCAGGCTGGTGAGAGGAGCCCGAGCTGTGCCTGCCTCCTGGGACTGGATGGGGTGTGGCAGCTGCTTAGCAGCTCTGCTTGACTCTGGACTGGGGAAGTCCAGCTGTAATTGGGCACCCACATAACCACAGGTGAACTACATTGCCTCCTGAGGCTTGCTGCCAAAGAGGGGTAGGTGTGGGATGTTGGAAAGGGAAGCTGAATCCTTTAGCAAGGCACAGAAAGCCTTCCTGCACAACAAGGTGCACAACAGGGGCAGGAAGCAGTGGCAGCCAGGCAGGTTCCCAGCAGCAGCTTGACTCTCAAATCAGCCCTCAGAGGCTGAGGAGGATCCTGCCATGGGAAGGAAGAGGTGTGGGATCCTCCACGGGCTGCAGGTGAGTATCTGCTCCACTATTATGTTCTTGTAAAAATGCCCGTAGTAATTGCTTCTTGTTATCAAAGTCCGGTACCAGATAAAGGAATGAAACTCGCAGCTTCTCAGTTTTTCTTGCTGTTTATTAAGCTTTATCACAACTTTAGCATGTCACCCTAACCTGGGTTTAACACACCAAAGCGTGTGCAAAGCGAGGAAGCACAAAGCGAGAAGGGAGTAGGGTGTGGAAAGCCTCAGAAGAAGTAGAAGTGCCAAAATGGCGACTGCATCTAATTTTTTAAGGACACTAATAACCAATGATATGATAATACGTATTATGTTTACAATTTGGTACCAATAATCCTAACTTATTACTAACACGTCTTCTCTACCTCAAACCTATTCTACCAATCATCAAGTGCCAGCTCTACTGCAGTGCAAAGAGCAAGAAGAAGAAGAAGAACTCAGGGCAACACCCCAAATCCTCCATGTTGTCTTCTTTTATATCTATACTACAAAACCTAAAACTATAAGTTTTACTTCTATAACAAACCAAACCATAAGCCAAATTATTTTTCTGTTGCTCTTGCTTCCATCAGTTTTGGAAGCCCTTCCCAGGGACACAGATCAAAAACTGTATCCTCCTGGATTCTCTGCAAGGGTCCCAGACCCTCCAGGGCAATCCGAGGTGTAGTCTCGATATCCCGGACTCCGACACTCCACCACCATGGACCACCCAGATTTCAGCCTGCCTCACCATGGGCTGCAAGGGAATCCCTGGTCTGGCACCTGGAGCACCTCCTCCTCTCCATTTCCACTGACCTTAGGATCTGCAAGACTGTGCAGTGGTTTTTACTCTTTCTTAAATGTATTTTCACGAAGGAACCCCCATCACCGTGGACAGGCTCAGCTCTGGGTTGTGGTGGGTCCGTCCTGGAGCTGGCTGGGTCAGCTTCTGGTGCCTTCTCACTTCTAAGGCCCCCTACAGCCTTCCACTACCCAAACCTTGTCAATGCAGTTCCAAGGACATGGTGTCCCCCTTGCAGGAGGGACCAGGTTGGAGCAGAGGGGGGGTTCACTGGAAGCAGGATGTGTATCCTCATCCACAGCAGCCTCTGTCTGGAGCAGCAGGCAGGATCATGTCTGCTCTGACAGCAGCTTCCCACACCTGGACTGGTGTCAGCTCTTCTGAGGACTCACCAGCCTGGGCAGCTCCTCCACCACCTGGTGCAGGGTGTTTCAGGATTTGGACCTCACCTTCTGCTCCTCAGAAAAGAGACGACCGGCAGCTGCTGAGCACCTCTGACAAGATGCCCCCCCAGCCCCAGGCACTGCTAAATTTCACAGTCATGCAAGCACTATATTTCTGCGCTGAGGTTCAGCCCTGTCCAGGGACTTTGAGCTGAAGAAAATCACTCCAGTAAATAAAGTTCTTCCCTGCAGTCGGGCAGTGTCCCCCTGCAGTTCCCATCATCAGCACATGAAGCCATTACTTTTCTACCTCACAAAAAAATAAAATCCAGATGAAACTGGAAAATTTGCACTCAGTAGTTTCATCAAAGTCACTTGGATGAACAGGGCTTGGATGAACATGATAACAGGAGAGAGCCTGAGGTGGGACAAGTATCTCTGCCATGCTCAAGGACAAACATCCTTCCCATGGCCTCTCTGGGCACAATCCCATCCCTGCAGGCACAGAGATGCACCTGGAGGGCACTGTCACTTTCCCACGAATGGGTGGGGTTTTCTTTTCCTTTTGTCCCAGGAACAAAGCACAAATGTATCTTAAAAGGGCAGGGCTGTGGCTTTAAGTGAAGCATTAGCAGCTCTGAAGGCCTCAGAGATCATCCCATGACACAGCTATTCTCCATCTCCGTTTCCCTCCCGGTAACTCCATCACCTCTGCAACCTCAAGGGCAGGAACAGGTACCTGCAGCCCTGGAGTATGTCTGAGAGTGTCCCTCTGCAGCTGGAGAGATCCCTACGCATCCTCAGGAGCATCCAGCTGCTCATCAATAGCACTGGTTTGTAGCATGTGGGGGAAGAGGAAATGAATGAGGCTTCCCAGGGCTTTTTCAGATCTTCATAGCACACGATTTTCTCACATTGCAACATTCCATGATGAACTAAGAAGCTTGTTTCCCCTAAAAGGCAAATAAAAGTCCAGTTCTGCATGTATGTCCAAAACCTGAAAAGTATAACTGTGAGAATCTCTACAAAGCCCATCCCTGCTCCCTGGGCAGCCCAGGGGAGCCTCAAGTTTGCCTGAAGGAGACAAGTCTGGATGCTGGAGGGCTGCTGGGAGGTAGATGCTGGGGGAGCGTCTCCAGGAAAGCAAGCTGCTAGTGGTGTTTGCCCAAAGTGGGAGCTGTCAGCACCTGGGAGAGATCTTCTGTCTGTTGCCCAGATACCAACACGTTTGAGTTGGGATCCTGCAGGGCCTGGGCAACAGAACAGGCAGAGATGCTGCAGGGGGACACCCCAGGGCTGAGAGACAATATGGGAGAGGGAGGGGTCCCTTGGCTGAGCCTTGGCAAAGGGCCACAGCACCTGCTCTCCTGCCCTTGTGCTGCGTGTCCACTGCTTCCAGCCCTGAAGCAGGTCCCAGCCAGGAGCACCTCGGGCTGCTCTGAGCACCTTGCATTGCCCTCCCTGCCACAGTGATGGGAAATGAATCTGTCCTGTGTGTGCCTGTGCCATCCTCTGCCTCTGTGTGCCATCACCTGCCCTGCTGTGCCATCACTCTGGTGTTGCTCTGTTGAACACAAGGAGCAGTGACAGCTGGAGGCAGGAAAAAAACAGCTCATGATCTCCTCAGAGCCCCCTTCAGAAGGAGTTCTGTGTTTCTCTGCCTCTACCAAGGACTGAGAGCCCTGGGAGCACGTGAGCCTGAGGTCACTGGGAGCTGAGCTGCTGGTCAGGGCGGTAGGTTTTTGGCTCAGCCACCAGGATGGCATTGGGAAGTCCTTGTTCAGGAACAAAAGGTGCTCTTCCAGACTGGGACCAGCACGGGTGGTTTCAAGTCACCTCCTGACCTCCAGCAGTCAGCTGGCTGGGGCTGTACACCAGAAACCCAGCAGGCAGGGAGGGATCTGGCTGCCCAGTTTGATGGGGAGAGGGTGGCAAAATGCCATTTAGACTCAGGCTGGGAAGAGAACATGTCACATCATGTATTGCTGGAGCAACTCCTGGGCTCCAGCAGAGGAAACAGCTCTCAGGAGATTTCTTGCTGCATTTTGGGATGTGGAAAGGGTTGGAAACATGTCTGCTGGCTGTGGGGGGATTCTCAGGGCTATGTACCTTTGCACAGAGGCAGTGACCATCTATCAGAAGAAAAATCCATTATTAGAGCAATGAACTCCTGATATACTTAACTTTAGGATTGTTAAGGCAGGCACTGGTCTAAGAAGAGGCTATTCCAGGCTGGGGGGGAGCTCTGAGCCACTGTGCTGTGACTGCTTTCATGGCTTCTGATGGAAAACAGTGGGAAAAGAGACTGGCAGAATCAGGAGTCCAGATGTGATTTCCCTGGTGCAGAGCTTTCCACAGAAGGATCATGGCATGAGAAGAGGAGAGGACACTTCTGGACAGTGCTGCTGGGTGTCCCTCACATTTTGGGGGGGCCACCAGGGAGCCGCAGATGCACTTGGAATCTGGTTTTTATTGAAGCCCTGCCAAAGAAGGAGGCCCCTCCTTTCCCATAGGCTGAGTTTCTGGTGTGAGGTATTGGATCAGGCAAGTATAGTTTGCCAAAGATTTGGAGGAGCCCTGGTGTCTTGGGATGACTTTATGATATATCTCATATTGCCAATTCTATACCGGGAAAAATTAATCTTGGGCCTTTCTGTGTCTTTAAAACTGAGCCTGAGAGCAGAGAGGGAAAAAAAATAGTCAAAGAAAACTCTTTCAAACAGTCCAGTGTTCCAAGGACACTACTTCTGTTCTGTTGTTCTTCAATGGAGAGGGGGGAGGAAGAACTCTTGGTTTTGGTTTTTTCCAGGCAGGTCTCAGATCGATCTTTTTTCAGAGAGGATGAAGAGTGGAACTTCTGTGTTTTCCTGCGACTTTGGTTTCTCTTCTTCTCTTCTGGACTTGTTCGGGACACCAGAACATCGAAACCTCACTGGGAGACCCTTTCACCAGCCTGGCCTGGGAGGGAGCCCCCACATTGGTCCAGGGGCAAGGAGAGAAGGAGATTATATCAACAAAAGGACTCTGAATCTTCCAGGTTCTCTCTTTCCACTGTGAGAGATTTCATTATTTATTGTTTGGCATTATTATTATTTTCTTTTGTGTTTGTTAAATAAATAGTTTTGTATTTTTCTTTCACTTTCCTTCGAGGAAATATTTCTTTTCTCAAACCAGGTGGGGGAAGGGGAGCTGCGTCCTCCTTTTTATCAGAGAATATTTATCCTTCTGAACATATTTGTCCCAAACCAGGACACCTGGATAAGGACAGGACAGTTTCTCCAGCTGCAGATCTGTGTAGCATCAGGGAGGGATGGGATGGTGCCACTGGGAGGTGGAACCCTCCAAAGGATTGAGCTCAAATTGGCTGCCAGCATCAGTGGGAAGAGAAACTATCTTTCTCAGTGAAGAATGTGTTTGGGTTGAACTGACACCTTCCTGCATCCTTTCCCAAAGCTCAGGAAAGGGGTGCTGGAGCAGTGTCAGCTCTCTGAGTTGGGGCATGCTGCCAAGGAGCTGCAGGATGGTGATGCAAAGGTGGCTTATGCCCTGACAGATGTATGAATACTTGTTATGATATTTGTGGATGGCCCGAGCTCTTGTTCTCTAGCATTTCTTCTTATTATCAAAGTCCAGTACCAGATAAAGGAATAAGACTCGCAGCTTCTCAGTTTTTCTTGCTGTTTATTAAGTTCTTGTCACAACTTCAGCATGTCACCCTAACCTGGGTTTAACACACCAAAGTGTGTGCTGTGAAAGACGTGAAATGGCGACTGCTTCTAGATTTTAAGGACTCTAATAACCAGTGATATGATACTATGTACCATGGTTACAATTCTGTACCAGTAATCCTAACTTGTTACTAACACGTCTTCTCTACCTCAAATCTATTCTACCAATCTCTAAATGCCAGCTCTACTGCAGTACAAAGAGCAAGAAGAAGAAGAAGAAAGAACTCAAGGCAACACCCAAAATCCTCCATCTTGTTTTCTTTTATATCTATACTACAAAACCTAAAATTATAAGTTTCACTTCTATGACAAACTAAACTATGATCTAAGTTGTATTTTTGTTGTTTTTGCTTCTTCCATCAATGTTGCAAGCTTTTCCCAGGGACGCAAATCAAACACTGTATCCTGCTGGGTTCTCTGCGAGGGTCCCAGACCCTCCAGGGCAATTTGAGGTGTAGTCTCGATACCCTGGACTCCAACAACAGAGATGCTCCTGTCTCCTGAACTAGCAGATGTGGCACACAGTGAGGGTGGAGGATGCTCAGAGCCCTCTTGGTGTTCAAGTCCTTCTAAAAAGTCCTCCTCAGCTTTTCCCTAATGACTCCAGGGACTCAAGGGAACCTCTGAGCAGAGATTTCTTCATCCATCAGCAAGGGGGAAAGAGCAAATTCACTGCACAGAAGAGCTGATGGAGAGATGCCAACACAAACCACATGCTTTCAGTTACTACAATTCTCCTTGCAGATCAATGCAACAGCCAAGAATGGAAAAACAGGTCCTGTTTGGACATTCAAGAGGCACAAATCCCTCATGTAACCAAGTTAAATGCAGATAACTGGAGAATACAAGATCACTTCAACTCAGAAAGTGGTGTGGGTTTGGGGGGAAGTGGACAGCAGTGCTTGTACTCATCTCAGGAGGAGGAGACACCTCCACAGCCTCTGCGTCCTCATACCCTGCTGCCTGTCCTGCTGCTCTCACAAGAGACCTTTTGTAGCATCCCATGGCCCTGCTCACCTCTGGGAGCTGAGCAGCAGTGCTGGCAGGGGTGCCCCTCCGCTGCCCCCAACACTCCCTGCTCTGTCCAAGCCCTCAGAAGTGGAGCTCAGCAGGACAGCCTGGGAGTCTCAGCATCCCCTAGGAAGTCCCTCCTTGCTGTGGCTCTGTGGTGGTGGCCGTGGGCTGCTGTAGCAGGACTACTGCCCCAAGAGCCAGGTGAAGGCTGAGCCTTTATGTGGCCCAGCTGCTCATCGTGGCCATAGCCTGGTGCTTGTGGGGATGAGCTGAGATTGTTCAAAGTATGGTTTCTCACTTGGAATTGGAGCCCCTGGATAATGTTGGCCTGTTTAAGAAAAGTGACAAACAGTTCCCTGCTTTATTTGAAGGAGAAGATACTTTTCTCTTCTGTCCTGCCAGCTCTGTCCCCACCCCACTGCTGACCCCTCCCTCACACTGAGAATGGGAATCTGTCCCATGCCACAAGGCTGCCCAGGAGGGTCTGCTTGTGTTGGTCCCTTACTTCATGTCATGTGCTTCACTCCTGCCCACCCACCCTGATCCACAAGTTTAGGTACAAGTGAGCCTGTGGTGGCTGCATGGAGCCAATGGGATGTGACCATGACCCTGGGTCTCTGTGTGCCAAGGACACCTCTGTCTGGAGCCATAGCGTAGGGTACAGGTGCTCTGACACCAGGTCCCATGTCCCATATCAGCATCCACAAGCTCACAGGTTGGGGAAGAAGCTTGTCAGGCACCCTGCCACAGCTGCAGAAGCAGAGCTGACAGCACAGGATACCTGTCAGCCCGAGAGGCTGCCCCGTGGTCCAATACCTCCCTGCCCTCTGTCCTGGCAGGATAGGGCTCCTGGCAAGACAACCAGGAGAAACCAGTTGAACTTTTCTGGGGAAGGCACCTATTTCCTGGCTGGTTCAGTGCCAGGATAACAGGGATCCCTGCCCATGAATCTCCACCAGCTCAGTGTCACACAGACATGGCCTTGGGAAACAGGAGGCAGAAAAGGGTTTAGAAAATGAGTTGAAGATGGAAACTTGTAGTTGGGTTTGATCCTTCCAAGCAGGGATCTTTGCCAGGAGGGGGATTATAGCCTTGGATACACTGAGGTCCTTCCAACTGTTCAATGCCTCTAGGACAAGATCTGGGCTTGGAGCCGGGGCTGGAATACATCAGTGGGCTGCCACTCGCAGGGTGCGGAGGCTCAGCAGGAGCTGTACTCAGTCAGGAGTGATCTCCTGACTCAGGGAGGTTGTTGTACCCCCTTATTTCCCCCTGTCAGTGGAAACACTGGTTGGATTTGCAGCCTTATTGTCCACAGATTCAAGAACACCCTTGATTCAAAGGAATCGACTCCACAGTACACACTTGTATGATAAAGCACACTTTTCTTCAGTGCTGGGCACACATAGGGGTTAGCACCTCCATATCTGTGTCCACCATGTGCCGGTTCTGGGGGGGTTTTATACCCAGAAGTAAACAAATCCAGTTTTATCTTATTGCATATACTGTCTCTGAATCAGCCAAAATCCATTATATAATAATTTTATCTAAAAAACACATTGTCACCTATTCCTACCTCTACTGTTATGTGCAGTTCTATAATTGCAAGCAAGTACCCTCACCCACCTGCCAGCCGCTCTGTGTAGCTTATTGATTACTACTTCCCATGTGCTGAAGCAAACAACTGCATTTCTCACCCACCCACCAGTTTCCTTTGCAAGGCCACTAATTACAATGGCTATGTGTCAAAGCACTTCTCCCTGGGTCTTATCTTGCCCTTTCAGGTCTTATCTTACCATCTTAGTTTGGGTAGGTTTTTTTGTTTTGCAGCAGTTTCCTTCTGCAAAGTCATACTCATGCTAAGTTTTAAAGTAAGGTTAATTAATATAACCAGGGTCTAGGAACTGACCAGGGCTGTAGCCTTTTTCATGCTAAAATGCCAGTGCTATGGGCTTACTCACTGCTGGGACCAGTGTGGGCATCCCCAGAAATTCCTGACAGATGCTTGCTACCCTTCCAGCCCTGTCTGGCTCCCAGTGTGCCAGTCACACCATGCAGGTGGAAATGTGAGTGGATACGCCCTGAGCGAAAGCATCTTTCTGGCTCTCTTTGCTGAGCTGAGAGATGCACTCACCAGCCAGAAAGGCAGCTGGGAGGTTTCCTGGTACCCCACACAGTTTTGGGACTCTTCCATGCATGCAGGCCAACAAGATGCTGAGGAGAGAGTCAGCCCCAGCAGCTGGGGAAGTCCAGACATCCAAGTCCCTTGGCTGATGCTGGACTCAGCCTGCTTGAAGGTCCCCAAAGAAGAGGCACCTCTGGCTATGCAGAGTAGCCTGTACTGTCCTCCACTCTGCCAAAAAGTACACCTGATGTCTCAGCTGAGTCTCCAGGGTGGGTCAGCCCAGGTCCTGACTCCAGTAGAAGCAACAGATCCCTGGGGACTGGGAGCAGATTCTCACTCCTCCATCTATCCAGTGCTGCTCCCCAGGCAGAGCTGAGACTGGGAGTGGGGTGGTGACTGAGAGCAGAACTGGGGGCATTCTCCCATGGACCACAGCCTGGGGTCCTGGAGCAGCTTCAGCACAACTCAAGACCAAGGAGAAAGTCCCTGCCCTTGTTCTCTGCTCTGTGCTGGAGTGACAGACAGGGGCTCTGCTCCTGCTGAGGACACCTTTGCAGCCTCATGCTGTCCCAAATGTACTTCTGGCTGCCACAGGGACCAGGCTGTTCTCCAGCCAGCCCCTCTCGGTCCCTTCTGGTTCTTGCCATGGCCCTTGCTGCCCTCCAGTGCTCTCTCAGGTGCAGGTCAGGACCCCCCGGGGCTCCTGCCAGGGCTGAGATCAGTGTTGTGCTGCAGCAGCTCTGGAATTCGTTGTGGGATTGCTTGTGCATTGCTCATGGCTGGCTCACACTGGTGGATCATCCCAATCCCAAGACTATTGAATGTTCCTGGATGCATGACCCCTGCCCTTGCTGTTGGCTGAGAATCTCGCACCTTGGAGCAAAGAACCTTGTCCCTAATCCCTCCCTTTGGACCCCATTGCATTGCAGTGTCTACAGGCTCATTCTGTCCTTCCTGTTATTTCCCAATCACATATGGATCTGTAATGCCGCCCACTCGTGACTTCCAGATGTGCTGACCACCCATGGCTCCCAGACGTGTTCATCCGGTTTAACAAAGCCTTTGAGCAGCCCTGAGCCTCACCATCAGTAAACCCCACCTCTCAGAGCCACCAGCAAGTGCTTTCTCCCGCTCTAGTGTCTCCTTTAATACCTCATTCAGCCCTGCAGCCCTTGCCCAGGTGGCCCCACCTCTGAGGCTTTTGTTGGAAGAGATGGATTAGAAAAGCCTCTCTCCTTTGTCCAGGAAAGTTTTGGTTCCAAACTGTTGGGTGAGTAACACATTCCCCACCTTCTCCTCTTTGTACTCACCTGCCATTTTGCCCCCAGGGAATATTTCCCCTGCTCCACGGCAGAGTGTACTCACCTTCCTGCATTAAGGCAGGTCACCTGCTTCATCTTCCATGGCAGAGAAAGCCCTCCTTGCCCCTCACTTTCTTTTTCACACTGAATTAATTTGTGCCTGGAGCTCTGGCATTGCCCACATCGCACAGTAACCTCAGCACAGACACCTGCTGCTCCCCAGGGACATGGCTGTGTTCTCTGTGAGTGGCCAGGGCTGCCCACACAACATGGGCAGAGGTGCTTCCACCCTCCATGCCCTGCTCTGCAGCCAGTGGTCCCTCAATGGGGCTCCATGAGGAATGAAATGACAGGATCCCCCCTTTGCTGGGGCCACAGCTGGCAGTGCCCGAACCCCGGCCAGGCTGAGTTCAGACAGTGGTGTAGGTGTACCATCACAGGGGTACTTATCTGGATATATTTGCGTTTGCCTGGCTGTCATTCCCCTGGGAATTGGAGCATTTCCATCCCAGTACGTCCCAGCTTTTGGTGCCTTCCTGTTTGCACTGAAGGCTGAGTATCCTGGGACACCAGCGATCGGCCAGGGCTGGTCACAGGCTCCCTCAGACCTCGGCTCACTCCTCCCACCCCCTTCGGACTGAAAGAGGGTGGCAAATGGGACCACATGAAGAAAGGAGGAGCAGCCCCCCTTGGGGAAGGAAGGGATGTCAACCCCTGCTTCCCATGCTGTATGGACAGCCCGGGAATAGGTTGGCCAAGTCTTCACAAGAGCAAGATACACACATCTCCGCTCAAATCCCAGGAGTGTTCCCACCACACTGAGAAGCTCCTGCCAGATGGGGACTTGCTCCGAAGTCCCCAAAAGTAAAACAAGGATGAAGAGTAAGGGACCATTCCTACCCCCACAGGGCTCCCTCAACCCTGCTTCTGATTGCTACCATCCAGAAAAGAAATTTTTTTGGTTCCTTTTCAGTCTTTGAAGACCTCTTCTTACTGCTTGTCCATCTAGGAGTGAAGTGGGAGGCTTGGCAGCTATTGGAAAAGGGATTAAGTGCAATGCAGAGAAAATCTCTCTTCTTCTGTGGTAATCCGTGGTGCAGTTGCACTGCAGAGGATGGCAGATGTGCACCCTAGAAGGTGCGCCTAGGTGCACCTAGAAGGCAAAACCAGTCAAGAATAGGTACATATTTTCCCGTGGAAACTTGAGAATAGTCAGCCTGGGAAGGCAGAAAGGAGTGGAAATGATGCTGTGCTGACCCTCAGGGACAGGACTGTGGTTTCCTGTGGCATCAGCAGCAGCAAAGGTGAATTATTTTTTCACCTATATTAATATATTAATATCTTGGAATTGATCGACAAAGTTTTTCCAGAGTTAAACGCTTAATGAATCGAAGTAAGGAGGTAAAACATGCTGCAAACAGACTCACATGTTCAACACAACAGTCCTGCAGAGAAGCACTGTGCCATGGTGATGGACACTGCCAGGGCAAGGGTCACTCTCTGTGCCCATATTTAGAAATTTTCTTCCCCAGACTCTGCTGCCAGTCACTGCTGTCACACTGGAGCTCATCTCCTGTGAGACCTCCAGCAGCAGAACCTCTGCAGTGGAGTGTTACGTCAGGGCTGAGGGCTCCTGCATCACAAGACTAAGCCCGGGGAGCACCTCTGCATCCCAGTACCATAGCAATGGTCAGGAAGCTCTACAGAAGATCCAGCACTGGTGCAATGTGTGCTGTGCATGAGTCAGCTGTGAGCAGCAGAAAAGTGCCTTGCTTCAAAAAACAGTGAGAAGTGAGGCGAGGTGTGAGGAGTCTCAGCTCACACTCTCAGTGCAAAGGTGTGACCCTCAGCCTGCAACCCAGCTGTGCTGAGAGCCATGTCCTCCAGCCTCCTCTCCTTGGTGATATCTCCTTGTTTATTATTTTGTTCGCTGTTTTATCCCATTGTGTAAGCAAGCTCCAAATGTTCCTACTCAGAGCCAGGAGTCCAACCTCCTTTGGCTCACTGTTCCATGTGCAAATGCATCACATTATTCACTTGTGACCACATTAAAAACAGCCTCAATACATATCTCGGCTCCTCAGGGCTGTCATGAACTTCTTGTCATGATTAAAAGTGGTAACATAACCCTAGTTGTTAATCGGGGTAGGTGAGACACTCTTGGAGCTTTTCTGTATCTTGGGGTGTTCTCACGTTCCCACTGAACCCATCCATGTATGGGCTAACGATGGGCCTGAGCCTGGGATCAAGGACCGTGCCAGGAGGGGTAGATGTGGCTGATCCCAGGGATAGAGGGTGTGCCCAGGGAGAAGGGACAGGATGGGGCTGAGCCCCGCGGTAATGGTAATGTTCAGGGAACAAGGCTGGGGCTGAGCCCGGGGGCAAGGACGGTGCCCGGTGGTGGCAGACAGGCTGGTCCCGGGGAGGGATGGCAGGAAGATCAGAGTCCGGGGCAGGGGCAGCCGCGGGACCCGCACCCCGGTGCCACCCCGCGCAGTGTTCCGGAGTCCCGTGTCCCTCCCGGGTGGGCCGGGGCGGCGGTGACTCAGCCGAGAGAGGCGGGCGAGGAGGAGGAGGAGGAGCCTCCTGCTTCTCGGCTCCGGGGACACGCGAGGCCAGCCGGGCTTCAAGGTGAGAGGGGCGGCGGGGGGACATCGGGCGCGGAGTGGCCGGGGGCGGCGAGCCCGGGGGTCCTGGGCTGCCTGGGCTGAGGGAGTCGCCGCCTGCAGCCGGTGTGTGGGAAAATCGCTCCGGCATCAGGGAATCCCAAGCGCCACGGGAGGCGCCGGGGCTGAGGAGTCCCCGATCTGCGGGAAGGGTCGCGGGGAGCAGCCACCGCCGGTGCCCAGGGACGGGGCTGCCCTAGCAGCGGGACCCACGGTGTGTCACTCCCGATGCCGGACCCCCGGCTGCGGATCTCCGGCCGCCCAGCCCTGGCGCCTTAGAGCTGCGGTGTGAGAAGGGAATCTGTTGGACACACTGAAAGATAGCGGCCCGTGACCACAGCAGCCGTGTCAGCATCTGCTGCGGCTCTGCCTGCCTTGGGGCTCCTTTGTGCAGCCCAGCATCTCCCAGCTCTGCTGCATCGCCCGAGCCAGCGCTGCCGGGTGACAAATGCACTTCCCTTTGAATGCAAGCTGGTTTTTTTTTTTCTTTTTCATTCTAAATTCAGATGGTGGAATAAGTTCCCAAACAACTTCTTGTTGGCAAAGTACCTCTTTTGTAGTTCAAGTCTTTTGTTTTAAAATAGTCCCAGGCTCTTGTCCTGGAAAATGGTTCATCCAAAACCCGCTTTGTCTCATCCCAAGCAATTTGCATGGAAATTTTCCGAGCCAGCCTGCATGCCAGATGCGTGTGCTGCCTTCTCTCCGGGTTTGTCAGATGTAATGAAGATTAGGATGAGAAGATGAGCTGGTTCAGCCAAGATGATCCTCACTGATGTTAGTGTAACTAGCAAGGATTAACTCCTTCCCTGTGACACCTTTCTTTGCCACCCATTGGAACATGCTGGGGCATCTTGGGCCGTGCATAAGCTGGTTTCATTATGGGGGTGGATTTTATATCTTGGGGGAAATAGATGGGTACCAAGAGCTCCATATGCAGCACTTGCATCGGCCTGGAAAGCCTTTCTTCCTCTCAGTTCCAAGACGGAAACTTTGGTTTTAAGCCAAATGAAATTCCAGAAATTTAATTTTTGTGTTTTGTGCTTTTTCTCACTATGGATGGTAGCACTTTCCAGTGTACAGGCAGTGCTGCTGTTTGGGGCCAAGCATCCCTGAACACTCACGTGGGTCCTGCCCCTGCTCCTCCCAAGGCTGCACTGCCTGACCTGAGGACTCAGGGTTCCTGGACTGCCAGGTGCCAGGACGTCTGGCATGGTGCATGCACTGACTGGTGTCCAGCAGTGCCTGTTCCTAGGGCTGGAACTAGGCAAGCACTAAGAAGTTGCTTTTGCACAAAGCTCAGGGCTGTTTTAGGAATGCAGAACTTTGTTTCTGAGTCTAACTCAGCCCAAAAGATGACCACATGATTTAGAAGTCAGTCCCACCTGTCTGGGCAAGACATGGTCCTTGCTGGCTCAGTCCATATTAGCTCCTGGCTGATGGTGCTGCTCACTGCTGAGCTACAGCTCCACATCTTCCCTTTCCAGCTCCTTTGCTTGGAATATAGCCCTAAAACCACTCTAGATCTTGCTGCTGAGGGAATGATTCCAGCAGAGCAGTATACCCCTTCCCTCATGGGTCCACAATGGGGCCCATGGCCTGACGACCTTGAGCTGCTGCCAGCTCTCAACAGCCCTTTTCTTCCTTCTTTCAGCAAATATATTCACTGCCCATTTCAACATCCTCTGGGCTCTTCCTGTGCCAGCCATGCTGGCAATGGAGTGGCTGCTGCAGCAGGAAGGAAACCTGTTGCAACCCACTGCAAACCTGGATGTCCCATAGTCTCACCACCCTTGAGGGAGGCAGGATGTTGGTGTGGAGCAGGGCTGAGCCCCTCATGCCTGGACAGCCTGTGGGGTGGGAGTTGGAATCCCAGGTGTGTCCACTGGGCATGGTGCCAGGCTGCAGCACACTGGGCATTCTCAGTGTCCCCATCCACCTCCTCCCCTGGTGTGGAGACATTTCTGTGCAGAGCCATGCACTGACCAGGAGCCCTGAGCCCTACCTGTGGCCTTTGGGGACATCACCATCATTTGCATCCCCTCTGCAGGGCCTTTAGGACTGAGCAGTCCTGGCTGTGGCTGGGCTGAGAGATGGTGCATTGGGGCAGAGCCCATGGGACCACGGGTGACTCAGGAGGCAGCAGAGCCAGAGCTGGCATTGGGAAACTGTCTCAGCAAGGGGCCACTATGGGGACCCTTCTGTGTCCCCCAGCCCTGCAGCATCACTAGGGTCTGGTCAGGGAGTCCTGTTAGAAAACTCTGTCTTCCCTGTGCCACCAGGAGATGCTGGGGTTGAGGACTGTCTTACATGTGCAAGGTCCAACCAAGCCCTGGGCGCTGGCAGCCAAGCATCCCAGGGCAGATGAGAGTGATGATGGGAGCCAGACGCTGGCACAGGAGCATGCCAGGGCATCCTTGTGTCTCCCCAGCCCTCATTTGCAGTGTGCTTGTTGGCAGGCACAGGGCAGCTTGGCTGAGAACAGAGCTGAGGGCAGTGCTTATGCTGCAAATCACTAACAGGATGGATTTTTGTCCTCCCTTCTGGGGCTTCCCACCTGTAGTATCCCTGCAGCCCACCTGCCTGTCCCCATGGCTCAGCCATGACTCATGCCCACATGGCAGTGCACTCTGTGCTGTGGAAAGCAGTGGCTTCAATGCCCAGACACAGGTGCTGGGGCTGGGACAGGGTCTGGGAAAGGGACAGGATCTGGGCCAGGGGCTGGCACCATTGCAGCACTGCTGTGGCTGACCCCATCCATGATTCCCATGTGGATGCTGGAGGCATGTGGTACCCTCAGGTCTGGAGGAGGGAACAATTGCTTCGTTGCTGGGATGCTCTTGGCTGTCCAGGTCTGCCTCAGTCCCTTCATGCACCCACACCTATGCATGTGGCTCCCACCCCTGCTCAGCACTGCCAGCACTGCCAGTGAGGACAGCTTCTCCACAGGGACAAGCTGAATGCCAAACCCTGTGTCCCTGTGCCCACATCACCAAGGCCAGGGGTTCCCCACGATGTCACTCACCCACCACTCCACACCCGCCAACAATGAGCTGGGGGTTTGAGAGGAGAAACCATCCCACCCTGATCCATGGGTTTTGGCAGCAAAGCACACTAGGATGTGCCTGTGTGAGAGCAGCTGGTTCTGCAGTCTGCCCCAGCAGTGCCACTGTCACAGCATGTCACCTCTGCATGAGGCTTGCCCCAGGTGCAAGCTCCATGCTGCCCCTCAGTGCCACCCACCTGCAGCCAGGTGTGCTCTGCTTCCCCAGGCACCCACACAGCGTGTGTGCCCATGCAGTCATAAATGCACACTCTCTTAAACACATGTACACACAGATACAGGTGCCCACATGTGCCCACAAACATGCCAGCATGCGTGCATGTAAACCTCACCTTTGCACACTCACATGCAGGTACTCACCTCCACACCTAAATTTGCACACACCTGTGTATGTCCATGCACTTACACACACACATGCACTCCTGCAGCACGCACACCACATACACACATGCACAACACCATGTGCAACCTCACCCCAGGTGTCCAGCCCATGCATGCACCCCTGCCCCAGCTCTCTGTGAGCCAGCCCTACCGAAGGCAGGAGGAAACCTCTGGAAAAAGGTTTCCCGTGGCACAGGTGGTGGATCTCCTCCTGCTCACCCTGGAGCCAGCCACATGGCCACATCCATTCCTGCCATGGTCTGGTGTCTCCAGCGTCCCCCTTCGGCGACACCACGCCTGGTGTGTGGCACCACGTATCCCTGGTGCTGCAGGCCATCCTCACTGCCTCACACTCCAGCATTTCTCAGCTCCTGCCACCATGTAGATCTCCTTGTCTCTCCAACCTTGTCCCCCTGTGAAGGCTGCAGTTTTTAGGGCTGGAGACTGCTCCCAGGTCCTGCTCAGCTTCAGTTTTGAAGGTGACTTGTCAATGCTTTCTCTTTGGGGACAGCCTTATCACCCTGCTCCTGCTAGTGTCGCTTCAGGTGATACCTGAGGTGATGGGCTGCCCCATGAGGAAACCGGGGACATCTGCATGGCGGCTGCAGGGTGCATAGGCACACATGCTGCAGAGCTGAAACAGAGGGCATCCACTAGGGATGGACCCTCCTCAGGATCCTCTGTGCCTGGTGGGTGACTGCTTGTCTGGAGGTGCAGAGGGTGCTATGGTGAGGAGGGACTAGGTTGCACGGCCCATGGTGCACTAGGCAGAGGGGGTGCTGAGAACCCCCTGAGCCTGCCCAGAACACTCACCCCAGCACCTAGCCCAGTTGTCAGAGCCCCCTTCCTCCTCTCTGTGGGATTTGGCAGCACTGGAAGCTGTTCTCCTGCACCGGTGCTGTGGCACACCAGCCCCAGTCTAGTCACAGAGCGGGGATTCTCTGCTGGTTCGTAGCTTTTAGGGGGGGACATGAGCAAGTCACTGGGGGAGGCTGGTGCATGATCACCTGTGTGAAATGGTCCTCTGGGAAAGCAAGGTGTACCACTAGTGTGGGGCCATGGGTTCATGGGGGCTATCTGTAAGTGGGGACTCCAGGCATACCTGCCTTTGCCCTGACACTCTACTTCTGCTGCCTGAGCTCACCAAGACATGGGGATAGAGACAGGGATGGGATGGGGCATCCACGGCAGGCAGGGCTGGGGTGGCTCCCAGGATCTGGGCAGGGAGATGAGCTGTCCACTCACCCTGGGCTACATTGGGTCCGGGCAAGGCAGGAGCCTCATACAAAGGTTTAAGCCTTAGATGGCTTCACCCCAGAGATGCTCAGCTGGGGCAGTGCTGGGTCCTGCCTTGCTTCCCTCTAGACTAACAGCCCCGAGGGGGCATGGCAGGGGCCAGCACAGGCAGCCCCAAGCCCACAAGCAGCAGGAGTCAGGGAGAAGGGTCCGGCCAGGGGGGTGCAGGCAGCATGTGGGGTGTCCACTCCCTGGGAGCTGGGTAACCTTGTTTGGCAGGAGTAGCGGGGTTATTTATAGCTGTAGAATGGCCAAGCCATACAAGGGCAGGAGGGACGAGGTGCCTGGCTGACCTTCTTTGGTCAGTACATCCTGAGGGGCCTCTCCAGGTGTCCCTTCCCACAACCAGCCCCAGGAACCTGCTGGCATGGCTCAGCATGGATGCAGGTGGCCGGGAGCGGTGCTGGAGAGATGGGAGCCTGCATCTGGGAAAGAGTTCCCCAGGCTGCAGTCAAGGGGGTCCCCATGCCCAAAAAGCCAGAGTCTCTATGCTGTTCCAAGAAGCATCCCAGGATGGTCAGAATCCCACTCCCAGTTGCATCCCAGGCACTGTCTCATGTGGGCAGGTGTGGGCATGGCTGTGCCAGGCTGGGCTGAGAAGAGCTCGCCTCTGCTATATGATAGTGTGGAGCTGCTGGGCACTGCCAGGGTAGGAGCAGTTGTGCACTGAGCCCCAGTGCCTTCCCTTGGGAAGGGCTGGAGCAGCTGGGGGGGCCTCCCACCTCTAGGCCTAACCCACAGCCTTTCTCTCGCAGTATGGCATCGTGCTGGATGCTGGGTCCTCCCACACCGCCATGTTTGTCTACAAGTGGCCTGCGGACAAGGAGAACGACACTGGGGTGGTCAGCGAGCACAGCATGTGCAATGTGGAGGGTAAGGGCTGCCCCGGCCCAGGGCCAGGGGCACGGTCTGTCACATCGCTGTGGCAGGGCACCATGGTGCGAGTGCCTCTGCCATGCCCAGCTGCCTCCCTCTGCACTCACCAGTGCAGTGAGGTGTTCTAAGTGCTTTGGCTCTATTCCCCAAACCTTTACCAACTCCCCCCAAGGCTTGCAGCCGTGCATTCTTGTGGTTTATGTTTTCCTGGCAGGCACTGAACCACCAGGAAACAATCCAGCTCCCTGCCTAACTCAGTGAGGAACCAGGGTTGGTCTTCCACTCTCCATTTATCAACCTTTTCTAGCCTGTCAGCCAGCAGGGGATGCAGTGTGGGCAAGGGGATGTGGCTGGACCCTGGATGGCTCCATGTGGGCTCCATGCTCACAGAAACCTGCCTTGTGGAAAGCCTGGGAGGGACAAAGCTGCCCACTGAACACCATTCCCTCATCCATAGAACACAATGCTCTTTCCTCTCTCCAGGTCCTGGCATCTCCAGCTACAGCTCAAACCCTCTGGCTGCCGGAACAAGACTGGAGCAGTGCCTGAACCAGGCCCTCAAAGACGTGCCCAAGGAGAAGCACATGGGTACCCCACTCCACCTGGGCGCCACAGCCGGCATGCGCCTGCTCAAGTGAGTGCTTGCTCAGGGGGCCCTGCCATGCCACTCTGCCATGCCAGCTTGCCACACATGGCAGTGGTGGAGGTGGTAATGGGCAACTGAAGTGTTGCCTCTTTGCTGGGCAAAGCTCCTTATCACCCAGCCACCCAGCTCCATGTCCCTGCTTTTCAGAGCACCATATGCTCTGCAGGGCACAGCCAGCACAGCCCTGGTGGAAAGAGGCTGGTGTGGGGCCAGCACCAGGATAACCCATTCAGACCTTTTGGCTAGCTAGGAGGAAAATCCCCCTGCACCCACTGCCAGCCTGATGGGACACAGTGAAAATAATCACCCCCCAAAAAGCACACAGAGGAGGGAGTTGTGCTCCTCTCACCCAGCCCAGGAGGGATGAACCCCATCATCCCAGGAGGAGGGAGTACACTTCTATCCCCGCTACCTGCCTCCTCCAGCAGAGACAAGGGGAATTAGCTGGGTTTTTTGGGGGGGCATCCCTATGGGTACCCAGGCAAGGGCTCACCTATCTCTCAGCCTACTGTTGACCAGCAGAGGTGGTCCCCAAGGGCTCTGGGGGCAGGGAGGGACCCACTTGTCACATCCCAGTGCAGCCCCGTCATTTTGCCCTCTCACCTGGCCCTCAGCATCGCGGACCCGCAGGCATCAGATGCCGTCCTCAGAGCTGTGGCAGCCACACTGAAGACTTATCCCTTTGATTTCCGGGGGGCAAAGATCCTGTCAGGGGAAGAAGAAGGGGTCTTTGGATGGGTCACCGCAAACTACCTCCTGGAGAACTTCATCAAGGTGGGCAGGGGACAGTGACACCCAGCAGGATGGCTGTCCCATGGCTGTGGTGGCCAGGCTGTCCCACAGCTCATCATATCCTTATGCCTGCTCTTGTCTTCCTGGGTCAGCGTGGGTGGCTTGGAGAATGGATCCAGCCTCAGAAGAAGACAGTAGGGGCCATGGACTTTGGAGGTGCTTCCACGCAGATCACATTTGAAACCTGGGACACCATTGAAAACACCAGAAACGAGGTGATGCTGAAGCTGTATGGCCAGGGGTACAAAGTGTACACCCACAGCTTCCTCTGCTATGGGAGGGACCAGGTCCTCAAGAGGTTGCTTTCCAAGCTCCTCCAGGTACAGTATGTGCTCAGTGTGGATGTTGGCAGTCACAACCCCACAGTTGCCCCCTCATCCTGGTGTTTACACAAGGGTGTCCCCCAGCCCTGGGCCAGCTGCACACCTTTCCCAGGCAATTCTTGGGTTTTGCCCCAAACCCTCTTCCATGTTCCCAGGGCTTCCACCCACCAACTCCATAACGTGATGCACCCCTTGGCTAGAGCCAAGACACCCCAAGCCATCTTGAGATGCTTGTGGCAACTGCTCTGTGTCTTGCTGCCCAAGCCCCAGGGGAGCTGGGGCTACGGCACAGTTCGTGCATCCTGTATGTCCCTCCTCTGGCAGGCTGAGAGCTACCAAGCAACTGTCCCTCATCCCTGCTGGCCCAAGGGCTACAACAAGAGCCTGTCACTGAGCAGCATCTATGACAGCCCCTGCACGGAGAAGGAGAGGCCAAGCCTTGCCCTCAACACCACTGTCACCTTGGTTGGTGCTGGGAACGGGAACCTCTGCACGCTGCATGTCAGCAAGCTCTTCAACTTCACCACCTGCTCCTTCTCCCACTGCTCCTTTGATGGCATTTTCCAGCCGAAGGTTTCAGGAAACTTCATAGTAAGTCCTGGCATGGAGCAGAATGGTGACCCAACTGCTGGGTGGGCAGGTTGTCCCCAGCCTCCCAGCATCACATGGCACAAAAGACAAATGCCCAGCTCTGCAAAGGCAGTTGTTTGTGCTCACACCAGTCAGAATGTCTGCTCATGGTGAGAGAGCACCTGTCCCACAGTTGCTCCCCTCCCTCCATCAGGCCTTCTCTGCCTTCTTCTACACGGTGGACTTCATCCAGACAGTGATGGGGAGACCTGTGCAGCTACCCAGTGACCTGAAGGATGCTGCAGAGACCATCTGTGCCACCAGCTGGAGCGAGGTGGGCTCCCTGGCATAGCAGGGAGAAGGGGGCTGCTTTGTGAGGGGCATAACCCAGGGTCTGAGAGCAGCCCTTGGAGGGGGCTGGGTGTCCTGGCACCCAGGGAGTAGGGGTAAGGCAGGTGATGGCTCCTACATGGGACCAGGGAGGGCTCAGGTAGATATGTGCAGCCTTGACCTGACAGATGCAACCATCCAGAGCTTCAGATCACAGACACAAACCTGGCCCCTGCTGGCTTGACCCCTCTTCTCTTTCCCTCTGTGCATCCCACCCAGCTACTCCAGAAAGCCCCCAAGCTGGAGAAGAGGCTACCAGATTACTGCGCAACCAGCACATTTGTTTATTTGCTCACCACCAAAGGCTACAACTTCAACAACCACTCCTTCCCCAAAATTGCCTTCCAGAAGAAGGTGAGTAGCACCAAAGGACATCTCCATCCCATGAGATCTATTTGGAGTTAGAATCCTGCAAGAGAGATGACTGCACACCAAGAAAGAGCCAAGCAGAGTGAAGGAAGATCTCAGGGAACAGGGGAAGGATGGAACTCTCAGGTTGTGTTTGGATTTCCTGGGGGTTGGAAAAAAAAAGAGCTGAGCTGGCTGTAGGGGTGGGGTGAGGTCCTTCAGTCTTTCCTTGTCCCTCAACCATCACCAACCATCCCAAACAGGCTTTGCTCAGGCTTTTGGGAAGTTATCTCAGAACAGGATCCCACTTTTGTCTGCATGTGCCATGGGACGGGCAACAAGATCAGGACTGGCCTGAGAGGACAAGGTTCTGCTCCCATGTGATGAGCTGAGTTCAGGACAGGATGGTCATTGCTCTGTCCCTAGGCTGGCTGGACCCGTGAACAAGCAACGGCTTGGAGTGCTGTGGGCTCCCCCACACCCTTCTCCTCACTTGGGCTGACACTGAGGTGGTCCTTGAAAAGCCTGGAGCATAACTCTGATGAGGAGTGGCACAGGGAGCTGAGGGGGCTCAGCCAGAAAAGGAGGCTAGGGGGGGACCTTCTTGCTCTTTACAACTACCTGGAAGGAGGGTGGATTCAGGTAGGGGTTGGGCTCTTCTCCCAGGTAATAAGTGACAGACAAGAGGAAACAAGCCTCAAGTTGCACCAGGGGATGTTTTTGTTGGATTTTAGGGGAAATTCCTTCAGAGAAAGAGTATTAAGGCATTGGAAAAGGCTGCCAAGGGAAGCGATAGTCACCATCTCCGCAGGGATTTAAAAGATGTGTGGATGTGGCACTTGGGTTCCCAAGTGGGACATGGTTTAGTATTGGCCTTGGCAGTGGTTGGACTCCATGATCTTAGATGTCTTTTCCAACTTTAATGATTCCATGATTCTGTCATTCTGAGGTCTCCCGAGGCCCACAGAACTGCACTGGCTGGGTAGCGATCACGCCATGCTGTTTCCACAGGTAGGAGAAACCTCCATTGGCTGGGCCCTGGGCTACATGCTGAACCTCACCAACATGATCCCAGCAGAGAAGCCCTCCTCCCACAAAAGCATGTTGTACAACTACTGGGTCATCCTCATCCTGCTCTTTGTGGGCATCACGCTGACATCCCTGCTGACTGCTGTTTGCCTGCTCCGGCACAGCAAGTCCAGCACGATCTGACAGTGGGGACAGGGTGGGCCATGTCTGCAGGACCCAGCACCATCCTACCTGCTGGAGTCTCCATGGTCTGAACACTTGGGAGGCAGTGAGCGCTCAATGTCCTCCTCAAGGCCTGACACTGTCCCAGAAGGAAATCTGTCCCCTTTTGCTCTCCCCTTGCCCCCAAGCTGCAGGAAAGGAGGGACAGAAGAGGGTTTCCCAGCGCTGTTCAGAGATGGATTCTGGAGCAAGCTTGGGAATGGGACATTCAGAGCTGGGACATCTTTCTGCCGCCAGAGCTGAACTGGACTGAGCCAGTGAGCTCAGGCAACAGCAGGATTCATTTTCATGTGTATGGGGTGGGTGGGGAATATTACTTACGCTAGTCCTTATAGCTGACCTTGCTAACCTGTCACTGGAGCCCTGCCTCCTGGGGGGCTCTGGGCATCACCCTATCTTTCTGGCCAATGCACAAACCCCACTGACTTTCCTGAAGGCCAGATCTTGGCCTGGACTTCCACTGGCCTCAGCTTTGGGGGCAAGGACTTAGCAACAACCAGATGTCAGGAGCCAGCAGCTTCCAGGTCCTGCTTCAGCAACCAGACATAGTGCCTTCCCCATCCCTGTCGTTCCTATGCCAGACTTGCCTATGCCACAAACTCCCCCGTCCTCTGGCCCCTGTGGCTCTGAGGTGCACGGAGCCACACAGCCATGCTGGCAGAGAGGCGATGGGCTTGCTGAGGAAGCCAGGCTTTGTTCCACACTGGGGTTTGAGCCTGGCATCAGCCCATGCCGGGCAGCTGGGAGGATGCACCTTCATTTCCAACTGAGTTAAGAACAGAGACCTGCAAACACGTAGGTTTTTGTCTGTTTGTTGGGGTTTTTTTTAATAATCTGAAATAAACCTTTGTAACCACAGCTAAAGCTTGGTGGCTCCTGATCAGCCAGAGGCAGATCAGCCTGGCTGTCCCACAGGGGCAGAGCCTCTCAGCCATAGCCACAGGTCAGACTTCGCGTGAAAGTCTCATCCTTCACAGCCTGTCCAGTGCTGAGACACATCACAGTTTTGTTCGCTCTACCAGCCTAGAGCCTGCCCGAAGATCGACTGAGGTGGGCTGGAAACCTCAGTCCAGACCCAGGCCCACCCTGGAGGTGGGGGAGTTCCAGCCAGCCACAGTCACCAAGTTCAGGTTTCCCCAGCACTGGAGGTGCAGTTACCCCAAAACCAGGAGCAGGCAGCGCTCAAGCTGTCTCTCACTGCCATAGCCCCCATGCATGGACAACCTGCCAGCAGCCTCCACTCCCGGAGCCCAGTGCTGGTGCCCAAGCAGGGCAGCAGAGCAGCCCACATTTGCTGTAGCAGTCACTGGCAGCTCAGAGACAGCGTGACACACATTCCGGCACCCAGCAGCTGGATGGGGCCAGTCCCAGCTCTTCAATCCATCAGGAAGCCTCCCCGTGCCCTGCATGTTCCCCAAAAATGCCAGAGAGGAGGGGCTGTAGGCAGCTGTGGCTTCTTGCTGCCCTCTGTGCTCCTGCTGGCATCATGAGCTCTGTTCTGCAGGTTTGCTCACTTCCCAATGCCCTTTCCTGTGCTGGCCGACCTCCTGGAATCCTGTGCTTGGCTTAACCCACATTTTCCCTACAGCACTTTTGCTTTCAGCGGTTCCACTGGCTGCTCCCCATCTCTCCACATAGGGCAAACCTGATTCCAGTTCAAATGATGTTCTGAACCCTCAAACCCAGTTTCTTCCTCACACCCCTCATCTCCCAAGCACAGGGATTCCCTCCCATGGTGAGGCTCAGGGCCTGACTCTGGATCTCAGACTGAAGAAGGAGGCGCTTCTGGTCCCCAAAGCTGAAATGCTGCTCTAAGATCCCAGGCAGCTTCCATAATCCAGGCTGCATTTCCTCTTTAAGAAATTCAGCTGCAGCTGAATCAGAGCTGGACATCCACCAGGAGCAGCCAGTTTATCCAGTCAGGACTTGAGTCTGACATTAGGAAAAACCCCCTATGCCCTTCTCTGTGCATGGGATTTGAAACAGTACCATTTCCTTGCCAACTAGGTATGGACCTGGATAGGCAGTCTGGGACTGGCCAGATGATGTGCCTTGGCCAGTGACAGAAGGGCACCGCAGAGAGGGACCCTGAGCACATGGTCACCCTTGTTGCAGAGGCAGAGGCCACTCAGCTGTGGGGCTCAGCTCAGCCCTGCTCAGGTGGGTGAGAAAAGCCTTGCTGCTGTGGGGGCAGGGACACAGGGACTGGCTGGGCTCAGAGAACAGAGCACAAAATGCAACAGCTCTGCCCTCATAGCTTAGCCCAAACCTGCCCATGCCTTCAGTCATCTCACAGCAATCCATGTGCTGACAGAGTGAGTGCCTCCACCACAGAGGGACTGAAGGTGACATTCACCACCTGCTCTGCCTGTCCCACTGCCGGCTTTCACCACCACCTCCACAATGAGCACTTTCAGCTCTTGACTTTTATTGTACCTCCAGTGCAATGTTGAAGCAGTGATCCCTGCAGTGCCTCCGCCATGCTCTCACTGCAGGATCAAGTGCTCTAAGCTTCCCAGCAGTGCCACCAAGCCCACCAGCCTCACAGGCAGCATGGGCAGTGACAGGCTGAGCAGGCAAGAGAGGTTGAAGGGGACACAGGCACAGTGGACTGTGCTCTGCTGGCTACTCCACCACGTCCCCGTACCTGTTCCTCCTCACCGGCGGTGCGGTGCTGCCCCTGTCCTCTGCGCCAGGCAGGTTTTCTGCAACACAAAGTACAAGCTCTCTGGACCCTTAACTACCCTGATGTGTTTGCCAAGGGTGGGCAGAGAACCACAGAGGCTTGGTGAAGTGTCTAAAGCCTCTTCAGATGGGTCCAGCTTTGGGAGCTCAAGGTACATGTGGAAGAGTGCAGCAAGCAGCCATGGGAACTGTCCAGCACCTGTCCTGGTGCCTCTCCAGCTCTGCCCAACCTACAGGGCAGCAAACCTCTCCACACCTCATTTGCCCTCTTCATCCCTTACCCCCTCCTTCCTCTTCCAGCAAACGAGCCCTTCGCACTGGCTCTCATGGAAACCCAAAGCAGGCAGGAAGCAAATGCACCCAGCCCATGTCACCAGCCCTGTTCAGGTACCACTGTGACCAGAGAACAGAGGGACACAGAAGCCATGAGAGCAGGTAGGGAGCTCCAGCCACCACGGTTCTTCCTGCTCCCATGCCTTGGCTGCAGGGTGCCAGCGTGGGACTTATATTGAGATTTTAGCACTGACATCAGCTTAATTATGAGAGAGGAATAGCAAATTAATTACTACAGCAGGGAAGAACCAGGCATGACAAGCCTGGGGAAAGCAGCAGAGAGACATACCTGTGGGCTGAGACACCCCATCAGTCACGGCGAGGTCCTTTGGGGACTTGCCTGTCTCCAGGTAAATCCAGAAGTCGGAGCATTTCTGCGTCTCAGCTCTGGTTACCACGTAGCTTGCGAGGGACCCTGCGGCTGGGGAGGCCGAGGTGTTCGTGCGAGCGCCACAGCACCTCGGTGGGGACAGTACCTGCTGCAGCTGCCCGAGAATCCTTCTGGATCTCCGGGGTGCCGGGAGGTGCCCTGGGCCACGGAAGAGCTGCCCCATCGCAAGGGCAAACACAACTCTGTCCGCAGCACGCCCCGGGCTGGGCACTCACCCGCGGCCAGCAGCAGGCTCCACTGCGAGCTGTACGGCAGCTTCTGCCGCGCCAGCTTCTGCACGGCGAAGGCGGCCCCGCTGCCTGCCGAGACCGGGCCCGGGGTTACCGGACAAAGCCAGGCCGCCCCCGCTGCCCCAGAGGAACGGCAGGGGACGCCTGGGGGGCTGGACCGGGCCGTACCTGCCACGAAGGTGCCAATGCCCTTCATGAAGGCGTGGGACTGGCAAGCCGCATACTGCTGTAGAGCCTGCGGGGACGCGTCAGTGAGGAGGCTAAAGCCCTGCCCGGCACCACCGGCCCCCGCCCGGCCCCCTCAGCCCGGCCCCGCCAGCACACTAGGGCCCCCCAGCCCG
>WEIV01004443.1:2263-16688 GCA_013390005.1 Calyptomena viridis
AAATTACTTGCTGAAGGTTCCAGACCACCCCTTTGCCTGGAGGCAGTTTGAAAGCCTATACAGCCCACCCAGAAGTGATGCTGCTCTACTGGTTAAATACTACGGCTGCATGAGGTTTGTTGCAATGTATTAATACTAAAGTAAGAAAGAAGAACAACAAAACTAAGTGTATTTAAATCTCATTCATACAGTATATTTTCATCTCACTCACACAAGACTGACTCACACAATTCATAGTCACCTCCAGCTTCACTGACCATCTGGACCGTACCCGTACTCTCAACAGAATGGGCATCAGTAGCCCAGACAAACATGAGTGGGGTGGACCACAGGTGGCTTCCCTTTCCTATCTCCATGTTTTCCCAGTATAGACAAATACTGACACTTTTTAAGTTTGAGGAAGAAAAAAGACGTTGTAAAATAAAATAAAATGCCAATCACAGCAGTGGATCACCTATGTTGTCTCATTTTGCACTTCTGCTGACTGACAACCTAGTGCTCTTGTAGAATACAAAGGCAAAAAAAATCAGGCATTCATTTCAAACTGAAATGTTTGACAGATGTAACAGCTTCCTGCAATGAAACTGATGAAATCTCAAATAGCAAAGTCCATCTCCTGTACAGTAGAGAGATTAAATTTGAACACGAAAGGTTTATTGTCCTCAGACAGATGCAGATTTCATTTCTGTGGGGTTTTGTTTGTTTGTTTATTTGTTTGTTTTGTTTGGGGGGGGTTTTGTTATTTATTTATCTGGCAGTTGGGAGATGACTAGGGCTTTGCGACTGGTACACAGACTATCTCCTGCTGCTCTGGATGCTGCAGACTTCCATGGGATCCATGTTTCAGGGTACTGTTGTCACAAACTGAAGGCAATTCCAAGTTTTCTTAGTGGTAACACTAGCACATCACAGATATTCTGGCCTGCGTGTTTGCAATGGTGAAAGTGAAACAATCTGACAACTGACTGAAAAATATTGCTACAGACACATGCCTAAATCAGAGAGAAAGGAGAAACATCTTTACACTATAATGTGAATGGCCTGTACCAACATTCACAGAACAAGACACCAAAGGAACATGCAGTGCTGAGGAAAAACAGAAATACTCAGAACTGCACCAAAACAAAACAACTGTTGTTTCGTTAGACCATCTTCCTAAAATAGATAGCTGATGGCCAGATAAAAACAGGCAGATAACAGTAAACAATAAAAAGTCAGTAAGAGTCTTTCTGTTGACTCAGGAGCCTTTGAATGTGAGCCCTAATAATGTAAAGACGACTTTCCCAAAGGCAACTGTGCATATTATACATTTTTTGCCAATATGCACTATTCAAAAAATACCTTCACATTTTTAACCTTAAAACCCTTCTCTTGACTTCAGTGAGAAAACTGTACTGGATAATGGTCTTCACCAGTAAAGTGAAGAATATGGATCACACTGAATTATACTCTTCACTGGATGTAGGATGCATCTCCCCTAACTGTGTTCAACAGCTTTGGCAACCAGATTAAACCACCATATTTTCTTCAGGCTGGAGTACACCATGAATTCAGTGAAGCAGATTAGATTTGATATACAATTACAATTCCAGCAAGGAGAATTCCACCATATTGTCAACAGAAGCAAAATATACTGTGTGCACAGGCACTACCAGCTAAGTATAATGGTGAAAACTATACAACTGTCTGTGACCATAATTTACAGAAGTAAGGCTAGATCCACAATCAGATGTTGGGCACTTGAAGTAACCATAATGTTTAGGTATTTTCATTACATGCTGCAAGAAGAGGGACTGGTATGACAACACTCCCTTTCAGGGACTGGTATGACAACACTACCTTTCAGGCTCTGCATCTTATTCTACACAGGAAAGGTGTTCTCTTAAAATTCATTAGTCTGCATCCTTTTCTGGACCACCTAGACCCCTTCCAGTAAATTCAAATTTTTTGGAAACTTTCTTCCAAAAAGTACTGGTAAGAGATACCTCAGTGGTGAAAGCATTTCACCATGAAGTTCAGTAGAAAATCCTTTATTTCTCTTAAGGAACCTGAGTGAAAACTCTCTATGAAATTACCTGACATAAAAGTCATAAATAAAAACATATGTATCCTACAATACCTTTACATCAGAAACACAATTGCCTCTATAACATTACGAGTTTTGAAGGAGCAGACAACGAGACAGAAATTTGCATCTATTAGGTTTGGCCATTTAAGAGATACTACTGCTAGCTACCAATCAACAAGAGGCTTTAAGAATGGCAAATACCATTCACAACTGAAACATGGTTTTCCTCTTTCTTTTTTTGGTGTTTTAAAGGCTGCATGACCTTATAAGGCATAGGCTAAATCAGTTCAATTTGATGGAAAATAATGTACAGGCAGATATTTAACAATTTTTAACAATTAAGGAAACCAATCACAAAGTTTTCTTACTAGCAACACATGAAAGCCTAAGAGGTACTAAGAACATCCTGCAGAATTACAAATAAGGTNTTAATTTTACATATTTTTTAGATTTTGGAAATATTATCTCAGCATCATCCTATTGCTTTTATAAAGAAGCTAACATCAGAAAGAGCTGCAGATGGCATAAATCAGCAGATTTACCCCAGCTTGGATTTAGCTTCAAATGCTGAACTGTTACTCTAGAAAAATACTGCTTATATTCCTCTAGTAACAAGAAGCGTGCATATTCCAGAACAATTTTCAAATAATAATATTAGTATTTGCGCATAAAAAGTTCAGTATGACATTTCACAAAAGAAATGGCAAAGCTACAACATCAGCGCATAGGAAACTAAGATTCCACATGCCAACAAATCCTGACAAATGCTGTATTACTCAGTTTTCTCTCTGTGCAGCAGAAGATGCAGGACAACCCATGCCAAGACTTTAAAACAAATCTCCCCCACAACTCACTTGCTGCAAAGGAAACAAGAAGAAACAAAGAAAGGGTAACTTTTGAGACTGGTACAATTGAGACACCTCAGTATGACTACAAATCAGATTTTTTAACTAGCTTTCTCTGTTTTACCATGTATAATTCAGGGCACACACAAACCTCAAAATAAATTGAGAATGCAGATAGTTTTAGTAAGAACAGTAAGAATTTTATATCAAAATTATAGTGGCCCCTATGTTTTCCTGAATCCCAGTAGTCCCAGGAATAATCTACACATGCTTTTGTATGGCTACGACAATGTTGCTATTCAAAACAATTTATTTATTTGAAGTTTTCATAATTGTATGAACAATGAAAAGGTGTAGCAATATCAATTTAATGTGTCTTCTGTCAGAAATAGCTATTTCTGCTTGAAGAGAGAGTTTATAGCTCACTAGAAAACATTACAACAAAATTATTGCAATGCTATTAGAAGGAACTTTTATGTATGATAGTTTAATTATAAAGGAATGGTTAAGATGATATGCATTTTGTGTCTATACAAGCACTTAAAAACTCAGGTAAGATGCTGAAGCCACTTACGTCGTAAATATCTAAGAGATGCCAACAGGAATGAACACTCATTTCTTATCTACAGCCTGGGAAAATCTTTTTCCTCTCAACAGACTGTTATCTCATGTAAACCAGAAATGAACTGATTATGTGCCCACATCACTGTATGGGGACAAATCCTTTCACATACATTGTGCCACAGGCTGGAAAAAACAAGCAATAATAAAAGAAAAAAAAAGTAATGTATGATACTCTGTATGTTTGTTTTTTATTCAGTGAAGACATGGACATTACAGAATATTTGTGAGATGGCTGTAACTTGAGTAGCAACTAAGGAAACTTACGGGTACAAATTTTACAGATTACCATGACGTTTCGTGGAAGTGATACCAAAAGTTCAAGTATTACCTGTAAGTCCTGTTAGACCTTTCAGAACATTGTACGTCCTTTTTGTCAGTTATATCCTATATGTTAAATACAAGCAAATGGTAAAGTTAGAAGATACAGCATCTCCTGAAATAAATGAAACTTGAACCTAGCTGTTCTTGAACACAAGTTGCCCAGATGAGCGTCGGCCCATTAGGCATTATGTATCTGGCCCTTGGACAGTATATATCTAGACAAACACTGCTAGGGCAAAAATAAGAATCTTAGAACTGATAAAGCAATATTACTCAGGACTTAAAACCTTAGTGCTCTTCAGACAGGTAGACTCTGCCCACAAAGAGTTGCTGAATGTAAATGGGTCACAGTTTTCATATCTTTAACATCTGTTGTTTATACCCAAGAAAGCACATCAGGGGCAAGAAAATTAATTCCCCAATTGCTGTCAACTGCGTTAGGGAACAGCAATAAACAGCTTACTGTAAGCCTCTAGCTACAATAAAATTGCTGTCAATAAAGTGTGGCTGATATGGTTTTGCTGTGCTAGAAAAGATTCTTTGGAATTGAAAATCTGAAATGGAAACTAGAAAGATCCTCCCTTGTTCCTATACACAAAAGAACATTATCACAAAATGCCAATAGCATTAAACTCTCAAGATCCAGTTCTCACTCACAGGTGTGCCACAAATTTCTTAGCATATGTGAAACTTTGGCTTTGGACATTCAGGACAGATGAGATTCTAGTGATTCTGATAAAAACTTTTTGCATGGGAAACGTTTCAAGGGAAATGAAGCTTACTAAGCTTTTACTATCTGTATACACAAAATGTTCCCTAGTCTAGTTTAGCATGTCTACTGTCACTATTGAAAATGGTATTATAGCTTAGGGTTATGTTCAGATTTCCATTATAACCCCCAGTTTTCACATGCTCTTAACTTTCTGAAAAATTCTTCTTTTCAGCTGAAATTTTCCATGCTTGGTCTCAACTCAAAGATGAATTTCTTTAGACAGTTGAGCAAAATCTGTTAACCTATTTTTCAGTTATACAAAAATAAAAAAAGTACACTGTACATTTTCACAATTTCTAATATTTCAGTATATATAAATATACAGAACTAGAACACAATCGAATTTTACATGCAGATGCTTTTCCAGGTGACTAGTCCCCACCCAAGACCAGTATCCATGCTAACATATAAACCAAATTAAGCATATAAAAGAAACAACAGAATTTTATTTTTTATTTATACTAACTTGTAAAACAAGGCCACTAAAAATAATACCATGCACAGAATTGTGGAATGCTATGGTTACAGAATTTTAATATTTGCAGGTGACGTAAGCTCTGCACTGCTGTTCCAATGCAGATTTCCGTCAACCTATGCACCTTGAAATTGCCACTCTCAGCGTATCAAATTTAGAGTCATTAATGTTCTCAGCTTTTCTCTTATATAAACCTCAAACTTACAAATTTAAATACTCCAGAGTAAGATAACATCAATTACATTTGCCACACACAGCTTAAGGTACGTGCATTGATCACTGGGATACTGGCTACTTCTCCCTTGATCAGGCAAGTCCATTGACTGAAAAAAGAGTAAAGCAACCTTCACAGAGTTTATGGTATTGACTACAAGATTAAAAATAAACTTTAGTATGGAATGCATTTAATGTGTCAGTCAAGCCCCAAGTCCTTAATTTCTTTCACTTGAGCACAGAAATAAAAGGACAGTGTTAACATACATTTAGCTTTTCTGAATCTACTAGAACTGTGCACATTTCTGAAATTTATAAATTATCATCTTGATTCAGAAAAGTGCTTATAGTGTGCTTATGGCTGTCTTTCTTGAAGACAACATCTGAAGTCATTTGGACCTTAAGGATCTGCTTCAGTCCCACTACTTAAATGAAAGTTAAGCACATGTCTAAATGCTATTTGATTAGGAATGGAGACTGAAGGTCTTGCCCATAACCCACACTGATACATATTTTTAAACCTGTGTTATTTGTCACTGCTATGCTTTAAATCTGATTAAATGAAGTTGTTATAATTTAAAATCGGACTAACCACAGTAAATTGGCCCTAATTTCTTTTATTAAATCTGTTGTTAATCTAATGACATTGAGTAGGAGTTTTTGTCTGTTTATTTGCTTTTCAAAAGAGGTTTTTCACATAGAAGAATACATGCCATCTTCTACTGTATTTCTATGTAGCTGTTTGGTGTAATGA
This sequence comes from Calyptomena viridis, assembly GCA_013390005.1. Lineage (NCBI taxonomy): Eukaryota > Metazoa > Chordata > Aves > Passeriformes > Eurylaimidae > Calyptomena > Calyptomena viridis. Next base: position 8,336 of record WEIV01004443.1, read on the forward strand.
CTTACTAATTTGAAGTGCATTTCAAAGTTCAATCAAATACTGAAAAGAACACTGATTGAGAAGCCTGCATAGATTTCAGTATTCTTTATGAGTCATAACACTGCTTTTGGAAGCTTAGCTATATAAGCTGGTGGTGTGCAACATCCTTTCCATACTCCTAATTATGTAAATTAGCATTTAGAACAATCCCAAATTCAAGTATTCAAAAATGCTCTTTTCAGAGCATCCACCAGGTTTACTGCAAGATAGGCACTTGAAGGAGGCTTTGGTTTTATACTGAGTACTCGTGAAACATCGGTCTGTGCAATTCAAAGTGACATGTGAAGACTTAACCACAGAATTTCCACTAAATTTATTGATGATTGCACAGAAATTGAAACAATAAGAACAACAAAATCACCTACGAGTTTTTTATTGAACAATATACTTTTTTTAATTCTAAAAGCTTTTTGACTTAGGACCCACTTCTAACAGATTCCTAGGGCCAAACTCCCATCAAAAGTAACAGAATTTTGCTTGAATGAAGTCCAAGTGTAGACTTTGGTCTTACCTCTCTACTGTACTAATGTTCTACAAGATATATTGCGTATATATCTACCTTGGACTGAAAGAAACTGTAAGCAAAAATGGACGATACTAGTATTTCTTAGACATATATTAATCCCATATCTCATCTTTTCTGTCTTAACATCCTCCACAACAATTCCTGTGCTCTTTGCAAAACACATCAAGACAACCTGCTGAATATATATGTAACTTAACACAACTAACATTAGATACAGAGAAATTAGTTACATTAAAGCAGAAGAAAACAGTACAATAGCACAGAACTAAATGTTTCTTCCTAAAGGAATTTTTTAAAATGTTTTTCAGATGCTTTGGCATCAGCACACACTATTTATTCAGTAAGATTTTAAGTCTGAATACTTTGCTTAAAGGCCATACTCTACCACAAATGTAAAAAAAAGACCTCTGAAGGTATATTTAACTCCTGTGTCAATGAATACTAGCTAAGACGCATTCTAATTTCTGGATCTACAGACAGAAACATAGGAAGACTGTTGATGATTACTACCATTGCTGGCTATACTCCTCCAGCTAAAATTAAAAGGAGGCATAAAAAAGTTACACCTGTAACACTCATCATTGGGAGGAAAAAAAAAAAAGAAACTATCTCCTTCCCCACAGAATAAAAATACACAAGCTCAGTTTAGAGAACTGCCTACCTAAGAAAGACTTATGTTACATACAGTAATACAGCTTTAGCAGGGAGCAATCCAGATGATATGAGTATCTTTTGACTTCAAAAGGGATTCACTAAGTTTCAATCAGTGAAATTTGAATCAGGTATAACGACTGACATTATTATTAAACAGAAACCAGTGTATTTAACGTAATGAACACAGCCAGCTTTGGAAATACTGCCAGTAGTTTTTGTTTGGGTGGGGGGGTTTTTTTCACCCTCATGTTCAATTTCACTGTGCAGAGATTATACATTCTGTCAGGTAAATAATTGTTGAGGTCTTAACTGCTTCTAGATACTACGGAGGGTTAAGTTTGAGATTCCTAATAGAGTTTGCAAAGCTAATTTAAGCTAAGTTAAAATCATCGCAGAACAGAAAAGGAATGTGTGGTTTAGGGGTGTTACATTTTGTAACTAAAACTGGGGAGAAAACTTCAGCCGAGTAACCACAGATTATGCAGAGTTATTCTATAAATTGGTTGGGTTTTTTTTAAATCAGTTCTTTTTTAACTAAATCTGACAGTATGTGATTGGTGCTGTGTAAGAGCCTGAAAATGGCTTGGGGAGTATATCCGTTAAATTTCTTTAGAAAGATTAAGGTTTCGTGAGATTCTTCTGTGGTGGTTTCAGTGTCTTGTAAGTACAAGTTGTTTTAAAGCAGTTCCTTTAGCAGAACTGACTCAAAAGTGTTTATTTTATTCTTAGCACCTTGTTAGTGTGACACCTTACAGACACTCAAAGTCAAGACACAGTTCTGAGAACGTCACATTTATCTCAGACAAGGCTAATGCAAGAGCAAGAGGATACCTTTTTCCTAAACTTGGCTACTGTCAAAATCTTTTTGCAAAGACAAGCCTAAGTGTGTCTCACCTGATTCCACAGGATTCATATCCCTAATAAATTCAGACAAATCACTATCACTTGGAGGGTACAGCGCCCGCAGGAATATGGACGCGACTCCCAACACCGACCGAGTCTCTGCGGCGAAAGCGGAGCACCGAGGAAGCCGCCTTGCTAAGACGCAAACTTAACTACTGACCACTCCGGTGCAACTATCATTAAATAAAAGGTTCTTTGGCTGGAATATCAGCTCGATCCTTCCCTCCCCCTCCTCTTCCTCCCCCAGCCACTGCAGGGCTGGCGCCGGGCCAGCGCGGGCCCCGCGGTGCCGCACCGCCATCTACAGGCCGCGCGGCCGCTCCCGCGACGGCGACAAGACAAGCACCCATAAAATAAATTAGACAGCACCGCATTTAAATCTTTATTAGCAAGGAATTATTAGACCTAGGAAAAAAACTAATGCTGGATTTGGTTGAAATATGAGTCTCTCAGCTTCCTAATCCCTCTTCATATGGCGTGTTTCACAGTTTAAAATGAGCTATGACAGATCACTTATGCATTACTAAGATGAGAAAATATTTACAATGGGCTGACTTTTTTTTTTTCCCCCTGCATAATTCAGATGTATTCAGAGAACGCATTCCTTTCAAATGTATGCTTTGGCCATTTTTTTAAAATATGCAGCAAACTGCCTATGCAACACCAACTTCCATCTATTACAACAAGATCACGTTGAACTCAGAGGAAGACTTCCGTATGGCTTAGTTATATCCTACCAATAAACCACGTGCTTCACTGATGCAGTACCTTGGAAATTTGGCTGTCTTTATTAGGGAAAAAAATTAACCCATTAGTAACACTAACTTATCAAGGTTCCAAATCAGCTGGAACTGTAAAAGAAACTCAAGCCAACTCACTTTAAAATTTGAAACAGAACGTACATATCCTTTCAATCTTGAAACAGTCAAATATTCCGACTGAAATTTACCATATAAAGAAACAGTTCTTTAATAACTTTTACATTTGGACAGTAAAATACTGGGGAGAAAAAAAAAAGTTGGGGTTATTTCAGTTTTGTTTATGCACATGTATGTACACATGCACAGAAGCATAGTAGTCCTTTAACAATAAGTATTCTTCATAACCCGAAGTACCAGAGGCATTTTGCAAATGCATGGTTAAGCTCCAGGTAAATTATAAAGGAGTTAAGGGATTTGTTTTTGTTTATTTGTTCTCGTTTTGGTGCGTTTTTCTGTTTGGTTGGGTTTTTTTGTTCCCCCCATAATGTTAACTAAATTAAATTAGACTGAAACAAAAAACACCCCACAACACAGTGGCACTTTTAATACTGGTTGATCGGGCACTTGTATGCAGTACTTATAGACCAGTAAAAGTGCTCGTTTACCTGTCTGGTGTGTAAGGGGCCCTTTGTCTTGAAGCCTCCTTGGGAACTGCACTCTGAGGCACTGAAGTGATCTGAACTAGTGGAAGAGCGTTTGGAAAGCGTGTCACAACCACCAACAAAGGTGTTGTCCAACGGGAGTTCCTGAATCACATGGTGCTTTTTCACAGAAACTGGAGTGTCAGGTTTGAGATGAAAAGCAGACTGCGGAGAGGCAGATTTGTAATGCTTGGCAAGATCAGGACTGTTAGGCTTAAAGGTTGTTGGTGGTGCTGTGCCCCAATCAAATCTTCCTATACTTTGCTCCTCCAGCTCTGCTGGAAGGCTTATTGTCCCGTTGATAGGTTCATGAACTGCATCATCAGGTTTGGACTCCTCAATGGTCACAAAGTTCAAAAGAGAGCTCTTTGGAGATTTCCTTTTCTTCCTTTTCTTTTTCTTGTTTTGCTTGTTCTCCTGATTGGGAGACATCCATTCAGCACCTTGCTTGCTCCTCTGGGCAGCTTTGAATCTGGATGCATGTCGACAGCGAACAAGAACTGTGACAAATATTACCACTATGACAACCATGGCACCTGCCACAATAGCGATCATGATTGTGAGATAGTCCTCATTTTGGTAGGGTTGGCTACTGTCTCCTATGTTCCGATCCAAAGGTGTTTCCATAGTCCTGCGTATCAAGTCATAAATGTAAGAGGCATTTCCAGCAGTATCATTTACATACAAAAATACAAGCACAAGAGTATGCAGGGATTTGGGATAACCCAAATCACTTATGTTGACAACTAGGCGATGCAGGCCCACATCATTAGGAGTTGGTTTTTCTTCCAGAGTGATATTACCTGTCACTGGATCAATCCGAAACAAACCCTTGTTATTGCCGCTTACAATTGTGTACTTAAGCTCAGCGTTCATGCCAGTGTCTATATCCACAGCAAAGACTTCGGCTACCACCGATCCTGGAATCGCTGAGAGTGGCACTAGCTTAAAAGAAGTATTAGAAGGGGGGTAAATGACAACGGGGCTGTTATCATTAACATCCATCACGTTTATGGTTACTTTCGCTGTAGAAGAGCGAGGAGGTTGCCCTCCATCCACAGCTTTAACATCAAAGGTGTAAGAGCTCTGCTGTTCTCGATCAAAAGAAACATTGGACTTTATAACTCCAGAGTATGGATCCAGCACAAAGTTTTCATTGTCATTCAGGATGGAAAGGGTCACTGCTTTATTTTCCCCAGCATCCGCATCAGTCACTGTGATCACCCCCACCGTGCTATACTTTGGTAAGTTCTCTGATACAAAAAACTGGAAATGATTATGAGTAAATTTGGGACTGTTGTCATTTTCGTCCAACACAGTAACAATTACAGCTGCTTGACTCTGCAAAGGAGGGGTGCCGTTGTCTCGGGCTGTAACAGTGAAAATGAAACGCTCCTGCTCTTCTCTGTCAAAAACTCTGGAGGCTGTCAAAACTCCTGTCTTTCGATCCAGATCGAAAAAGGAGGCATTAGGACCAAGCTGATAAACAATGTCTGCATTTTTCCCACTGTCTTCATCTGTGGCACTAATAGTTGTTAAGTATAGACCACGGCGGTTGTTTTCAGAAACTGACAGCTCAATTACAGGCTGGCTGAAAATCGGAGGGTTGTCATTTTCATCCTCCAGCTTAACTCTTACCAGGGCAGTCTGGTTCAAACTGGGCTTGCCAGAATCAGAAGCCACGATTTTAAAGCTGAATTCTTTGGTGCCCTCATAGTCCAACAAGGAAGAGGTCTCTAACAAATACTGGTTGTCGTAAACTGCTTTCAAGTGGAAGGGGACCTCTCTCTCAATGAAACAGATCACTTTGCCATTCACATCAGTGTCCTTATCTGAAACCGTAATTAGGGCAATCTTTGTATTGATGGGATCTTTCTCAGATAAGTACACTGTGCCATTGATGGGACTTATTATGTACCTGAGGTCTATGTTAGGAGGGTTATCATTTACATCAGTGACATTGATGGTGACAGTTGCCCGGGCTGGTGTAGAGCTACCATCACTAGCCAGCACTGTCACTTTGTGAATAGCAGTCTCTTCTCGATCTAAGGACCTCTGAACTGTAATCAGCCCTGTGGTGTTGTTTAAAGCAAAAAATCTTTTGGTTGCAGGGGCGACTTGGGCACCAAAAATATATCTGATTTCTGCATTGCTTCCTATATCTGCATCTGTAGCATGAAGCTGAATTACAGAGGTGCCTACAGGGGCATTCTCTGGTATATGGACCTCTACTTGACTCTCTTTAAACACCGGCCTGTTATCATTGACATCACTTACTGTGACTTGCAGGATAGCTGTGCTGGATTTCTGGGGGGTACCTCCATCCTCCACTTTGATTTTCATCACATAGGTGTCCTTTTGCTCTCTGTCCAAGTTCTGCTGCACAATCAGCTGAGGCCATTTCTCTCCTTCTGGAGTTTCCACAATATCCAGTCCAAAGACACTCTGCCCGTTTAACAACTCATAGTGCTGCACACCATTGAAACCTGTGTCAGGATCTGTTGCTGATGGGATTGGAAAGCGACTGTTGATCAGAGTGTTCTCTGGGATGGAGATATTGATGACAGGGGATGGAAACATAGGTGCATTGTCATTAGTATCCTTTACAATGATTTTTATTTTGATCAGCCTGAAAAAGTCATTGGGGAGAATCACCACTTCAAGTTCAAAGAAACACTCGTTTTCTTCTGCATAGGAAGCTCCAGCACAGAGTTTTTCTCTATCTATTCTGTTGGATGTCGTAAAGATTTCCCCTGTGTTACTGGACACTTTGACCAGAGGCGCATCCCCTGCTTTAGACACTAGTCTGTAGACAAGGCTGGCACTGGTCCCTGTGGCAGCATTGATATGAGAAATGTTCAGGTCCTTTGGTATGTTCCCTATGGGTACGTTTTCAGGCAGCTCCTCTCTAATAGTGTAAATAAGTTCTTGAGCTATAGCAGAATCCAGCCTTAAACAGGCAATCAAAGCAGCCAACAGGTAAAAATCCCTCAGGTCCATGATAATGTTTTTATTCTCTTTTCACGGATTTTAGGACTTAAAGGTTTCCAGAGAGGAATGATGCGCGATTTGCAAGAGGAGGCATGCATGGGCTGCAGGATGCATTACATCTCATTTCTTATTTGGAGACATCACTGTCAACACAACCACACAGAACAGCATTATTGGTTTTTTTAGGCATGATAAATCCACAATCTCCAACTACTACTTGTTTTTGCTATGCACGCTTCCAGCAGTACATTTTCCTACTCCCTTTTACAAGCAATCTCTCTGGACAAATGCACCAATATCCCATCGGCTGCATTTGCACAGAGCGCGAATGAAAATAACTACTTGCAGGATTAAGGGTAGCTACCGTTTCAACACGTACTTTCTGAATAATTTCTCAGTACACCGTGTAATCCGTAACGTGCATTCCCCCTCTACCCTCCTCCCCGCAGTCATTTGGTGCAAGTAAAAAAACCTTCCCGGACTACTTCTGGATTCCAACTGCTATGTCAGCTGCCAAATGTAATTTGTTGTTTGCTTACATATGTATTTTTTAGCTCTTGCTAACCACATTTTTCTCTGCTCCCTGTGGCTTGCATCCCCCTCTTATAGCCATCGTACTGGGAAACAACCACCCGGACATGCTGCTGCTGCAGCAGTCGACACTGGCTACTTCACATCCCTATTAACTGATAAGACAATAACAGGACTTACAGTTTCTTATACTCTCAGCTCAATGTTTCCTCTCCAGATGTTGGATACTTCTCCTTCTGTTTAATAACCTAAAACTTTATTTGTTTGTTTTTAAACACAGTCTGAATCATGAGGCTGAAAATTCCAAATGCAACTTAGAAGCAGGAAGCATGTTTACAGATGGGGGGGAGGGAATATACATTTTCTGACGACATGAGAAGGAAAAAAGGTGCAGCCCTTCCCCATTGACACTGATCTCCCTTCAGAATTATATTAGCAGCTGCCACACATAAATACTGCAGACTAATAATGCAGGTAAGAAAAAAAAAAAAAAGAAAGCAACTGACATAGTTCTGTTTGCATTCACTGCTAACCACGAATTATCGGGGTGCAAGGCTGCCAGCACCTACAGTTTGACGGAACTGGGCAGCCCCTACGCACTAATCTCATCTGCATTAAGCTGCACGGTAACTGATGCTCGTGATTACTTCCAGCAGAGTAATGCAGGTAGGGATGCAGAGACAGCGAGTAGGTGAGCCTTTCCCACAACCATCAAATGAATCCCAAACACTGATTCTTTCCCTAGATAAATATACTGCGTGTTGGCTTTTTGTTTTTCTTTAAAGAAAATGCATCCCAGTGTAGGGGTAACTTTGCACTTACGTTAGTTGTCTACCTTTTGACGATCTGCTGCAGCTAAGCAATGATCGGTTCCAGCAGATACAGCACAATGCATCTGGTAAACCACCAGTTTTGGAGAAATCAGCAGCAGGCAAACGCTTCGTCCTCAAGATATGTGTTGCTTCGGGGTAGCAAATTAGCAACTCCAGAGAACAAATTCACAGTTCTGTCGTTAGTCATCCTCTCCACGTTTCATTCCTGTGAAGTGGCGATCCTTTGGGTGTTTAACGTGCACGCAACAACCCAAACAAACAGCAAGAGAAAAATCCGGTGCACTTCTTAGAGAGGGGGTATTTTCCACTCTGCACTGTACACCATTCCCATCCCTCTCTCGGCAGAGGAAAGGCAGCTACATGAAGTCTGCAACTTCTGACTGGAAACGGCAAGAGTTGGTCTGGCGGTGCTTCTCTTCTCCCTCTTCAGCTCTGGGGTGACAGTTGCCGACAAAGAAAAAAAAAAAGAAAAAA
>WEIV01004443.1:16711-42331 GCA_013390005.1 Calyptomena viridis
AAAAAAAAAAAAACAAAAAAAAATCCTAATAGGTTATTGCTTTAGTGACGGGAGGAAGCGGCGGCGCTTCCCCTCTTCCCTCCCAGCCTCTCTCGCTCGCACACGCTCTCTCCTTCTCCCTCTCTCTTTCTGAACTGAAATTCTTGATATAACTCTCAATAAGCCCAGAGGGAGGGTGGGAGCGGCGCGAGGCCNCCCTGCGCGGAGCGGGGTGTCCGGGAGCCGCCGGCGCCGCGCGGGTTCGGAGGCGACCGCCTGCCCCGGCCCTCTCCGCTCCGTTCGGCCTTATGTTTAATACATGCCCTTTCATCTATAATTCAGGCTGCTCTGACTCCAGCCCTGTCTCGGCTCCCATTTACGCCTGCACACCTTTCTCCTTCCCCTTCCCGAAGGGTCAGCCGAGACGCTCGCCGAGGGAGGGAGAGAGCTGCTCAGCTGGTTTTGGTTTTGTCTGCTTAAACATTGAACTGGAAAAGATTCCTCCTCTGTGTGGTTTGATAAATAATAAAAGTGATCGTTTCGCCTTCCCCATAAATGACAGAGGTAAATTACCCAGCTAGCCACAAAGAAGCATCACATGCCTGGAAGACACTGTAATAAAATGCCAATGTATTATGATACGAGTGACCTCAAAAGTGTGACAAGAAGATGATTATAGTGCATTATCTATAGTGCATTATATGTAGTGCCTTTTTCAACGTTTTCAGAAGCATGAATGAACCTTCATTTGACTGTTCTTTTATTGCTAGCTTTTCTCAGTTTGAACTTACAAGCCGTGTGACAGAACCTATCCAATTTAGTATGCCCAGGTACGTGGCCAAACTGGCTCCTGATTCTGGTTAAGCCTTTCAGATATCTACACATAAAGAAAACCAAAGATAATGTCAAGCATTTGACTTTATGTGGTACTATCTAAATTGCACATTTTCAGTTGATAGCAACAATGAGGTAAAGATCTGGGTTCTACCTTAAAGATTTTGCATTTTCAAATACGGGCTCCTACCCTTAGACTCTGGTATGTGTCTGCACATAGGACACACTGTTAACTAATGGTGGAAGCTACTTGTATCTGTCAGAGGTCAGTAATTTGCATGGCTTGGAATTGCGGGGCACGCACTGATAAATGTACATATCTTTGCAAGTCATATGGATGCAGATGCTATAAGTGAACATTGCAAATCCTGTAATCCCATGATGTGTAAAGATTAAACGCTCTCAGTTTTGCTGTGCTTTGTATTTGTGTCTGAAATACTCCGGTTACAGATAGACACAGAAAAAAAATTGATCCTGGTTTTGATGACATCAAGTAACACTAGAAAACGGAACTGAATCTAATAATAGTTTAAGAAAAATGTTCATTATGTAATACAGGAAGGATGGCTAGAGCCCCAGCACTGAAAGTCAAGCAAGTGACATGAAGGAGCAACCTTACTGCCAAACCACTTAAAAAAAGAATTCTGTGAATGAATTAAGTGCACAGTTCTTTTGTCTTTTAAAATACAAAGACAGGTACAGCCATTAATAAAGAAGATAATTAGAACTACTAGCGTTCTGTGTAATGCAGTCTGCTGCTGAAATACGGCATGTTTATGTATGCATTAATAATGCACACATTTTTCCTGACACTAGTCATATCACAGCAGTATGGCATCACAGACATTTTATAGCCTCATTCTAGTAACATCACAGGCATATAACATTCGTATTCTAATCACACCATAGTCATTTCAATGTCACATTGTAGTCACATCACATACCCTGGTAATAATTATTTAACTTTATTGCTAAGCTGAATAGTTTTCTGTTTGCTCAGGGATGACTTAAAACTTGTAGTCAGAACCGATTAGCACATGCTCATAAATGAGGTCTTCTCGTGTACACAGAGTTAGACTCGTGAAAAGAAAAAAAATTTCAGTGAACTAGTATCTGTTGGATTTAAACCCAATAGAGTCACATGTTACAATAAGAGCACATTTTTTGCTGTTTTCTGTAGTAATTTTAGAAAGCCAAAGATGTTTACTTGCAGATCTGTCACGTTAATGTTTCTGTACTTGATTTAAGACACTGTAGTTCTTAACATTATTGACCTCGTGGAAGAGGCAGGTCTTCAAACTGTAGTATTTGCACACCAGATTGTGAAATTGAGGCCCAGAGTACCAAAGAGGCTAGAATTGTCACAACTGCTTCTAGTAATGGGAGAAAAAGAATGAAAAGGACTGAGTTCATGAACAGGAATTGAAATCACCCAGTGCAGCATTAACACCGCCTCTGAAATGTGAGGAACTGCTTTGAAGTATGTCCTGTGTTCTCTTGAGCAGCCATTTTTATCCTCCAGTAGATGTTTATTCCTTCGTTCTTCTATTTGAGAAAACTGCAGCATTTGATGTTGCGTTCTCCTCCAGTGCAGCTGCGTGCCATTATTTATACTGGCTCTTAATAATTGCCTTTCATCACTATGATGTATTATCCTTTTGTCTATATGTAAGAACACTGGACTCCTAATCACATCACAAACTATTAAAATAACTTGAGTATGGTAGCATATTAACTATTCATCTACATCATTGCTTGTTGTCTTCGCGTCCATATTATTATGTATAAAATTCTTTTCCATATCAAATTTGACTCAAATTCTAGTGTGCTAGAAACTGACTCCAATTATTCTGTACCAGCTATAGTCAAATTGCACTAAATGGAATTGCTTACATTGTATCATAGTGGCTACGGGCTCACACAATGCATTATACATGAAACTGATTCACATTATGCTTAGCTAACTAAAGACTTTAATCTTGAAGTGTTGAGCATAAAATGCTATCATTCTTCACTGAACTGGCTCTGGTCACTTGATCATTTTGTACCTGGGATTGCCTCTTACAGGCTGTTATTATTAAAGCAAAATGGCTTTTCCTCTCCTGCAGTTCTGCCACTTTCTATGGAGAGCTGATTCATATGCTAATGAATGAGCTTTCTTATTTCATGCCATAGCACTGCAACACTGGAACCTGACCTATGGTGCACCTATAGTATGTCCCCTTCAGTCCAGTATAGTGAAAAAATACATTCTAAAAATCCACTTGTGTGTTCAGATAGCAGGTTATGTGATAACTATTTAGCAATCCTTATTATTATCCCTGGAGGTCTTATTTCTGAATGTTGCTTAAATCACTAGCAGAAGTATCCTTGATCCCATCTGCAATAGGAAGTATTCAAGGCCAAATTGCTGATTTTGCTGGGGTCTTTCAGGATGTTCCTGATGATGTTGTCCCTGAAAGGAGAAGAAGTTAGGAGTTCAGTGTGGCAAGTACCCCTGTTATGGGTACTTAATCCATGAAGTAGTCCGCTTCCACAAGGGCAGACATTTGCTCTGTTTTAACTGGCACTGGCATTTCTGTATCCTTGACTTGGTCAGTCAATTCAGTCGCATGGTAACCTCAGGAAACCCACTTCTTGCAAGATTTACTGCACCAAAAAGTAATGCTTGTAATCTGCTGCACTCCTAACCCCCAAAAGATCAGGGAGTCTGTGAAGATGAGATGGGAATGACATAAAGACAGGAGCAGTATATGGAGAGGATTATGGAGCCTGTGTTTTCTGTGTATCCTTACAAGCACGTTTCTTCTTGCAAGCATGATGCTCACTCTCTTTACGCTAGTAATGGTTTGGAATTCAGGAGCTTGCTTCAAGAGTGTCCTCTTCTTGGGTAGAAGAATTGGAACTGGAGTCTTTATTTACATGAGCAGTTCAAATGAAGTCAATAAAAATATTTTTGGTAATGTAAACCGTACATAACTACAGCATTTCAAAAAGCCAGGTAATTGAATTATAAATTATATTCAATTAATATATTCATTTTTGTAATTTCAAAATGTATTTAATTTTTTCAGAATGGTTGTGAAAGCTCTAGGAAAGGAAAAAAACTTAAGCAAGCAGTTCAGGACTATATATTAAATAACATTAAATAAACACCAATGACTAAATCAGTAAATGATTAATAATTTAAGCCAATTGAGCTGCTGAGATGGGGCAAGAGTTGAAGAATTGCGCCCTTTTAATGTCTCTCTTTCTTCAGGAAAATAAACTCAGTCCCTGGATAATCGAATCACAAAAGGGGCAGGTGATGACCTTCATTCCATTTGAATGGCAGAACTAAATTTAACTGAATTTGCCATTTTTTTTTGACTGACAAAGATTGCAAATGTCAGTTCATGGCTCTGAAGGGTCTACAAATGCACAAGCTGAAAACTGGCATTTTGCAGTGCCAATGTTTAATCCCTGTCACTGTACAATACAGCAAGGTGCCCAACTCCCCATTAATTATTGATGTTTATTTAAAGGTACAGATTAATGTACAGGCTTGAGTTGTTTGCTTGAAAGTGTGTGTGGCTTTTTCTTCCTCACAGGGTTGTAGTAACTATTTACTATAACAATAAAATTCCATTTGGATATAACTAAAAGAGAATAATAAGTGCCATTTAAAATGCAATTATCAGACCACTTAATAGAGATGTAATTGCATGTGGCACTAAAAGAAAAAACTGCTTAATTCTTTTCTACACTCATGTCATTTTTTAGGATGTAAGTACCTGATGAATCAGAACACTGAAGCAGATTCCAAACAATGTCGGTTTGTGTAAGGTGAAAATATTCCAAAACCAGCAAATAACCTGATGTCTTATTGATACTTTATTGTTTAAAATGGGAGAAGGAAAAAGACAAGCAAAGAAAGGAAGCCTAAATGTTTTATGACAAACCAAAAGTCTGAAAAAAGCTTTACTGAAGCATTTTCATTTCCATCAAAACAGTAATGTAGATCTGATAGGTGGAGTTGTACTGATACAATGTTGACAGGATCAGAATGAGACCCAAAACATTAAATGAGACCTCTTTCAGGCATTGTCATGGTTTACTGGGACAGGCATTTGCTTTGGTTTTCTACTTTCAACTTCTGACCTGCTCCTTTCTTGCACAGAAAATAGAAAATACTCAGTTTAAATCAATATATATACTCACATTAACTTGCATTAGTGAGATCGACATCTTTACATCTGGATTTGAACCTAAATATCTTCTCTTTTTCAGTCCTACTCTCATGTCAGTCATGCCTCACCATTTACAAAAGGTTACTAAGGTAGTAAAGCTTGATTAAACCCTATGTCCTCTGGGGAAAAAGAAACCTGGTTTGACGTAGGCATAACTTCGTTCTTTAAATTACAGATAGGCAGGCAGACAGATGACTAATTTCTATTTAAAAGCATCATGCTGTTATGATGGCTTCTTATTTCTAACACTTTTGCTTTTCTTAACATTGTGGTTAAACCAAAGCATCTATAGTTTTGTGGTTTTATCTTTCGGGAGTGATGTGATTTGTGTTCTGGTGGTAGAAATATTGCAAAAGCTACACCCTTTCATTGAGCAAATGATGCCCATCTATTTACCATGCATATGCACTGAAGGGAAGAGCACAGATTCCTCACCCACATCCCTTTTCCGTGTCCTAATGTCATGGCTGTGATTCTCAAAGACCCTTTGTTCTCCAGGGCTCAAAAGCTGTAAAAGAGACAGTGTGTGCCTTCCTCCTATGGGTAGCAGTACTCTGACTCTGTACATGTCACCATGTTCTGGGGAAGTAATTTTGGCTTTCTGGAGGCAAGTTCCTCTCAGAGCTCCTCTTTATATGGAAGCCAGAATTCTGCAGAGTGTTCATGCAGAGCTGAGTCTGAAAGAAAGGATTAATCCAAATGAAATTACTCTGATGAAACAATTGGTAAAATTACAGGTCTGTGTTTGGTATGTGTTCAGAGAACAGGAAATGTCACCAGATATCTTTGAAATAATTTATATTCTGTTCAATAGCCTAAAAATATTTATATTCTAGGCAAGACAAAAAAAATTTAAATGACCAAAATTTGACTTCTCCATAGATGTTCCATTTGGGAACATTTATTGTCCAGGTTCCTTAATAAGCAGAAGGTACTCAAAGTCTTAAACTAAATAATGTGTTATCATGTATGTGGTAAATTATAATATAAGCAAAGTAAAAATATACAGATAATGGGGTACTATTTTCTCTTTATGGGGACTTACTGAGCATTTTTAGTCAGAAAATAGTTTAGGGGAAGAATAGGACAGAGTTTCATTGGTTTTCCTTTTGTATTACTAATAAATCATTGCTTCTGCCTCCCATGTTGACAAGCAGCATATGTTTCAACACAAACTCCATCAAAGTTAGTAATTTTGTCCTCTCTCTTATCACTGTTTCTGTCGCTCTGAGGACGACATGCCTCAGGAAATAAGTAAGCACCTATCTATAGGGGCATCACTCAGTCATGCTTAGACAATTATCACAGCAAAACACACCTCAGACTGATCAATAATTGCTTTCCTTGTCAAATTTTTGGATGTCACAAGCAGCACCAAAGAGAGGGATCAGACCAGTGCAAAGCCTTGTCTAGACAGGTAGATTAGATTGCTTTTAGTCCAAACAGAGGAATGAGGGTGCTGCAGCGGTCCACAGCATCCACCTCCCTTTTCCCAGCACCTGGGCTTGGGCATACTCAGGTTGTGTAAGCAAGGAAAATCTCTCCCATGGAGGACACTTTAGAATCTTAAAAATGCAACATTAGAAATAGCTTTGAAGTCACACAGTTTTTTTCTGACAAATCTTGTTCTGACATAGGCCAGAAAGTTGTTATTTTCAGATGGATTTACAGGGATCAATTCTTAGATTCCCTTTCATATCTCCGTCTTTCCCCTTTATCTTTTTAAAGCTTGGATAGACTGAAGGCCTTCTGTCTGATTCACTTGTATCTGTGCTTGCAAACCTCAGGCCTGTGATGAGGAGAGGATACTTGTTTCTAAGATGCAATATTTTGGAAAACAGTAACTAAAGTTTATTCACAGTCCTCTTTAGGCATTCTTCTTCTGTATAGTATATACCTGTGTACCTTTTGGTCACTGAAGACAGTAAATTTGTGCGATAGAAAAAGACATTTTCAGATTTTCTTGGGCAGAAAGCTCAGGTGAAATGCGTGTGGTGGTAGGAGAAAACGTTAAGGTGTAATACAAAAATTATATGTTTATCTCATTTCAGTAATTGGGAGGCTTTCGTAACAAAGTATGTTAGTCACTATAAAACGAGGTCCACCCTCTCTATGCTATTACTATACTAGTGAGGAGTAGTAATTACAAAGCCTTGTTTTTTCCCCATCACTGCTGTGCTGTCAGTCCTTCAAAACACCTGTGCAATTTAGGAAACTTCATATACTGAACAGTAGCTATTCCAAAGGTGAACTTCAGCTATTGTTTGGTTTATATTACTGTTCAGCTGATTGTTGACTGAGAATTGTTGGGAGGGTTGCTGAAAAGGATTTTTTTCCTAATAACTTGAATGCCAGAGGACTGCAGAATATACAGTGAGAGAGCCAGTTGTATTCAACAATATAGTATGTTTTTCATTACTCATAGAAATGAAAAGAAATCCACAAACTATGAAATTTTTACTATTTTTATATTTAAGCAAATGGAGATACTGTCTCTGCTAGCCCTAAAGATACATATATTTTATAGATAGTATAGCAAGAATCTTTCTCTGTATACATACCTATGCTATTGTGAGAGAACCAGTGAAGTTGTGAGTCTTCAGTTTTCTTTCCCATTAAGTGTTTGATCTTGAATCCAAGTCTTTGAACCTGAGTGAAAATCCATTCCATTAATAAAAATGTTTGTCACTCTGCTTTGGTCTGTGATGGCTCAATGNTTTGGCAGTGACACATCTATGGCTAGAGTAATTTTCTGTTTTATTTATTTTTTATATATTAGTGGGTAAAAGCTTTTAATCAGCCTTCAGAAGTCCATATGTTTCAGTTCTCCTAAAACTGGAAAACTAAAAATTGGTCATGAAGCGAAAGTGTGCTGTGCCTGAATATGGGCTTTGAGGCATATGGAACTCATTTCAAGATCAGGACCTGCATGTCTCAGTACTGTTAAGAGGAGATAATGTTGAAAACCCAGACCTTCCCCACTAAATACAGATGTGAGGCTCATTTTCATAGTTCTTTCTTTAATTTAATTCTTTAAGTTAGCATTACAAATGATTATGTCAGTGTTCCCACTTAGCCTAAGGCAGCTCTGATTTAAAGGATACTGTCGCAAATTGTGGTCACATTAACATTGATACTGCTTGTTCTGATGTACAGTACATCTTGCATAATACTGGAAGACCACTGAGAAGCTATGTGCTTAAAAAACCCC
The DNA here is from genome assembly GCA_013390005.1 of Calyptomena viridis. Lineage (NCBI taxonomy): Eukaryota > Metazoa > Chordata > Aves > Passeriformes > Eurylaimidae > Calyptomena > Calyptomena viridis. The sequence goes on from WEIV01004443.1 coordinate 24,965, forward strand.
ATAGCTCCAAAATATAGGTCCAAAAAGATCTTAGTTGTCTCAAGTTATGGACAGTACATAGGCATCTGTCTCATAATGCAATCCCAAAAGTCTGAACTTAAATGTCATCAAACTGGAGGAAGTTTTTCCACAGCTTGCTTCAATGTACCTGGATCTGAGAATCTGAATTTTGCTTTTGTGGGTTTTCAAAAACCATAGGCTTGGCCTGTCTAAGCAACACATATCTCAAACCCTTTCAGGATCTACAATAAGATGATTTTCCTCTTCCCACTGGATAAAACAGTGCATGCCTACCAAATCAAGCTTTCTGTAAAACATAGTGAATTTTGTTTTACTCTATTTTTAATCACAACATGAAATGTATGTTTAAATTATTTTGGTATTCCTTTAGCCCAGAAGACACTTACTCAGTTTTTGTCTTTTAGACTCAAAATCACAACTCCTGATTTCTGGAAGAACATCTTAACCGTGTCTCCTGATGATGCTGTTAACTTTGATAATATGATTAAAGTCCTGCTGCAACAGATTGTATATGTGTGTTCATGCTGACTCCCAAGCACAGCAGATAAGACTGGAGGGAGAGTCTTGGCTTACATTCTTTACTCCATGAACTGTGTACATCCCTTGAATGAAACCGTCATTGAAGAAAATCCTCCATAGTGTCAGTAATTCTGACCCTCCACAAGTAATCAAGGAGTTGCAGGTTTGCCGATGGAAGGGTGGTGCATGCTCAAGTCACACAGGACAAATGAAAAAAGCCTCTTGGTTCTCTTTCTTCCTCAGAGAACTGTCATGAATTTCTAGCCTGTGATTCAAGTGCTCTTGGTGGTTCACTTACCACTTCTATGAGGTCTGTAACAGGTTATTCAAAAGCATTCCTACTAACAGTTACTTTCAGTTTCCTAAACAGGGCTCTCTTATTAAGAGAATGTATTGGAGGTGTAAATTGAAAAGTTATTCAAAATATTGCTGCAACATCTCTACATGGAACTACATGCTGTCCACGTGCTTGTGGATAAATAACCATGGTAGTCACAGTTCCTTCTTCTGTGGCTGGTTTAAAGGAAAGAGTGGCCTCATTAATTTCTGAAAGATAGAATTCTGGAATTCTGAACTCTTCCCACTGTGAGGGATATGCAACTTGAATATGAGCATTTCAGCCACTAAATATCTTCCTGGAGCTTTATCTAACCTAATTTACTAGCTCAAATCGACCCTCAAAAATACCCAGACACTTCAGAAAATTTTATCTTCTGTGAACTGTGCTATATGGAGGCAAACGGGGAGTTTCCATGGGGTTTGGGGTTTTTCTGATTTTTTTTTATTTTTTTAATCAGAGAAATGTCACAGAATGTCTTCATTATCCCAATTAAAAAAAAAAAAATCAAAATTACAGAGTAATTAATCCTCCTTGAAAACATTTACATCTAAATAGCAGATACTGATCTAATGAACTCAAATTTATTGCGCTACAATGAATGGAACAAAGAATAGTTGGAAAAAAATAGATTAATATTTATACAGTGTCATTTTTAAACAAAGACATCCAGAAAAATTAAGTATGTGTGTGTATGTAAGAAGGAGTTTCTGTAATTAGGAAGCATTCCTATGGTACATTTTATAGCTTAGGATGCAATGAAAACTATTTTATTTGTATTTCAAAGAGGAATCCTATTTGGTGAAGGAAAAGATTTTTTTTGTTCAGTTTTACAGATAAATATAGAAGCTCTACTTGTTTTTCCTGAAACTGCTGAAATCTTGGCCACTGACGTCAAGAGAGCAGGCTTAGGCTCAAGCAATACTTGTCAAATGTATTTCGTTCAATTTACAGCTATTTCTTCTGAACTGCCGCACATCTTCTAAATGCAGTAAACAGCGGCATCTAGAGGCTATTTTTAAGTACTGTAAGTCAGCTCAAAACCGTCTCTTCTGCAAAGTCTTTGACAAGCAAAGTGAAAGCACGAAGCCAGACAGTTGCCATAGTAATTTTTCTTTTTTAAGTGTTACTGGATACTTGGCTTTTGGGATGCCAGAAATCCTAATACACTATCACAACAAAATGCTTGTGCCTTAGGACTTTTCAATTGATCACAAACATTTAAAGAAATTAAGCTTAAAAAATCCATTAAGGTGTGAAACCTTGGTTTTAGTTCTGTTACGGTGACAAAACATTACGTAAAATTTTTGTAACAGAGAATAAGGAAATAGTTTGTAATATCATGTAGTTTTGACCTGTGTATGTTTAAATAATTGCCTTTAGCTATTTGTGCTTATTATAAAGTAACTCAAATTAACTTAATTTATACAGGCTATTTTAAAAACCTAATTAAACCAGCAGATAATAATAATTCTTAATTCATCAAACAACTGTATGGAACCTATGGTAGGAAACATCATCTTCGAAAGGACATAAAAGAGAGGCATCCTATGGACATCATCTTACATTGACAACATGACATTACTAAGACGTATCTATCTCCCACCAGTGAGTGGCAAAAATTAACATAACCTCATTCCACCAACAGGTGATGAGTTATGCAGGTTTCTCTCCTGGTTTTCTGGGGTTTTTTTATAATTCGGTTCTGTCATTTTCTGGGCTAAAATATTTATCAGACCTTTTTTATTAAAAACAAGCAAACCACAAACCATGATGAACTAACTAACCAAATAAAACCCTATACACAAATAAAAAATTTCTTGGAAAAGTGTTATTTTTTACCTTAACTGAAGTAGCATATTGTCTGTTTAGACCACAAACATCTCCATATCCCACATCTCTCTGCTAACCCTGCTTTACTAGAGGGACTTGAAAATTTCGTGTGTTATCCCACCCCTGCTTGTCACAGCTTCATATTATTTTTCAAGAATTTAGATATCTAAGACTGTGTCTGATTTCAATCACGGGTGAGGCAAATGTGTAATCCATATAGAACTTGACTGCAATCGGTGCATTAGGATGTAACTTAGTATCTATTTTACAGATGAACTGCATTAAAAACACAGCATTTCTTAATGAAGCTGTGATGTTAATTAAATGAATTAAAAATTGTAATATGAAATAAAATAAAATGATACAGGAATTTAATTACAACAAAGTTTCAGTAAAGTTGTCAAGTTACTTAAAGATAAAAGCTTCGACAGCATAATAATGACTCAAAAAGCAATTTTTCTTTTATAATTCTGTGACAATTGAAGTGACCATCCATTTTGAAGGTTGACATCACTTATATCCAACAATAAGCTTTTTTTTTTTTTGATACATATTATGGGAGTAGTGATAGCATTAGAATGGTGACTGAGGTTATTAAAAACTCTAATGCCTCCAGTGCATTATTGTCTGACAAGGAAAGTTGCAAACACTTGCAGAAATGAACCTAAAGGAAAGAGGATACCTGTAAGATGATACTTTTCCTATTCTAGTGGTTCTCTCATAAAGTTTCATGACAAGGATGATAGGAACAGGATCTTCATTGTAATCAAGTAACAGTAATAACAGGAAAATAATTAAAAATGCTATTTCAAAACTGGGTAAGACCCCAGAGCTGGTAGCACATCCACTTATGAAGGACAAAGGTAGCAGGGATGGGGGAAGTGCACACCATCCAGAGCTTCTTCCTGAAGAGAGAGACCACAGGGCACAACCTCATGGGATTTGGGTGTTTGCCTGGTAAATGCATTTACAAGGAGGAAGAAAATATGTTGATGCAGTTGCACAGAACCCTTCTTATTTCATCCACTCTCTTTTATTTTCAAACAGAGGAGCTCTCTGCAGAGCTTGAAAGGCATCTTATGCAACAGAGGGCAAGTTTCTGCACATTAGTGCTTCTAATATGTTCACTAATGTTTATATGTCTCCAAAGGGTTTTGGGGTAGGAAGACAGTTGCTCTAGCTGGGTATCTAGAGGTAAAGTGTGAACTCTAAGGAAAGAAATGAAAAAAAGCAAAGAGTTGGACTTCCCATCTTGAGATAGCTGGGGAAATGGAAGGGGTCCATAAGAGCATCAAGTAGGAAAACGTTATCTCTTGCAGGAGATTTTTTTTTTGTAGCAAAGAAATGCTTTATATGATTTCGCCGTAGAGATGATATGCATTTAGGAAGCACTAGTTAGCAATATATGTGGGAGTATTCTGACAAGAAAGGGCGGTAATCACAAAGGCCAAGATTGAAGCAGAAACAAAGGCAACACCAAGAGAAAGGATACAAATTAGGAAACAAAAGGAGAAGGAGAGCAACATCTATGTAAGTTTATTATAATTAAAGGAATATTTTTGATTGGTGGTTATACAACCATGTTTTTAAACTTAATTGCAGCATTGGTGAGAATATTTACATTTTATACATGTTGTTATTTGATAGTATCACAGTGAAGTTGTACAGTTCTCAAGTTGTCAGTGCTCTAATGCCTTGACCTCTGGTGCCCTTAGAGGGTGATATAGTTCAATGTTAAAGGCACTACCAGAGTGTCTCAGACTGTTCCCACAAAATATCTTCAGTGCTCGATAAAATGGATTCCGTACTCAGTGGAAAGAATAACACAAATACAATTGCTCCAAGTGTGAAACCTCAAAGAAAAATTCTTCGTTCCCAAAATGTAACTGTTGCACAAAATTAGTTTTGTTATATCCTTACAAATGAATATCTGTATTTAAATGGAAAAGGATGTCCATGAACCAGTGGCATGTTAAGTGTCCTGTGATTGTCTGCACTAGTGCCCTGTTATGTGGACTGTTTGTGTGTTGTTTCTGTTCATGTTTTCTGGAGGGCAGCCAGGAATTTCCATTTCCATAAGTATAGTGCACTGGTAAAAATACTGTGGGCTTTCATGAATTCATTTTTGGGAGAGACATGGTACAATTTAAAAAACTGTAAGAAGGAACATCCCTGACAAATCACATTTTTCTCTGCAACACTTAGTTTTTACTTTCTCTGTAGTACTTCATTACATGCCGTATTGAAAATCCTACATTTCACTGACAAACAGTCGAGAAACAGCAGGAGTTTATGAAGCAAATACCTACCCTTACATACCAATTCATGGAACTGGGAAACTGTCTTACAGACAGCAATATACATGAGGGTAAAGAAGATAGTGAGAACAAGCTTTAGCTGATGGTGTCAGAGGATTGCTGCTGGAACCATCTATTAAATGGATTCTCGGTATTGGACTAGATAATCACACTGAATTGATAGGATAGCACAGCTCACAATGGCAGGAATATGTTTGTAGAAAATTTATGTCAAGGTTGCCTTAGAGCTTCCAGCATCATACCAATATAAGATTTCCTTGTCTATAGAGATGCATTTGGTCATAAGCATCTGGAAACTGACCATTTCCGACTGCTACTGGTCAGCTGGAAATCTATTTGAAACTACTGCCATGTCATACCTAACACCAGCATCAACAGAAATGCAGGTCTCAATATGAGTAAGTCAGGAAGACACATGTGATCACATGAGAGCATGAAAAGCTTCATTATAGCAAATGGCAGCTTTAGAAGCAGCTTGTACCTGTTAAAATAAAACAAAAAAACCCCACAAACCCTCCCCACCAAAACAACAACAAAACCCCAACAAAAACAAACACAAACAAACAAACAAGCAAAAGCAACAAATTAACTCAAAAAAAAACAAAACCAAAAAAACAAACTACAAAAAACTCCCAAACCAAAACTCAATCTTTAATCTTTTTTTATTTAAGGAAAATGCCTGAGTTTGATACTGTGTTTTTAGCTTTTGGTAAAGTATGCTGTTATTTGGAACACTGCACAACCACAGATCTATGAACATGAGAGTGCTTGCATTCCCGCTCTTCAGGTTGTCAGTTTAGAGTATATATGTGTATATATTGTACGCTGCCTCTGTACAATCCTAAACATCCACTGGACTGATTATGTGACTAACGTTACCATCTTTGAACGGGCAGATGTCACCAGTATTGAGGCCGTGCTGTTGAGAACGCAACTGCGCTGGGCAGGGCACGTTTCCAGGATGGAGGATCACCGCCTCCCTAAGGTTGTGCTTTGTGGTGAACTCGCCACCAGCTGCTGCAATAGAGGAGCCCCAAAGAGGAGATACAAGGACTTCTTGAAACAACACCTTAGTCTTGGCCATATCGACCACCATCAGTGGTCTACTTTGGCCTCAAAATGGGAACTATGGAGACACACCTACAACGCTGCTGCCTCCTTTGAAAACTCACGTGGAATTAGCCTTGAGGAGAAAAGACAACGTAGAAAGACCCGCACCTCGTCAATTCCACCTAAGGAGGCTTGTAGATGTGCCTTTTGTTCCCGGACTTGTCTATCCTGCATTGGCCTTTTTAGCCATCAGCGCGCTTGTAGCAAGCGTGGGTAGAGCCCTTCCCATATCTTCGTTTGCGAAGCTTAGCCATGATGATGATGATGTCCATTAATAATTTTCAAACATTTTAAGTATGGAGATACATATTTAGACCTTTGGGCTTATGCTTGATTTTCAATGATACAAGGAGCTCTGTTTTATATATGTTCTATCTTTAGTTAGATGAGGTAATACAAGCTGAGGCTGTGTCAACAGTTGGTCAGAGATGGCATACTCTAGCATGTCTTCAAGTCCTCAGCGTTGATCTCCTAGTTAAGGACCTTGCTGGAGCACTCTGTGATTCCCATCTAGTCTATGTGCTCAGATTTCTTTTACAAATAAAACACAAAGTGCAGAGGAAGGAAGAAAAAGTGGAAAAGTTAATAATTTTCTACTCTGAAGTTGAGCTTGCAGCAGACCCATCCACCCAGAGAGTAATGATAATCTAGAGTGGAAATACTTTGGATTTGTATTCCCATATGCCAGTGGGATTCTGCTTCTGAACATCAGGTTCAAAGTTAGTTAATAAATGTCAGGATCTTCTGCATGAGTGCTCTAAAATCTGAATTCTTTACATAGCATATTATTTGCAGGAAGAGAACCTCGTGGAGCTTCCCTCTGCATTCACATGGTAAGAAAGCAAGTGACTAAAAGAACTCCGAGAGAGAACAATGGGGTTTTCCCAAAGCAAATTAAAAAAATGTTGCTTAGCAATGCATCCTGTACCACTCCAGGGGGTTGGTCTTTGTAACGGATATTTACATGTTGTGGGTAGAATTTATTGAAAAGCAGAGAAACATTTGTGCAAAGCCAAAAACATTAGTAAATGGTATATTGCATTTTTTTCAGTGCTGTAAAGATCAAACAAAAAGAAAAGACATAAGCAAAAAATGTAGGTATACAAGGATTTTTAAAATTAACTGATTTGGAAAAAGGTGGATTTTGTTTGTTGAATTTTCCTTACTTTTCTACTCCTACCATATTTGTGCCATTTGGTTCAATGCACTGAGTGATGGTTCTGTTAGAGTTTATTTTTATATTTGTAACTTTGTGCCTCTGAAGGCTTCAGAATTGTGAAAGAAGGAATATTTAACTTTAGAAAACGGAGTGTTGGAAGACTGGCAGACTAGAACAGTTACGGGGCTTAATATTTCTTTTGGTGCGTTCATGACTGCTAACGAATTGAGGATCTAGAAGAATGGAAAAGATGGATAAACCCTTCAACATTGCTCATTGCATTAAATTGCAAGGAGCAGAAAAATAAAAAGACAGTAAATTGAGGACATTTCAACATTTGCATTAATTACTGTCTCCAAATCTTTTAAGAATTGTAATTGAAAAAAATCTGTAGGGACAAAGAAATCTATAACAATTGTCTTCATTCTTCCAGGTGGTTGTTTTGGTTTTTTGGGGTTTTTTTAGAAAATCTTACATATTTAGACATCTCCTTTTCCTCCATTTATGGTTGGCTTCCTTTTCAGCAGTCTGCTACAGACCTCATTCCAAATTGGTGACAGTGTACTTTTTATACTTTCCCTTCTGGTGCAGTACATTCAAATGATAAAAAGCCTTATCATGTGAATGTGCTCTCTGAGTACATGATACCCAGGCGTGATACATATTAGTTTTCCTCATGGATTTATTGGTACCATGCATTAGGTTATGGGTTTTGTAGTTTCCTGTGAGGTATATTTCTTAATCCAGCATCGTATGCTGTCCAAGGTATATTTCACAGTTATTTTTAATTCTATTTTATTTTAGCATTTTATCAGGTATAATGCATAGCATTTTTATAGCAAACTCTTCCTAGGAACATTTTACAGCATAAACTTGCATATGTATGAAAATATATAGAGATGACAGGGCATGGATGAGGCAGGAGGGAGAGAGTATTTTTAACCTCTAACATTCTCAACACTTGGTGCAAAACTCCATTTATTTTATAGTGGAATTTGTACATGTCTTCCAAGGATTAAAAAAACCTGAATTTAAGGCACAGAAAGTGTCATATTTTGGCTCTAATATTACAAGGCAGAGACACCTTGCTGTTTGTGCCAGTATAGATAACTATGTTCTTTTATCACCTTAGAAGGAATCATTCTGAGGAATAAAAATCCTCAGTACCTTCCTGATCTGTTCTTAAACAAGCAAGTTCTCTGCTTCCTGGCTGCACAAGTGAATGACATTTTACTATGTAAGAAATGTGAGAGAAATGCACATAGGATTAGTTACTTGTCCCCCAGTAATCTCCTGAATTCTTTTAGCCTTTCCTACCGCTCACCGTGGTGTCACGGTGACATGTTAAACAGCCTGAGTTATTTGTTTGTTCACAGTTTCAGTGAGCAGTGTGTTTTTCTGAAAAGCTGTGCTGGACAGCAAGGTCAAAAGCTGCTGCTTTGGTTTGTCCTGGATTTTGCACCCTCTGAAGGGGGAGAGAGATGGTGTTATCTCCAAGAGCGAGTTTAGAGGCTTTGCTGGATGACCTTTGGCAAGTACAGGGTGGAGCAGGCAGGGAGCCTGCAGCTGGCGTGCGAGTCAGAGAGAAAGCAGAGAGCACAGACACAGAGGTGACAGAAAGCAAACTTTCCGAGACAGTCAGAGGGAGTCTGCTGCAATCCACTGTGAAAACTGCAGGAAGGAGAACAAGGTCAGAAGGAAGGACAGGCACAGTGGATAGGGGAAAGATTTGTTTGCAAATGGTTTAAGCTTTCCACCCCCCGCGAAAAATCTTCCTTTTCCCCATTGTAACAGTTACCCTGTCCTATTTTGTGACCTAATGAATGCTTATTTTTAACAATAAAAGCCTTATTTTGTGGTTTGACATAAGGAATAATGTTGGCACACCTACTTCATGGCTCTGGCTGACTCAGTGTCACATCACATTGACCAGCAATTTGCACAATGAACAGCCTCTCAGACACAGGACAAGAGGCAAAACTTACCACACTGCCTGCCTACATCCAGAAGAATTGAGGTGGAAAAAGACTTACAGTTTCCCAAAACAGGGAAGGAGATATGAAGGCAACATTCCTGAACGGGATGTAGGGGAGAGTATTTCTTCTCTAGTGCCAAGTCAGCTGCTGTTGGGAGCTTATTAACCTCTGTGTGTGGCCATTGAGGAATGAATTCTCATCAGTTTGCAAGGCATATAAAATGCTATAAGACAGAAGATGGAGAAAGACATGATAGGACAAACTGAGAGCAGTCTGAAGGGCACATCTTTTTATTAAGCCTGCCAAACAATGCAACCTGTAATAGCAGACTGCAGATCTTTCCAGGTTTTGTACATAATTCTCTGGTTTTTCCTCCATTACAGTAAATATACAGCATATGTTTAATACTGAGCCTTAGACTTTAAGAACCTTACCCCCTTTCCTGGTTTCCCACAGTTGTGTATTTTCCAGCACAAAGACCAAAGAAAGCTTTAAAGCTTTAAAGCTTTGATTTAAAATTGATGTAAATTTTATCCAACTGTTCCTAATTGCCATTGGAAAGTTAGAAATGTGAATAAAAGTGCAAATACCATTGTAAAAGCAAAAGAGTCAGGCAGTCACTGATTACTCAAATGAGGTTCATACAAGAAAGGAAAATATTACACTTCCATAACTTTGTCCTTCCCAAAGTATAACCAGTTAGATAACGATTGTGCTAACATTATTCTAAATCGAATGAGATTTTTATAAATGTTGGAGGAAATGACATGGGAAATAACTCAAGAAACTTAGACAAAAGAGAATCAGGTCCATGGTGATACATCCTTTGGAAAAGTCCACAAATGGCCTGAAATAAAGTATCGATGCATCATCTTACTGTTTATATCTGATAGTGGTGTCTTCTATCTTCAACTTTTTTTTCTCCCCACAGCCCCCTCTTTACCACTCTTTTGGTGAAGATGTGTAGGTTTGTAAAGGATTTTTCAAGGAAACAAGTCAGATGATAACTGAAAGCATGAAGCGTTTCTTCTGCTTGAGTACAATAAGTGACAGTCTCAGAAGAATTTTTCTACTGCCTGCTAGAGAGCGAACAGACCCTTGCCATGATCTCAGGGGCTGCAGAGAATATGTAAGTGCAACTCACACAGGTTTTTCCCTCCAACGAGTACATCAAAAAAATAATAGTTTCTTGTAGTCAAGTTTTAGACCTTGAATTCCAAAGGGAGCATAACACAAATACAAGGAGCCCACAGGTTTCCCGTAAGGGAGTTATGCAGAAAATCCATCAGTTGACTAGACTGTAAACTGAATTGGTGTGTGTGTATGTACTTTGGTTTCTTGTGTGCATCTCATTTATCATATCTTTGCTTCTTTTTTGCATGTATAGTTATCTCACACAATTTTTTTTTAATAGAAATTATTTTAAACTTCTATTTTTTGGTAGTTTTTGTTTCCTTTAGGAAGTATTTTGCTGATACATTAAAAATAAATCACTTTCCACAAAGTGTTTTTATGTAAAACTGAAGTAAAACAGTGCAAGTTCAGTTGGATAAAAATGAAGATTAAAAAAAAAAAAAAAAAACACAACAAAAAAAACCCAGAAATAAACTCTTTTTTTCAATATTAGAAAACAAGATAGCTTATGTGAATATTCTCAGTATTTTGGATAAGTCTCTCACCTCTGACAACTGAACTGTGGTGATGCTTTCACAGATAACATGAAAACATATTATCACTGAGTAATTTCTGACCTTATTCAAAGATATCTTTCTTTACTTTAGTCATCGAAAAGATCTGTACACTGTTGTGCAGCACCCTTGGTGTCGACAGTACTTTGTAGCTGGTGAGCTGAATCTCCAGCACAACAGTATGTAACTACTGATCAATAGCGACTGAAGGTGACACGTTTCCAGAAGATGCCGACTGTGAGCTTCTGAGCTCTCTGGAGAACAAAATTTGGTATGACGCACACCTGGAATCTTAAGCAGCCTGTTTTATCCCAATTCTGTAGTTGTTATCAATCTATGCAGTTCTGAAAGCACTCTTTTTCCACAAAGCAGTGTTTGCTTTATGAACATCAAAATGACAGTTTTAAAGGTGAATATGATACAAGCAGCAATCACATTCTTCACAGTTCTTGGTGCTTGTTGCCAAAACTATTGTTTCTATCATTAGCTTTATTAGCAGACTAACTTAATTAGCTAAGTGACACTATTTAGTGGCAAGTTCTCCTGTACATCTTCACTAATCATTGCATATTTAATGTGGATCTTACCTGTGTAGATGCGCTGGCGGGTGGGCAAAAACAAGACGGACAGGGCACAGAAAAGCAAGCCCAACAGAAAGGCTCTTCCTACCCAAAATGCTTGACCAGTGATGCTGCAAAATGAGAGGAGAAGAATTGTTTCCTATGACGGATTTCATTAAAGTCTTTATTCTTAAGGCACAAGAGCTCATTGATGTCAAGAGAATTGTGCTAAGGTGGCGGACAGAAAACAGGTGATATATAGAGTGAAACCTGATGTCCAGGTGCTCTTGCCCAGGCACAGAGGGAGCGTCTGCCAGCTACTTCTTTCCTTTCCCTTACTTATTAGATAGAAGAGCAACTCACAGATGTTTTTTTCAGACAGTGGGAATGGCTTCAATCATGCAGTCCCTCCTGGGAATCTTTTTCGTAGAGGAAATAAGAAGAACAAGGCTCTAGAGGGTTAATTGCATTTTCCTAAAGACAGCACAGCATGCACAGTACACTTAGTAAGAGATTAAGTATACGAGAATATGAGTGGTATGAAACTAGCCAAACATATGACATTGGTTGACCACTACAGGATTTTATTACATTTAGTGTCACTGTCATTGCAGTGGTATCCAGTGCTTGATAGCTGTCAAAGGGCTGTTTATATTTTGCTACGCTACTTTGATGGATATCATGCCTTGGTTTTCATTTTCCTGCATTGCTTTTTAATATAACTTGGAATTCTGTGAGATCGACTCAGATCAGTTTTATGTAAAAGCATCTTCAAACTCCTTCACTATGTATTTAACTGTTGCTTCCTTAGGCAGAGGACAACTTTCGTAGATTTTTCTATCTGTATGTGCCTCAAAAAAAATCTAACCCCCTTGCTGCCAAAAGATACAGGTAACTTTTCAAAGTTCTGTTAAGCATAAACTGTGTGCAGATCATCCTTGCTGTATTTTTAGGGATATGATTAGATATATATATTCCACCGTAGAACCATCTGTTTATCTCTGTCTTATATAGTATAATATGTTCTGATTGAAAACAGATTCACATCTGTAGATGAAATGGAAGTGTAGCAGTGAATTTCAGAAAATAAAGTAGAGTGAAATTGATCTGGGTGTAGACCACCTGTAAGTGTCACACAGGTCACAGCCCGCTTTCTCATGGTTGTGTCTTGTACAGAAAATAATGGGTCAGAAGCCATAATTCAGGTGAATTGCTTGAGATATCTGTGGTTTGTGGACTGGTCATCCTGTGAAAGGACTTGCTATTTCATTGAATAAAACTTTCTGCAGGCATATAAGAATCCAATTCACAATATCCAGTTGAGGCCTCTCACATGCCGAACACCTATCCAGTGTGCTAAAACAATCAACTGAAGAACCAACAGCATATAAAACTATAATACAAGACAGGAACTGAGCAGGAAAGACTGAGGATGCTTCTAAAGTCCCTTTGGTGGAACTCTGCTGGAGACTGTTTTAATAGAAAACCCTTAACGATCCGATCTTAGATGTTCTAATGCTTTGTCTTCATACTTTGCACCTCATAAATAGTTGAAGAATTCTTGTTTTGCAGCTATTTTAATTAGCAAAGGTAAATGAATTTCACTTTTAAAACCGTGACTTGCAGCTTAATGTCAGTGCCATAAATGTGCTTTATTGACATCTTAAGGTCTTTCATTGTGAGAACACCTTTTCTTCCCTTGCATATACCTCTGTTAGTAACAGCCACATATCCCTATCCGAATAAGTTGTTCATCAAGCAGCTCTCAACCTAGCTGAGACAGCTAGTGATCAGTGATTTTGTAAGTAATTTCTCTCATACCTTTTTTTATGTGTTGAGTCTAATTTAGCCTTCCTCTTTTCTAAAAGTTTGGCTGTAGTTCACCCTGAAACTTCACAATGTGTTTTGCTGTGTTCAGAGGAATTAAAAAGTCAGTTGCAGACAATTTATCTAATCTCAGAGATTTTTTCCACTACCAGTGCTGAATAGTTATGTAAATTTAAAATTTAAAAAAAAAAGAAAGAGGAAATCTGCTGCATGTCACATATAGGTGATTGCCTTTCATTGGTATTTGAACTCATTCCTTTGTTTATGAAGGAGATTGGATCCTTTGATATGAATGAAACACAGATGAAAGTTGTCGTTGTTGTTGCTACTAAATCACTTATGTGTACCTGATGAAACTCCACTGGTTTTGTCACATTTCAAGAGGGTGAATTCATTTTAATACTTTGAAAGCCATTAATAACTTGAGAAGGATTTGAAATAAAATGCTTTAGTATTTATGAATAATGTGCATTGGTCATTGATAAAGAGGAAAGATATTCTGCACAGCTATAACATTTCACCTACCTCTCCATGGGGATGTGAGGCCATCAGAAATGGATACCTTGAATTTGCATCTCTGCGTGTGTAACTGTAATTACAGTATAGTAATGTGTTGAAATTCAGATGCTGTGCTGGATATAAATGCAGTACAATTTCGTTCTTTTCCAGGTCATCAGGGAGGTTGATAAGGATCCAGAGAAGAATCTAGATACTGCAATACCTAATTTTTGAGATCCCTGCAGACAAATTGTATTTTCTTCTTTTTTCAATGCATGGGAAAAGGGAGATGTCACAGAAACTTGGAAGCCAGTCAGAGATTCACATGAAATAGTAAAGCTCTTTGAAAAAACTGAGGATAGAGAAAGGAGACATACTTATTTCTCTGACACAAGAATTCTTTTATGTAAGAGCCTGAGACACCACTTTTACACACTGCTACGCAAAACCTGACAAATAAAACCTGAACAATAAGAAATTCTACTGAGAAGTCTCAGCCACTCTCAATATAGTAATAGAGTACTCATCTTGAAGGAGGTCAGGGTTAGAGGTGAGAATTCAGTTCTCAGTCTCTGTCCCAGGAGACTACTAAGATACTGGATAAAAGTGTTTTGTGTGATCCTGTTCAAATGTGTAAGAGAGTTGACCATACTAAAGTCCCTGTTGAGACCAGCCATTTAACAGCCTTACCAGGATATAAGCACAAAGAGGTACAGTAGCATCAGAACCTCTATTATGGAGATCACTGGACAGGGAATAAAGATCTTCAGTGTCCTATGGATGTAGATGGCAGTCCAGCAAAGCTTCTGAGCAACATAGTAGAGCCACAGTGTTGCTGCTTGGTGTGCAAGTCCTTTTGCAGATCACAGAATCACAGAATTAACTAAGTTGGAAAAGACCTTTGAGATCAAGTCCAACCTATTCCCTAACACCACGTCATCAACTAAACTATGGCACTAAGTGTTACATCCAGTCTTTTTTTAAACCCTCCAGGGACGGTGACTCCACCACCTCCCTGGGCAGCCCATTTCAATGGGCAATCACTCTTTCTGTGAAGAATTTTTTCCTAATGTTCAGCCTAAACTTCTCCTAGTGTGGCTTGAGATTGTGACCTCATTTTGTGTCACTGGTTGCCTATGCCTGGGATGTAGCCTAGTATGACAGTAACATAGTTGAAGTACTTCCCCCACCAAAATATGTTTACAGCAGGTCAGTAGCATCAAGTCTAAATTTGCTGTGAATTCCTCAGCACTTCAGGCTATATTTTTTTCTTAAAGTTTCCAGATTCCACAGACCTTCATTGTAAACTGTTGTCCTGTCATTAGCATTACATACCAGGATATGGACAGACCTCTTGTTTTCTAAAAGATGAAAAGTTGCTTGTGACAACAGTAAGTAGCTGTGTGTGATTCAAGTAGCACTGAAAATAACAATTTCTTGTTCTCTTTCTTTTTTTATCTGTGTTTAAGCAGACTAAAGAAGAAATTCAAAGGGTGTAAGAGACTCTCAGAAATCCATGTAGCTGGTTGAAAGATCTTGAAGAAAAATGTAGCAATATTTAGGAAAGGACTGATACCTTCTGGAACAAAGCTTTCTCTTTTAGTAAAAGTCATTTCTGTTTCCTTATTGGATTCCATGAACTGTCAGAAACATTAATTAAAAATATGGAAATATTCCAGAATAAAAGTAAGGCTTATCTTCTTAGATCCATCTGTCTTCTCAAGGAGATTTAGTTTCTTTCTCCACCTGAGAAATATCAAGATGAACAAAATCAAAACATGATAATAAGAAAGAAACAAATACATGGCAAAATATGAGCAAGAAAGAGTTGCAATGCCTCTGCAGAACCAAGTATTTCAATTTTTAAGTGTTTAGCAATCTCTGTGGAATTCTACAATTTGGGAAATGAAGAGTTCCCACTGTTTTAAATTGCAAAATAATTTCTAAATGCCTAAAGAACATGGAAATTTCATTAGAGAATAAAACTGTGTAAATGTTCAATTGCTACTCAGATATTCAGACATTTAAATGGCAAAGAACTATAGGAAACAGTATACCAAATTTGTATGTCATAAAATGGTGCTGTTTTGCTCAAAGAAACTTCCAGGTGTAAAAAGTGTCAGAATTTCATTCCATATCTTTGTCTTCAGATATCACCAGCAGGGAAATTGATTTCTTCGTTAATTCTTGGAGGACCCTTCTAGCTGTTAGACAGAACTACTAGACAGATCAACAAGAAGGTGCAAATGGGATTTTTCTGTAGCTTTGGTGTTACTGAAAATGGGACGTAACTGCCAAAACCATTGCTTGTATTGTAGAACAAATTCTCTCCTGATGTAAAATGACACAATTCCATTCACTGCAGTGACGTTACACCCAATTTATGCCAGGAGAATACATAGCTCTTTATCCATTTATCTATAATATTGTTGCTGCGACTTAATTTCAAATGAATTATGTTACTGTTCTTGATCTGTGCCCTTGCAGCACTTTATTACTTAGAAGGTTAGTTCAGCAGAAATAAATAAATATGTGATTTGCAGTCTCAGCAAATCTCCTAGCCAGGAACAATGGCCTCTCTGCAGTGTTCCAGACTAATTGCCCCCAGTTTTCTTCTTTAACCTTCATATGCAAGTCGTTCCTTTCTTGCACTATTTTCCTTACTCTTTTTCCATCCAATCCTGTTCAGATTTTCTCCAGTGTCAGCAAGTCTTTAACCATCAGCTCTTAGATATTCAAATTCCTCTAGAGAATAACTTCCTCTACAGTTATCATAAGAAACATGTATTACATTTAAGAAAGTACATTACTTAAGAAAAGGATATGCTTTAAATCTTTCCTTCTTAAGCTCTCGCCCTGAATTTTTGTGTTTGATAGTATACCCTAGGATTTATAGTAAAAAATACTGTCATTATAATTGTGTTTTGTCCTTATTAGTATATCATCATCCAACATTTTTCTAATTTCACAGTCAAAACCTGCCACCAAATATCATAAGCAGTTTAACTGATATTAATACAAGTAGGAAGATTTTTAAGCTTATTTTAAGGCTGATTGGCAGCAACTTTCTGTCCAAAAACTGAATGCAATAGCAGTAAGTTAATGATAAGCATTAATAAATCGTGCTTGAGGTCATTTCTTAGGTACTAAAGACCTTTTGATGATTAGAGAACATGTCTGAAAATTGTTCTGGGCATCTACTTAACGGCCTGTGACTTGGAAGGCATTAATCCAGAACACTGACTTCATTTCCTCATTAAGTCTTCTACATTATAGGAAGTTGTTTGTGAGGCCTGTACAATGATGTACAGGAAGAATGAAATTAAAAAAAACTGTTCTGAGTTAAATAAGAAGTTCCCAGCTAATTACTTTGGGGGACACATGCTGAATTTAATANTTCTGGTGTCCCCTGAGGAGACTTAAAGAGAACTATTAAGAAATAAGATTATCATTGTGGAAAATTTTACTCCTAGTCTCATTTGGTTAGCATTGATATAAATTTTGATAAACTCTAGAGGAAC
>WEIV01004443.1:58631-78572 GCA_013390005.1 Calyptomena viridis
TTTTTCTCCAAATAGTAAAGATGTTTATGCCTTGGGGTCAGAGGGATACAACAGACTGTGGATAAAGCCAATGTGCTGTACAAGAGGCTAGAATTAAACAGTTTTGGCATTAAACTTGGCTCAGGGAATAGAGATCTGCCCCTGGCTGCCTTATGTGTAGATATGAATCACACAATCATAGAATAGCTTGAGTTGGAAGAGACCTTGAAGATCACCTAGTTCTACCCCCTCTACCATGGTCAGGAACATCTTCCACATGGTCAGGTTGCTCAAAGCCCCATCCAACCTGGCCTTGAACACTTCCAGGGATGGGGCACCCACAGCTTCTCTGGGCAACCTGTTCTGGTACCTCACTACCCTCTTGAGTAAAGAATTTCTTTCTAACCCCTATTCTAAATCTCTTCTCTCTGAGTTTAAAACTGTTCCCCCTCATCCTATCACTCTCTACACAAGTAAAAAACACCCTCATTGGTCTTCTATATCCACCCATTTATTCACGCTATTATTATAATATGGAATAAAATATGACTGATAAAGACTGTGAAATATTAAATAATAGAAAGAATAATATGCTGCTGGAAAGTTATATGGCTATATGTAAATTAGAAACAAGCAAACAAACTTGTATTTTAGTATGCTCAAAAGTGAATGCCAGACTGAATAAATTGGAAAATAAAAGATTATATTCCAGGGCTAAATGACTAGGGAAAAATAAATTCAGTTATCAGAGTGTTCATCAGCTATATAGAGTTGCCTTTAAGATACTTGAACTGAAAGAACTGGTATGGATATTGCATATACAAGCAGAACAAGTAGGTTGGTGTTGGGTCTGCACTCTACTTTTATCAATGCTGGAGTAGCTAGTACAGTGCTGTCTCTTCAGAGTGACCATATTTCAGAGGAGAGGTGATCACAATGTCTACTTCTTGATTAAAATAATAGCATGTTCTAAAATATTGTAAAAGCAAAAAGATCTTAGTAATATTCTGTTAATGAAATCACTGTTGGCACCATGTTGTTAGAAAGTTAGAAATGGGTTGAAATGGCCAAATTTTGTGTGCAATCTCTGTTATGAATGGTATAGCAAAATTAGACATATTAGAAGGGGTTATATTGCTTTGTATATTTTACTTCTGAATGGAAGATTTCTTTTGAGTTGTATGTCTAATTAATCTGTTATAGATTTCTCCTTCTGTGTGGTCAGAATTTTTTCGCAAATCATTGGCCAAGTAGGTGCTTTCCAATACAACTTCTCATTACTTTCTCATCTAAGATAGGCTCACGTAAGGCCAGGGTAGATTTATTGTACTGTAGGGGATCAAACAGGTGAATTAATAGACATTTCACATCATTAATTTCTATGGGGAAAATCCAAAAATTATTCATAATGTCCTGTAAATGACAGCCCTTCCCATTAAACTCACTTGGAATCTTTTTTACTTGCTTTAATTCTGATAATGTATAAAAGAACTATAAATTGATGCAGTCGTTATGCCAGTAGGCAAAAAGGTTTAAGTTAAAGTAAGCTGGAAGCCTAGATGACCTGTATTGCCTTCAGTGTCCTTGGTGTGCAAACTCATGTGAATCAGCTTTTTCCTGTCTGCTTTAAAGGAAATTCGCAACTGTGTATCTGTACAAATTACGCTCAGTTTGTTGGCACAAGCCTTAAACTGACATAACTTTCTAACATATCACATATAAGTAATTTCAGAGGTTCGTGCCTTCTAAGGCCAGAAAAGATCATCTTAATCATCTTACCAGACTTAACACAGGACAGAAGACTCTTTGAACTAATCTGTGATTCAGCTCTAATGGGTGTAACTGAAGGATTTAAGTGACAGCAATTTTAATTATTTTCAGCCCCTTGAACACTTTCACAATGAAAATCCAATGTCCAGAATTAAACTCTCTGACAATACACCTTTCTTCCCTTTGCTAGTTTTCCTGAATTTACAAGTGTCTGTAAACTATGTACAGAAAAATACTTAACTGAAACACAGATTTTAAAAGAGAAATATACAATTATATTTTAAAATTTCCACTGAGAAAAGAAAACATCCAATATAAAGCCTGGGAAAAATTAATAATTAAAACAATACTAATTTCCACACCACAGAACTTAAGGACAAGTCAATGAGACTAGGTGTAAGAGAACTTGATTTATCTTCACATGCCTTTTCAAAGCTGGAGCTATAATTACCAAGTAAACCCTCTTGAATTTCTCTGGTAAAGGAGGAAAATTAGCTGTTATTATGCTAGGGGATTTTATTTTCCAGTTCACAGCCAAAACAATTCTAGCATGAATGAAAGGAAAAAAGTCAGCTCAAAAGTAGAAGGGTGTATTTTCCTTTCCACTGTTCTTTTTCTTTGGTATGGTTATGAACCTTACCCACTGGCCACATGTATGATTGTGTTTAGTTGGAACATAATTCATTAAATGAATTGTTTTGCCATAATTTCAAGTGTTCTTGGAACTCTGTTTTTCTAAACCCAGGAAAAAGGCAGAAGAGCTAGAATTATGTTTACATCTCCAGCCAAAGCAGTTAGCACTGAAAAGCATGATATATAGTCCAGACTTTAGAATGGGGTATTTTATGCTTGTTTGTTGCCAAGGTGGCCTATTCTGATGCTACATCTTGACAGCAATTGTTTAAGGAGCAAGGAGCGTTTGTTTTTTATAAAAATATAGTAACCGCAATACAGAATGAGTTTGGGGACAACATGAAAAGCAAGTATCACTACTGAGATGGTGGAAGATGAGACCTTGCTTCAGAATAGGTATTCAGTAGGATAGTTCTGAAGGTACTTAGGAAAAAGATTGCAGAATATGACTATGAATCAAAAAAACATACCCAAAACAAATGTAATATCATGCTGCTAGCAGGGAAACAGACCTGCAGCATTTGCCTTGTGAATAAGAATATGTTATCAAAAAAAAAGATGTGTTCTTGAGAAAGTTTGTGCTTTTTATTTCTCATTGTATCTACCACAGGATATTTATAAGATTTCTAAGAAAA
Organism: Calyptomena viridis; assembly: GCA_013390005.1. NCBI lineage: Eukaryota > Metazoa > Chordata > Aves > Passeriformes > Eurylaimidae > Calyptomena > Calyptomena viridis. The sequence continues at coordinate 61,649 of WEIV01004443.1, forward strand.
AAATAGGTGGTCTATCAGGTCAAACTATTTGTTTGATTTTCCCACTTGATTAGTATAGATGCTGGTTATTGCAATTTGAGTAAAGCTCAATAAACAAAAGATTTGGTGAAACCAGGAAAAATACAGCATATTTATCACCTTGACTTTCTGGCTTGACTCAGTCCTGTCTCATCACTGTAGACTGGCCAAGAAATTCCTAGGCTATGTCTGATGCTTCTTGTTGTCTCCAGTCCTGATCCTATCCTGGGCTTGATGATGATTTCCCAGCTTGACCTTGAATGAACCCCATCCCTACAAGCTTGTCTGGGAATCTGGACTCTTGACTGATCATCATTATCACCACTAGTTCAGCTGGTCTAAAACCAAGCATTTCTAATTTTGGAGAGTATGAGTATGATAAGAACAAAAAGATGTTGAAAATTCTCCTATAGTGATAACCTGCCTGCAAATCTCTCAAGAAAAGATATTGAAGTGATAAGGATAAAATAAAAGACATGAAAGAAAAAGAGAATCAAGTCTAGCACTTAAAAGTTGTGCATATAGCTACAAAAAGGAAACTGATCAACTGCTAGAGCCTTTGTCAGAGTATCAGGTGGCAGCAGCACTAGCTGCCTTCTGTGTGTACAATGGCTTTCAATGAAAGACCTGTCTCACCCCCTTGCCCTTTTACTAAACTTATGTCCATCAACTGCAGGTATTCATATCTAGCTTTATAGTGAATTTGGCTTTTTGAGTTAAATAAACTTTGAGTCCCTTTTACAGATGATATTGAAAAAAATAATGCCAAAGGCATCAGAATTAGCAAAAAGGAGAGTAATGAATGCACTGTTTCTTCTTTATGGGCAGGCACGATAGTAACAGCTCAATGAATTCAACCTTGTGTATGCTTGAAGGGGTCCATGTGCAATACAAATGAGTGATCAATGGGTCCGGCATGATGCAAAAGAATAACAGGATTGAAAGTAGTAGATACTAGTAAACACTGTAACATCTCAATAGTCTTCTGTGGAGAGCCCCATTACCATCATGAAATATTGCAAGGAGCACAGAGCAGGTAAACAGCTTTAATAGCTGTTTTGATCATTCCTGCTTAACTACCTTTCGGAAAAAAAAATATGCAAGATGAAGTAAAGCATTTTGAAATGAGAGGAGGGAGATCTTATGAGATCTCTGCTAAAGTGCTGTCACTTTTTCTAGTAAAAATACAGGCCACATTAGACCTCTTAAACTACTATTCCAAGGACTCCTGGCCAAGGGGTGAAGCTGACCTCTGTGCTGCTATAAATAGCTTTTCACAGATAAGGTTGCTCATTGTATACCTGAGTGCTTTAGAGAAAAAGAGAGAAAATAAAGAGGCATCAGTACTTATGCCTAAACTGTGAAGACTTCCCAGAAGGAAGTGGCTTAAGAAGGAAATTAATATCAGACCTGTTTCTTTTAATAAGACATGAGGGTGAGGTTTTGGGTGTGTGGGAAGAATTGGGTTAATCTTTTTTGTTGATTCGGTTTCCCATTCTAGGAGACTACCTTAACAAACTGAATATAGCTATTAAATGCCTCCTAGTTGTTCTCAATATTTGCAGCCATTCTTTGCAGCAAGTGAAAGCTTGCTAGTAGAAATTTCTTTACTGCTCACACAGCAAATATTTGAGAGAGTAAATTATGAATTTTTAATCTAAGATATTTGCACCAGATACCTGAGTTCATTTACATTTACCCATTCGTTGAGAAAAAATTATTATGTCGAGAAAAATAATATTGCACTTGAATAAACAGTTCAAATGAAGAATTTAAAATCCATGTAATTGAGAGAAAATATATGGTGAATAGTCTCAGGGAATGAATATTGTTGAGAAAGCATTAAGCTACTTGTGGCCACTTGACACATGTAAGTAATTTGCTTTTCCACATTCCCCAAGTCACTCTTGTTTTAATCTGATCATATGGTGCCAACAGGGGGTACAATGTCAGAGAAGCATATCTTCCTTAGAAAAAGAAGGCGTTTTACTACTATTATTTAATTTTAGTGAAAAGCACCGAAGTATCAGTGATTCTACTTACAAACAGGAATTTTATATTGCTTGGATCTGTGCCAGTAAGAAGAGACCTCTCAGTTTAGCACTAATATGTAGAGATTGTACTTCATAAAAAATAAACAAAGCCAGAATACTTTTTAATTGTGAAGGTCATTTTCTGTCCAAATTCTTAAAGAATGAATGAAAGAAGCATTGCATAGATGACAAGAGGGGAAAATACAGTTGCTGCATCATGAAACTTTAGAAGGCTAAAAAAAATATTAAAAAATTCAGAAAGCTCTTGTATACTGGTTTAAAATATTAGAAGCTAAAATAATGATCTCTATTTTCTTCCATTCCTATTCCCTTCTAAATTCTGGTATCTTCTCTGGCAGGATTAAACTTTGCTTCATGTCATCATGGAGAAGAAATCACTTAGTATTTAAGTCAGATTGAATTAAAATTAAATGGATACATGTTGAAAGGATAATTAGCTATTACCTATTCCAGGTACATTTTCCCCAGATACACAGGGGAATACGTACTCCTAAACTTCTCTTAGCTTGAGTATGTTTCCTCACTGCCCACTGTGGGTACATCTCTCTACTCTTAATCAGTTTCAGTTCCAAGTTCCCTCTGGTGTACAAGTTTCCTGCCACTCCAGTTTGCATGAATGGTAATTCATGCTGAAGCTCATAATGCATCAAGCATCTAACCTTCAAATATATCCAAATTTTTTGGATTTAAAACCTATGGTAGGCAAGAGTGAAGCAGGTTTTTTTTCCTCCCTTCAACATTATCACAATCTCATACACACCTTAACTATGCATCTCTGGGCATAAAATACATGGCCACACGTGGCTTTAAGTAGCCAGAGTTTTTTATTATTTAGGGGGGCTATGAGAGAGGCTTCTTTAAGAAGCCGATGGAGGTTTCTTGGCTTCAAGCTAGCCAAGGTCAGCCGACAACACCTCTGTGATAACATATTTAAGAAGGAGCACAGAAAAAAAAAAAGCTAGGCAGAACATCATGGCAGCTTAAGAGAGAGGAGAGTGAGAAGTTTGATTAACACCAAGGTTGGAGAGAAGGAGAAAGAGAAGATGCCTTAAACACTGAAATAGGGCCCCAGCAACCTGTGGGCAACCCATAGGGAGCGAAGATTCACCTGCAACCTGTGGAAAGACTGGGAGACTCCACGCAGGAGCAGATAAGTGCTGGAGGAGAGAGGCTGTGATCCTGTGGGACGTTTGATGTCTGTGTCTGGAGCGGGGGCCTGATAGAGTCCTGTAGGCCGTGGGAAGAAGAGACCCACACTGGAGCAGCAGAGCAGCATTTCTTGGGAGGAGTGGTGGCCCGTAAGACCCTACACTGAAGCAGCCAAGCAGCACCTGAATGACTGCACCTATGGTAAAGTGACTTACGTGACAGCAATACCTGAAAAGATCCCATGAGGAAAGCTGGGGTGGGACTCTCTCTCTTCTGAGCAGCAGCAAAGACAATGTCTGACTGTAACCTCCCCACTCCTATCTTTCCATGCTGCTGGGGGAAGGAGAAAGATCTTAAAAGGAAGGGGTGGGGCGAGAAAGGTGTCTGTAACATCTGTCAAACTTCTCACTCTTAAACTCTTAAGTTCTGATTTTAGTAGTAGTAGTAATGAATACTTAATATTCTAAGTTAGAGGAGTAGTAGTAGTGAATACTAAATATTCTAAGTTAGAGCCTGTTTTGCTTGTGAAATAGTTAATAAACAGTTGCTTGTAATCCTTATCACAAAAGTCGAGGGTTTTTTTCCCTTCTCTGAGAAATTTTGGATGTGTGCATGTGCTCTCAGCATTTAGCTGGACTCAAACCATTAACACTTTCATACTGTAAAAAGATCACCTTGGTGAGCTCCAGCAAATCCCTCACATTATTCACTTTCCCCAGGGGGAAGAAAGAAAAAAACCAACCAACAACCATCCTTACACATTGCCCATATGAATGTCAGAAAAGTTCCATCACTGATTTCTATGTATTGTGTATGTAGCCAGTCTGCTCAGCAGCATGGAGCAGTTTTCTGTTCCTCTTGGTCTGTAGGCAGGGACCACTTCCTGGGGTGGGTGCATTTAGCGCATCTGGCATACTTTCAGGGCACAAGTCTGTTTCTTATTGCTTCTGATGAGCAGGATGCAACACTGCTCCTCTACTGTCATTTGAACACCTTCCACAAAAACATAATAGTACATTCTGGGTTTACAGTAGGTCTTCAGAGACACATATAAACATGTTGTGCTCTGCAAACGGAAGGCCAGATCATGTAAACAATAAATACATGTATGCACTACTCTGTCTCTCTCGAGGTACTCTTTGGTTGTTTGTTAGAGTACCTCTTCTTATTATCAAAGTCCGGTACCAGACAAAGGAATAAAACTCGCAGCTTCTCAGTTTTTCTTGCTGTTTGTTGAGCTTTATCACACTTCAGCATGCCACCCAAACCTGGGTTTAACATACCAGAACGTGTGTTGCTGAAAGCATTTGCTGCAAAGCGAGGAAGCACAAAGTGAGAGGGAGTAGGGTGTGGAATGCCTCAAATGGTGGCTGTATCTAGGTTTTTAAGGACACTAATAACCAATTAACANTCAGTTTTATCATGACTAGGAGCACCCCTAGATGTTGGGAAAAGGCTTGTAAAAAGGACTAATGCCCTCCTTTACATTTTTTCTGTCATGCAGCATTTTATCTGCCCATGAATTATCCCTGCATTTCTGCAGCTGACTTTGTCCAAACAGTCTCCCTTATTCCACTCATACAAAACCATAGGTGAACTGAGTAATCCAGCAGAGATTCTCATCTGCATAGTGGAAAGAGACCTGGGTGCATGCCCTTGTATCACTAATGCATTGGTTATTGAGGATGAAAGGTAAGTTAGTGGTTAGAGAAAACTTCTGTGCTCTTCTTTAGGTCCTCTCTTGGTGGACAAGGACTATGAGGTTTATTAAGGAGTGCACCCATCCTGCAGAGGAGTCTCAGCAAACCTTTCTGTTCTAATTGCCAACCAATTTTTTTTCAGTTACCCAAGCCTTTACAAGGTAATCGATTACCAGCTAATGCTGTCTTTCACTCACAAAAGAAACATATTCTGGATTGCATGCATCTCTTTGTTGAAAATTATCCCATTTAAGCCATCAAAGTTTAATGACTCTTGTTGTCTGCTCTGTGATAAAAGCAAGAATTTCTCATAACACCATCTGTGGGATTTAATTCAATGCTAAGGTGAAAGTCAGCAGAAGACATGCAAAGCACACATTCAAAGGGGTGTTTGCAACCTGAAACTGAATATGAAACATAGCCCATAAACTGTAAGTAGGCTGACTTCTTAACATCCTCATATATTTAATATCCATGTAATGCTTTATGCTGGAGCACTTTTATTTTGAAAATTGGCTGTATAAAATTAACACTTAAAACTCCCGAATGGGACATTCATTTCTGAACATTTTGAATTTTCTGAACACTTATACATGGGGATTTTTTCTTTATGAATCTTATAAAAAATCTTTACCTTGCTATTACTTTCTAATATCTAAAATTTAGGGTTCAATCTGTCATCTGTTGAAGTAGGCAAGTATGTCTGGGGCAGCAACAGGCATCTCATTAAGGAGATTAAATGAAAAATTAGAAATAACCTTTAAAGAAAGAAAGAACCAGTTTAACATCTTTCTTTCCTCTGCTCCCCACGACTATAATTAATACTCGTTTCCATAAGGTACCAGTCAGTATTTCATGAGAAGTCTGTTGACAGAGAGAAAGGTATCATGTATCAGGTCACGTTTGTTTCCTTGCTGTGGCACTTCCTTTTCACCCACTCTTTGCTATATACGGCCCAATTATAATTTCTGAGACTAAGCTCTATCAGGAGAAGACAAACCAGAAACAACTTTCATTTGTAATTTCTGTAAGACATAATGTCTTCTGGAAACTGTAAATGGAATTGTGTGCTGCTGAGAAGGTTTGCCCAATATTTAGAGTATGAAAAGTTTCCTGTCAGGAGCTTAGTTTGGCAATCACTGAAATAAATGGGAATGTTATTTTTTATTTAACCAATGTTCAGACTTCAGCAATGTAGTGTAGAGCAGCATGGTTCTGTGTCTGATAATAAAAATGCTTTTTAATCAGCACTGATAGCCAGCTATCTCCTTGTCCTTCTTCAGACGTAGAATTTCACGTTACTTAGTATCACCGCCAGATTCTCTCCTCAGAATCAGCTCTTGTTCAAGCATTTCATCAAAGCTTCAAACCTTTGAATTTACAGTTTTCTTCAAAAGCATGGTGCACGTGTGTGGTGGTGTGTTTTTAAGTTTGTCTACCTCTTCATAATGGTTTATTCCACCCTGTTCTGTAATGGTTCAGTCTATTAAATGTATACACCCCTTATTATGTAAATCCCCTAAACTCCCCCCCCAATTCCACCCTTCTTCCAGTCTCTTCCCTATCAATCACCTAAAACACACCTCCTGTTCCAACATCTTCCCTGTCAGCCAGTAAACTCCTCCTGGGAAAGTCCCTAATTCTCAGCAGGTCATAGGTGCACTGACCTTCCCTATCCCTCCCCTTACTCCTCTTGGTTACCCATGCTTGTCCACCCTTCCCTAGCCCTTCCCATCCCAGTCTCCCACTGGTCCATTCCCAGGTAACCACCCCCAGTTAAAAGTTCTCGCACTCTATTGTTCTTGGCTTTTTCTGGGCATGCTTCCCCTGATGGCAGAGGAGCTTGGAGGGGCAATTGCCTCCATACTCTAAGAAAGTCGGATTACAGCACCCAGTGAAGTCTCTCCACTTCCTTTATCCACAAAAAAACGCATGAGTGACCCATCTTTCCGGGACTAATCCTGCCAAGGTCAGACCAGGGGTCTGTCCTTGAACGCCGCCCACACTTTCCAGTATCAGGGTGGTGTTTTCCCTGACACCACTAGCCACTGCTGCAGTGGGTTAGCTGGGCTGTGGGGAACCTCAGCAGCGTCCAGGAATGTGTCACACGTGCAACAATAAGACTGAAAATGTACAAAGCTACTTTTGTTGTGTTGGAGATGAAATGTATAACCCGTAGAACTAATCTTACATGCTACTCTCTGAAGGTCAAATAGTAGGGTCATAGGATGAAAAAAGGCCTGGAAATAATCTAGTTCAAACCCTATGAATTTTTGGTAAGTGTCCCATACAGGGTCTACAGAACACTAATTTTATATGACCTTGTATATCACAAACCACACAACACTTTCTACCATCCTCTGGCAAACCAAAGATTTATGGTAAAGGATCAAAACTCATAACCATACAGTACTTCAGAAAGAAAGGAGAATCTCTGTCTATGTCCCATATTCCTACAGTCAGAAGATAGCTAAGAGGCTTTTACCCATATATAACCCACATGTAGCACTCCTATTACACAAGCTCTTCAGCTTATATTTGTCTTTGAAGTTGCTTGTTATTTAGACACTGTACGAGAACACTGCTTCCTTTGGATAGGGAAAAAAGTTTCCTTCAGAGGAAAAATTGCTCAATGCCTCCCAAATGTGTAAGAAAAGTGAAAAATGATAACTCATTTAAGGCAAGGCTTATGGCTTAGTGAGCTTATTAGTTCCCTGAATGAAGAGTTGTCTGGTCTGCATTTTTCCAGTTTCATGCAATGTACAGACACAAAACCCCCTGTAGACTGAAATGAAACATATTAAACTTCTCATGCCAAATAGCAAAAGGTGAAGAAGGATTTAATAATCTTTTAAATGTCTATCAAACATATGCCATTTTAAAGAATTCCACTTTGTTACACTATTTTTACTGCTCAGTGTCATTTGATTTGATTGCAGGAAAGGATTTTAAAGGAAAGGTAGAGCTAATTTTCTTTGTCAGCTTTAAAATGAAATCTGTGTACTGTGAATCTCAATCATTAAGAGAATCCGTAATTCTAAAGTCCTTTGATAGGAGATAGTAATAATCCTATAATTGTTTGAAGAAAGATGAGTGGTACCATGGAACAAAGTATGTCATATTGATTTAGGAAACCATTAAAGAACACAGAAACATATTTTTATTATTATTTTTCACACTTGCATGTAGGGCATCCCCTTAATTTAATATATGATTGCTATTAGCTGATTACCAAGGAATCTTACATATCCCACTCTTGGTGGCTGCAAGATTCAAACAGCTTATTGAATTAGAAGGATAATTATAAATAGGACTTCATATCTCAGCACAAAATTCTTTCATGGTAAAAGAAACTTGTAGACCAAATCTGTTGGTTAATAGTGATCGCTTCAATGATTTATTAAGTTTACACTACTATAACTATGTTTCAAATGTTGATATGTCATCATTTACACATGAAAGAGGAAGAATAGGTTGGCAGAATTTCCCCAAAGCACCTCAAACTTTCCAAAAATCTGCAATTACAGGAGCATATCTAGACCTCAAGATTTGTATCTAAACAAGAAAAATAACATTTTAAGTTCTTTTAAGAGCTATTGCTGCATGATGCATAAAATAATGTTAGTTCAGGTTAGAATGCAGCTGTAAATACAGTGGAGAACTGTGAAATTATCTGTGTAAAACTGAATTCATGCATTGGAGCTATTAGATTGTTCACAGCTTTTTCAAATGTTAGAACCCTTATTATGGTATCCTTGGCTTAATTCTGTTAAAAAAATAATTGCAATTGACACTCTAATGCTTCCTTACTTAGTCTTCATATATAATTTATTCATTATACACTGGCATTGCTAAATCATTTAAGAATAAATTTTCATTGTAAGAGGAGCACCACTGTAGTTGGAGCATTATGTATTTCCAAGAAAATGTATTACTCTAGAGAGAAGAAAATATTTTTAGCTTTCTTGTCTTCAATTTTTTGGGGGCAGTCTCTTTTTCTCTCTCTTGTGTCTAACCTTCATCTTTTAAGGTCTTATTCACTAAAGGCTTGGCAATTGCTAAGTTTAAGCATACGCTTATAGTCAATGAGACTGAAAGATGTGTTTGAAAGTGGTTAATTATTCTACTAAATAGTGATTTTTGTAACTAGTTAAGAACAGACAGAACTCCCTATGCCTGCTGTCCTTGACATAAAAATCACTTTTATACCTTCATTAAATCTCCGTGACAGTATAACTGTACTGTAGCTGCAACATAGATTGGCAGAGCTGTACTAACTGTTTTCCAGGTAACATAACTGGAAAAAAACCCCACATGACTAACAAACCCACCCATTAGACTTATGTTTATGCCTGTAAGTGTGGGTGGCAATACTCTTACCTATTTTAAGTCACTAAGAAAATGGCAGCTCGTTGGAATTCAGTTCCCAAAACTTTGAATTTAGTGACATTTTAAGTATTTCAGTATGCCCTATGTTGCTTTCAGCAACAACTCCAAAGGGGTCTCTTCTGTTGTGTCTATCAACTCGATCTTCATGTCTCATGTGTCCTAGAGCATTTGAAACATAGAATGCCTATTTTAAGAAAACTGAACTTTGCCTTGGTATCATCAAAGGGAATAAATTACTTTCTGTAGGTGTTCTCTGGAACATCTACATAGAGTTTGGGACTACGACTTTGGACATGGTGACTAAATTTTAGGTGACTGAAGTTGGGTGAAATAATTTCCTTTCTGTGCTTTGCATACCAGCACGGTTAATAATCATACTCTACTCTGAGGTATAATTATCTGTTCTATGAATAATACTGAAAATTATATTAAAACCCTTCAGCAAGTTATATAAAATATTAAATTTTGTGTATAATATTACAATCTTTTATTTGTATGCAAGTTGAAGGGAAATTTTACTCTTCAACTTGTAATGGCTATATTTTGTTGCCCAGTTTACAGACTTATAAATATGGCTTATAAATTCCTCTAAATCTGTGACTTTTAGCCTTCTTTAAGTAAAGTGTGAAAAATGAAAGCATGAGATTTACATTAGAAATTATATCAATTACCTGTGATAATAAAGTAATTTTTATATATGTATGTTCTAAGAACTTTAGAGAGAATGCTTCAGAAGGTAGGGAAAGGGGAATGGAACAGCATAAAACTATAATTTGTTTTTGTTTAAATTTGTAGTATTTATGGTATCAATATTTTAATGTTATGTTCTCGCAGTATAAAACATTATGGTTTATTACTTAAAAGTCAATGTTGATACATGGCATTTTAACTATACCTGGTATCTACATGACCAAGAGCAAAAGGAATAATAGAGGTGTTAGTACTTTACATAAGAATGTTAGAGTTTCTGATTTTTAAGTTTTATTAATCTTATTTTAAATACTACAGTTTCCTGACTTTTAAATTTCTTATTTCTTGCAGAAATTGTTCTATTAAAGTGTTTTTCTAAACTAATGGAAACACATATCTGAAAATTATTGTCGATGATTTTTAAGGGAGTTTGCTTTTTTTTAGTAAGAGTAGAATTAATCAAGTATTTTTGTTTATCCCCAATTCTATCTTTTAAAATATTCTCAAGCAGGAAGATGCTTCCACAGCCTGCTTCTGTTGACTACCTGCTAAACAAAAGTTCTTACAGCAGCCCAGCTCCTGAGAACATTTTAGGCTTCTTCCCTAGCCCTGGTAGTTCTGTCTAGTTTTGTAAAGATCATAAACTCCTCAGTTCTCAGTGAAGACAGAAGAGTAAACCACATTTGCCATTTCTACAACATGCTGTTTTAGGGATATGGTGTTCTGAAATACATTAGGATAATGTAACATGCAAATTACCACTGATTTTACAGGCTCTCAAATCTCACAAATGCCTTGTCCAATTACGCTCAAAATTTCTAGGGGAAAAAAAAATATCGTCTTTCAGAACTCAACACAAGAGAAATTTCCAATAGAACAGTCTGATGTTAAAATTAGATGTAAGGGCCTAATTTAGCTTATAATGGAAGGTACTTACAACCTTAGCCATGGAATGACTACCACAGCTCCACAATATTTTCTATTTCAGAAAATCACAAAGCTTTAGGCAGGCTGCCTGACAGATTATTTGGAATACTATCCAAGACAGGTCTGTGTTTGTCACCATGCTGATATTGCCATGTATTGTATATCAAGAAAAAAAAACCAAAACACTATTTTGCTGACTCTTTACTATGAGGGTGGTAAGGCACTGGAACAGGTTGCCCAGAGAAGCTGTGGATGCCCCATCCCAAAAGTGTTCAACACCAGATTGGATGAGGCCCTAAGCAACCTGCTCTAGTGGAAGGTGTCCCTATCCATGGCAGGGGGTTGGAACGAGATGATCTTTAAGATACCCTCCAAACCAAACCACTTCATGATTCTATGATATGATGGAGGCGTTTAAATATCTACACAGTGGTGACTGTGGTGGTCTCTCTGTTGTAACTGAACATTTCTAGTTGATTCATGTACTACTTGTAGCTTGTTAACAACTGAATAAAAAGAGGCTTTTAATTAGCTAGTTACTCTGCTTTATTGAGGCAACATACTGGTACTACTCTATACCTAAAGCAGTACAAAGATTTCATGATTTCATGGTCCTTGGATTTCATTAATTTTCTGGTTTATATTTCAACTCTGGTTTTTTTTTTTTTCTGTTTTTTTAAACAAATCAAAATCAGCTGCAAGTAAATAATGTCTTTCTTGATAATACCAACCAGCAGGTCTATTCAACAGTAAGAAGAATTTTCCCTTGAAGAGTGCCCGTTTCTCTCATTGACTGCAAAGGGTGACATATGTTCAGCTAAGGTGTAGATATGATGTCTGTAGAGCTATAAAACTGGTTCAGGTGAGATCACATTCATACTGAGCAATAACTTCTGGTTCAAAACTCCTGTGAAACATTTATATTTTGTTCTCCCCTCTGTTTCCTTGTGGGTAAGATGTGTGTGTTGCCCTGCAGCATCAGTGTCAGGCAGAGGCTGAATGCAATTTCTGACACAAGATCAGGCATGTGTCATTCTGAAAGGCTACATTTTTTAAGAGCCTGTAACTGTGCTGAGGTAGCTAGAGGTAGTTTGCTGAGTCCTGGTTATGAACTAATCCAGTTAATTTGTCTGCTATTGGAGGACTACACTTGTTTTCATGAGTATAACACAGTGTCAGTGATACATGTCTGGTAGAGTTCAGGTAATGAAAATACTTTTTTTTTTCTGTTTGCAGCCTGTATCTGTGTACTGGCCTATGCCGGGGAGGGGGTGGAAGAGCTGCTGGGCAGTGCTATCTGTCGGTGCCCTGTGCCAGACACTGCACTCATGATGTTTTTCATCTTATTTTCATACCCTCAATGGTATCAATATATCAACTTTCTGTCTATAAAATTGTAGATCTTTCTGTTGTCTTCAATGCCAACAGGGATCTTTCCATTCAAAAATACTGTAGATTCCCAGTTACTATAAGCCACTATAGGTCTTTAAGTCATGGAAATAATTTTTGGGGTAATTTCTGTCCATAAAGACATAATCTCTGAAGCTGCATTGAATTTGAGGTGATGACAAAGGCAGATGTGTAAAATATGTTTTTTCTTAAATACCATACATTTATTATTTATAAGTGGATATCTCTTCTTGTAGGGATTCAAAGAACATATCTCTCTGTTGCAGTTAACGGAAACAAAAAGAATGAACTGCCTGCTAAAAATTGAGATAGTTTTAACAATAACAGATACTTAAACTTGCAAGAAAACAGAAGTTCAGAAGTTTTAAGAAAAAACCATTTTCGTTTATATTTTTGGACTGAAATTTTGTAGTCTCTTCAGCTAGAAATAAATCAATTATTTTTGTTATGCTGATTACATTGTACATCTATCCATCCCACAGTATTCTCAGCATGAGTCTTTTCTCAGCCTTGTTATTCTGCTCTTAGGTAATTCATTCCTTCTTTAATTTTCCTGACTCCCATCTCCAAACCCACTAGACTAATTTATCTCTGGATATGGCACTACATATTTTGTTATGACAAAAGAGAGGAATTACTGATCGTCACAGCTGGTAGTTTTCTGTTGGAGGAAGATTGAGAGACTAATTCAAATCTAGAAAGCAGCAAATAATGCTTTGAAATGTATCGAAGGCTACAGACCTTTACTAAATAAACAAGAGTATAAATATTACTGATGTCTTTTCCATTTAAAATTTAACATAAATAGTTGAAATTAAAGCCAATATACATAGTCTTTAATACAGCTTAACTGTATTTTTTGCATGTAAAAAATATCTGTGCCTATAGATGTTTTAAGTAATCTTTATTTCTCCCTGGTTCTGTCATATATTTTATTTCAGTTTTATTCTCTACCATATAGACCTCTGACAGCAAGAGGTGCCTTTGAGAGTGTCAGGTCTTGACTGTATGAATAATCTGAGCAAAAATCATACCTTGTTTGTGGAGATTGCAAGTTAGAGCCAATGAAAATTCGTATGGGTTGCAAAAACATTGAATTTTTAATCTTCTGTATCGTGGTTGTGGTGCTTTAATGCAAAATGATAATTATTGTGTAATCTATATAATATATATCTATATTATAAATTTATATGAGTACATGATAATTTAAGCTTCCCTATAGGAAGTATTCAAACTCAATACGTCACTGAATTGTGGATTAGCTACAAGCATCCTGAATAAAAAAAGATGTAAGAATGGATTTTGTTGGTATCTGTAGCATGCACCATTCACCTTTTCTGTCCATCACCTGGGCTTGACTAGAATGACTCAGCATAGCTCAATGGCCTATTCAGATAATTTACCTACACTGACACACTTATGTAAAACATGGGATTGCCAGTAATTTACCTGCCATGGTAATTAGTTTGCTGTATTAGCTGTAAGTATGGCTTATACTGTATAGCACATTGTGCATTTAAATATTCCATGGTCCATATTTGTATCGTCTGACCCCTGAGTTAACAACACAGCTGATCTTAAACATCTGTCTTTTAACAGATGCCTATTTCTCTCTATCAACCAGACACCTGGTTATAATACTAATAACATATTTTTAAGTTAGTTAGTCGTCCTCCCACTGGCTTAAAAGTTGAGAGTTTTAGGTTGTAGTAGGACACAGTGATTCTTAATGATGTGTTAAAAAAAATTAAAATTACATAATATACTAGATAGCAAGTGAGCTGTGATAATACTTTTCTTAATCTGTTTTTCATAGGTAGTCTCATAAGTTACTGCTAAAACTCCTGTCTGCACAAGAATCATGCCTGGAAAGCTTCTACTCCCTTCCTCCCTCCCTCTTTCTTCTTCCAACTTTTTCCACAGCCAAAATGCATCTATGTGTCTATCTACTTCAATTCAAAGATGGCAACTGAGTGGCACCTGTGAACCAATATACTGCAAACTGCAGAACAACAGGCAGTAATACCTGAAGGAACCTGTCCAGGAATTTGAACGCTGAACATCAACTCCTGTGTTTGTCTCAAAGAAAGAAAAGTTGTTTAGTTTCTTCTAAAGTTTTACCCCTGTTGTATTAGTGAAGAACATTCTCAATTTCCTAAAAAGGACAGTTCAGTTTCCAAAATTTGGACCTTTGTTAGCAATGTGATTATTTAGTGATTTATACTCAGTATACATCCAGACACAGACATGAGAAAGAAAACATTTTTTAGAAAGTCTTGGATACATTTCCACAATAACTGTATCATCAAGGACTTTGAAACACAGACAAAATACATGAAACAGACAAACATTCACCATTCAAGAAGTATAAAGGAAAGGACCAATATTTGCTCAACAAAGAAGGTTAAAATAGGCTGAAGGTAGAGGGAATTCACTCTCAAGACTGGGGTGCAGAAAATGGAAATTGTTTTTCTAAAGTGCTAGTTGGTATCTCTAAAAGATTTAGATTCTTTTACAGATGTGTTTTGCAGAATGCTGGTAGTTAATAAACAGATGGCTACATAACAGATTTCAGCTGGAGAGTACCCATCAAGGGACAGAAGAGTGGAGATGTGACCTCGTGTTTTGAGGCAGGAGTAGGAGAAAAAAATCAGTGTGTATCTGTGCTAAGTACCTATCTGGAAGCCTGCAAAGTCAACGTGATTCAGTGAGCTTTAGAGAAACAGGAGGTGGTCCAAGGAGTTACCAGGTGACTAAACACAGAAGGTACCCTAATAGCAACCAAAAAACTCTGATCTTGAATATAATTTTGACATTATTTTAAACATAAGGCTCTTCATTTGTACAACAGCCTGGGTTATTATATTTCACAGCTGTGCTGAGATTGACAGTAATATTGCAGCAAAATGAATATAGGCTTGATTTGGGAAGGCAGATACTTAAATCTCTGTAATTAGGCTTCGGTAAGGAAAAAAAATGGTAGCTGTTTGCAACAAGGCTGTGCCAAGGGTTGTGCCTTTCTGCACCAAAAAAGGTCAGATGTAAAAACATTTATTACTTTCCAAATGCTAATTAAAGAGTCTATCAGCTTCTTGAAACTGTGTTTCAGTAATTATGTCCTATTATGAAGACAGCATTCATGGAAAAAATATGAGAAAATATTTTTTTATTCAATGTAAGTAGCAGCAATAATGACCAGCCAACATCATCTTTATAAACTAGTACTGCATATTGTATTAATAGAAAGTAATTTACTGTGTAAGACATCCTTCTACATTCTAACAACAGGAGGAAGTTTTATTCTCCAGTCACTTTCAGAAAGCCTTGTGTTTTTGTCTGATGAGAACATAGAAACATGACCGTTTAAAAGGTAAAGATGTTGACACTTGGTCAGATACAGAAAGAAATAGGGCCAATTTCTCTTCTACAGCAATAGTTTTCAAACTTTTTGAACCTTTCTCTGGGGAACTTCAGAGAAAATCAAATTGTGTACCGTAATCAACTAGAAATTTACAGGATTAAGGTTTCAGCGTTTGTCATCTTTCTGAAGATGCACTGAAAAATTTACGATGTTTTTTCCCAACTTAATAGTTGCAAGAAAAAAAGCAGTTTTGTAGTGATGGTTTAGGTATTGATGACAAAAAAAAAGGCTGATTTAGGCTGTTAAAGCAGGAGTGTTTGCCATCTGGAAGAGCTATATACTATATAACATCTGTTGATTTCAGTCTCCAGAACATCACTGAGATACTTACAATTAAGAAAAGTGGTGACTATGTATCAATATAGGTGACCATTACTGGAAGAAACACTCTATAACAGATGTAATTTTGATACCATGTAATTCAACAATGCGTCATGCAATATTAATGGCCCTTTGCAGCATATTCTAATTTTAAAATTCATTACTAAATTATTCAGCAGTATATAAAACAGATGTGTGGCACTACAGCACCCAAGTTGTTGTATCCATTGTAAAATTATATTTTTATAATCTGCATGTAATTTGCCCTTTATATATACAGAATCAATTCATGTTTCCAGGTGCTATAACACCTTCAGTTTCCTTAGTCCCTTGAAAGATTTCACTTGTGTTCCTTTATTATGTTTCAACATTAAATGTCAAACTTTTATGGTTAATTTAATTGGTACTGTTTCTCAAAGATTGGTAAGCATATATTATAAGAAAGCAGAACACAGAAAAAATGTTTTATTTTTCTTGAAGTACCTATTTGCATTTTGTGGAGGTTAGAGCTAACTTCTTTTTCCAAGCATACTTGGTCTTTTACTCAGAAAAGGTACGAACAAGGAACAAACCTTACACTTCTGAAAGACTAATTCAGATTCCTCCTGTAGGTGACAACATACCCTTGGATGCTCTTTGCACCTTCATCTTCCATGAATGTTTCAGAAAATGTTCTGGAGGAAATTATATGACCTGGGTTATAATGGTGTATGACAGTTTCAGTACCGATAGAGAAGGAGAGGTGTTTTTCTCCTCCTCTGTTGTGTGTGAATTCATTACAGGATGACATGACAAAGTTTGGTTGAGCTGTTTGTCTTATTACATGGAATAGCAAAAAAAGTTGA
>WEIV01004451.1:2828-22491 GCA_013390005.1 Calyptomena viridis
TCAGAGGTTTTCTCTATTGGTCCCAACAACTAATTCATGTTGGTTTGAATATTTTAATTTCTTTGTCCCAGTCACTGAGCTGCTTGTGTATCCCTAATGCAGCATTGCATTCATTCACACTTCATTAATACACCACCCTAAACAAATGAAGCACTCTACAAGGTTCAGTGCAAACATTATAGATCTATTTCTTAAAGAGCTTCTCTATGCCTAAAGCAATAACAATTCAAAGGTTAAAAAAAAAAAAGGCAATATCCCCCTCCCCACCACCACAAAATAAACTCTCAGCAGCAGTTTTACTGTAAGTTTTTCAGGTTTTTCAATCTCATTTCACAGTTCCCAGAAAAACTTTACTTTTCATTCCTTAGCATCAACTGCAAACATGTGCCACGTATAGCTCCTGTTTATCAGTAAGAACAGTTTTAAGATTAAGTTCTCTGCTGTAAGCAATAACTGGTTTGTCCCTGTCTTGATGAACAAGGAAGATACAGAAACAGTTTAGAACAACTTTTTACCCTGTTTCCAAGTTGCACTGGCTCCAACATTTCTGTACAAATTCAATTCTCAATTTAAATTGTGTCATAGAGTCACAGAATAATAAAGTAGACTGAAAGAGGCTTCCAGAGATCATGTAGTTCAAATTCCTGTTAAAATTATGAGAATGAACTCTAAACCAAGCTGTGCCAATGATTCTATGGAACAGATCAGTATCTGGGGACAAATTACGTGTATGTTACCAGATCATGGTGAAGATTAGAAGGATAAAAAAAGTGTGGTTCTTCTCATGCTCAGGTTGGGAAGGATCCCTTAATCTACTAGGACTCCCTTTTATTTGAAGTCAACAATCATAAGGGGTTTTTACACAGAGACGAAAAACTGTTTCTGATGTTATGCTTCCCCTCCAGATTCTTCAGCTTTAAGTATTCCACAGTGATGGACCAATTCATACCATTCTCAAAGAACAAGCAGCAAATTAAGAATATAAGCATTAGGAGTTTCTGCTAGGCCACTTTACAACAGCAAACAGAGGTTTGTATTATTTAGATGTCTTTTAAAAATATGTATGACATTAAAGAAAGTAGTATTTATTACTTAGGAATAAATACCTCATGTTACATTTCTGATGCATATTTGGAATTCATACTACAGCAGTGAATTTAGTCCTTTGCCTTTCATTTTGATCAACATTAAGTCTTTTGTTTCCACGAGAAAATGGGTAGAATTTTCTTCTCCTGGCATTTAAGCAACACTTTTCCACATGTACATTTACACATAAGTAAAAGGGCTCTCTGTCAGTCTCAGTAGGAGGTGATAAGGCTCACAGCTATTTCACCCAGAAGACAATTCATATTCTGTTAAGTTGTTAACAGGGGTCTCAACCATAAGTACAGTCACTGTTGGTATTTCCTTCACCAGCTCCTGAAGAGATCTCCTTAACAAATCCTAATCATAATAACTCAAATAAATCAAATTGAAAGAGTCAAATGTGCATGTGTAATTCTTCCAAGCACAGGGAAGGGCATTTGAGAACCTGAAATCTCTTTTGAGGCTGTAATGTTGCTAATAAGGAGGATAAGCTATTTCATCATTACTAAATGCCTATAACTCATAAGAAAAAAATCAAGCCCTAGCTCAGAGAAGACCTATCAACTTACTGTCATGAGCATCATACATATCTCAAAGGATTTTTGCAATTTGAGAAACTTCCATTACACTACAGTCTCTCCCCTAAGCAATGTAAGCTTCACGAAGACATCACATTTTTTTTGTATTCTGAGACAGCATCTCTCCTTAAAGGGACTTCAAGCCCAAGTACACTGCAACTAGAAAACCAAGCAAAATTGCTAAATGAAAAGNGTGCATGTGTAATTCTTCCAAGCACAGGGAAGGGCATTTGAGAACCTGAAATCTCTTTTGAGGCTGTAATGTTGCTAATAAGGAGGATAAGCTATTTCATCATTACTAAATGCCTATAACTCATAAGAAAAAAATCAAGCCCTAGCTCAGAGAAGACCTATCAACTTACTGTCATGAGCATCATACATATCTCAAAGGATTTTTGCAATTTGAGAAACTTCCATTACACTACAGTCTCTCCCCTAAGCAATGTAAGCTTCACGAAGACATCACATTTTTTTTGTATTCTGAGACAGCATCTCTCCTTAAAGGGACTTCAAGCCCAAGTACACTGCAACTAGAAAACCAAGCAAAATTGCTAAATGAAAAGCCAATGATTCCTCTCAGTCAGAAAACAGTTCTCTTTCTGAAGAGCAAAGTTTCAGGGCAAAGACAAAGTTTTCCTGTAGGCTGGTCTGATTGAAATCAGAACTTTAGAGAAAAAATAATCATAATAATTCCCTCCGAATATTTTTAAGATATTAAGAAAGCAGTTACACAGCTCTTTGAAAACATAAAGAACAGTGAACAGATCAATCTTGATGAGGTTTAGCAACATCAATTAATACACTAAATGAGGTGCAGTGGAAAGAGGAAGACTTTGAACTGAGCAGGTAAGTGCAGCACTGTCAGTAAATAAACAGTATTTCATGCCCATTACCTGTACACAAAATATATGCCAATGCACATTTCTTTTATTCCTGAAGTTATTAAACAAGCTTTTTATTGTCATTTTAACTAGTGTATTTATTTCTACTATTGACTGAGGGCTTGCCTTTCTTTTGGGGGGGAACAGGGTTCCTCTCTTTAGAATATGGTGAGCTACCACCTTTTCAGACTAGAAACTGTTGAAGAGCAAGAGATGAATCCTGTCTCAAAGCAACTCCAAAGAGAGAACACAAATACAAAGCCAAATGCAAAAGTGAGATTTTAAAGTAGTAAAAGAGTAATCACTACACTGCCTCACCACCTCTTTCATTCTCAGTTGAGAACAGCTTTACTGTTCTATTGTTTACACTACAGAGTAAGAACTAAATGTACCCCCAAAGGATTTTTTCGGTCAAATTCACTGCATTAACTCCCAAAAATAAGTATTTGCTTGGGAACAGAATGTCTGCCAACTAACTAAATTCCTCTTCTATAAATTCTACTAAATGAAGCAACATGTTCTTTAGATGTGATCCCTCTTGCTCCATCCACAAGGAGTTGTTTCTTTTCATTATTTTATCCAGACTTCTAACCCTCTTACACTGTAAATCGCTAAGGATAACTAAGTTGTTAATTCCATGAACTTCCTGTTCTTCATAGTAAATACTTCCTGTCAAGAAAATCTTCCACTGAGGAAAGACTCTCCAAAGCTCTGCCCAATCTAAAGTTAACCAGATCCTTTACCACACTGCAGGTAAGCCCAAACTCTGTTCTTTGTAGATTTTTTTAGCATACTGTAAAGAACTATCTGGAAACCCTATCCCTCCCATGATAACCCTATGAAAATTCTCAGTACCATACTGGAAGAGTGTATAGCCTTGGATAACAGATGCTCTGTTGATATTTAAGTGCTTTGGCAATATACTCTAAATCAAAATAAGGAAATCCAATGAAAAATCTAAAATGTAAACAAGACATGCTTCAAATTTCAAGAAAACTTAACTTGTGTGTCGCAAGATTTCACATACAGTTTTACTAAAATGTTAAAAATACTGATCTGGTCATTTTGCCTTTTGTTTTGTTGGAGTTTTTTTAATGTGTGCAATAAATACCAGAACAAAAACTTACTGATGTTCCTTAAAACCAAGCATAAGTATTTCTTATACGTATGTCTAAAGAACATTAACCAGATACGTTGTCACTTTAACATGTATATGAATTCTCCAAGGCACTGGTTCGATGTAACGAAGGGAGTTAAAAAGACCTAATAAGGACAGTGCTTTGCCAAAAGATTCACAAAAGGCAAAGTCTCCAACACCTTCTGATCCATGAAACTTGATCTTTGAATTGGCAAAGAGGTGGGCACCAAATACAAACAAAACAACAGGGAAGAAGGGTGGAGATAATAGAACAACACAAATGGACACAAAAACAGCCAAGTGATCCATTTAGGTAGTGGTTAATCCTGAATAATCATAATTCAGAAGGTATTTCTCTTGTAGGAGAGCACCTAAATACTGAGCTGGGAAATAACATTTGAATTTCCGCATTACAGCAGCCAACATGGTTTTTGATATAAATTATACACTCTATGGAAACTGATTGTAACTGTCTGCTCTCCTAAAACTATAAAAGAGAAAGGTACTTACATATTCTTTACTTCTAATTTTATGGTATACAGAAATATCTTCTAAAATTTTTTTATATGTTCTCAGTTTCTACCAATAGCTTTATTCATGAAGCCTTAAGAAGTCTTTTGAGGAAAATGACTATTTGAACCAAAAAAAAGAGCTATGAAAAAAACTACAAAGGTCAATATTAAATAATAACTCTATGCTTTTTCAAGGAAACAGCTGCATTGATGTACGTATGTCTTCTAGTCGTTGCTGCATTTTTATATGCATTTATGATTACTATGTGCATTTTTATGACCTTAATAAAGCTTACATAGACTAGAATATTTGTTTATAGTGAAAAAACACATTCCTCTGGATTGAAAACTTACCTACAGTGGGCAATAAAGTAATATCACAATGTTGCTTGTTTTCCAGTCCATTTGCTACTGTAAAAGTTATTTTTTTCCAGATCAACCAAGTAATAATACAATAGGTCAAAGTTATACTCAACTTTTATAAGTTTTTACTTTTGTGGATAAAGTTATAAATTCTACTAAAAAATGCATTTAACATTTATTATGTTGTTTTCTCTGTCTCTTTTAGCTTTCAGCTTGCACTATCCTAGAAAAGATTCTTGAGTCTGCTAATTTAACTACTGTGGGGCTCTACACACATGCAAGCCTCTTCACTCACCTCTCAGTTCTTTTTGCACTTCTCTTAACTTTGCATGTCTCTATCTCCTTCCATTTTCTGCAGAACTGAATTACACAGTACTCCATTAATGCCATAATCACTCCTGATGCCACAAAATTGGCTTTACCTGGTACATCTTATCACTGCTCCCATTCAAGTGTCTAGTGTGTTAACCTCGGCTGGATGCCAGTAACATTTCAGAAATAATTTCTCTTTCAATAAAGGTACCAGGCTTGATGCAGAGCCCTATTAAGCTTCCTCTCACTGCTCTGGGTCACAGTTTACAGCTGAAGAACCCCCTCTATGTAGGGGCCCCACAGTCTCTTCATGTCCGCAGACACGTCCAGGGTCACCAGATGTAATGCCCATAGTCCCGGAGGCATAATGACGAGAAGGCTGACTTCATAAAGTGTTCAGAGGCTTTATTTATCTATTAGAGTGCTAATTTCTATGCAGAGAAAGCTTAAGCATCTAAGCATTGCAAAGCTATAATACCTACCAAGCAGACTTGCTATCTCTCTACCTGGCTAGATGTTCCACGCCAGACAGAGGGTCTGCCTTCTTAGAAGTCAGAAAATGGCTGCAGCTTCTTCTTGCGCAGTTTCAGAATATATATCAGACTATATTGTTTACATTAGCTGTCCAATGACCTAGGGATCAAGTTCTCCTTGTCCAACCAAGGGGGACAAGGTCATATCCAGTCAGAGCATGACTTTTGCTCATGCTCAGGAGAAATGTGGCTTACAGCACAAGGCCACACCTCTAGTCCCACATGTGCAGAGCCTTGCTTACAACCAAGAACAGGTACTGTATTTTGGATTGTATTCATGCACTGGCAACCCAGGTTAGCTGAAGACTCCACGAAACAGAAACTGTCTATAGTTATGACCTGTGTCTCACTAAGTGTCTCTCCAAAAAATGTACCATCCACACCAGCACCAGACTTAATCCACTCGAATAACTGTGAAATTGCCTCTGATACCTGAATGAAGGTCCTTCCATGGGCCCAAACATAACAGCAAGTGAAAGATCTAAAGGTAAACTATTTGATGAAACCTCTCCCTTAGCACCATTTGCTGAATGGTAGCAACAGAGGACTTTCTAGCAGTACCACATGAGCACAACAATATAAAGAAAACTACTTGAAAAGGAGAACAGGAGAAGCAAAGAACTCACTAAAATGCAACTATTTTTACTGCCTTGTCCCTGGCTTTTTTTCCACGCAAACAGAAAAAAATATCAGTATAAAAACACAAAAAACTATTTTAGCAGTAGAAAGTTGCTGTATATGATGTTAAACTGGAAGAAAGCAGAGTTTTCAAAAGGAGAAAGTGACTACCCAATTCTATAATCATGTCACTAATAACCAGCCTTCTCATTTTCCTTATCTCAGCCTCCAACAAACATGGCAAATAAGACAGCCATTATTCATGGAGCAAGAGGACATCAGTCATTCACAGAATGGGGCAATTCCATAAAATATCTAAAAGAAGCAGTGATGAAAACTCCCTACCAGAATACACAGTTCCTGAGGGAACAGGGCACATAATAGTGCTAATAAACAGGTTAGTGAACTGGCCTTAACTGTCTGACACCAGTGGGATTTGAGAAATATCACTCACCTGTGAAAGGATCAACCAGTTCTCAAAACTGCATGAAACCCTCCATTTCCTCCATTTCCATTTTATTCAATAATAAACAGGAAAATACAACATACATAATAAACTGTCAATAGAATACTCAAGATTTCAAGCACATTTCTTCTATAAAACACAGGCAACATTGAAAAATATGCATGAATACATCCTAATTTAGTTTCTTTTACTTGTCATTCAAACACTCCACAAAACAACACCCCCCCCCCCCCCAAAAAAAAAGGGAAAAATATAAAAATAAAGGTCATCCAACTTTTTCAAGACTCTGCCTGTGGCAATACCTGAAATCCAGAACTTTGAAAGCCTTCCCATAGCAAGTACAAGTCCATCTCCCAATTTAAAAGATGAAATTTACTGCAGAAAGCAGGCCAGAGCCTAAGGCACCTCATATAATGTACAACCATCAACTCCTCCTTACCTCCTACAAGTGAAAACATCAGAAAAAACAAGATTTTTTTTTTCACAGTATTGGCTTTTTAGAAAGAAAAGTAGTCCTATTTCAAAACTTCTCATGAGTTAATTCTCTCTTTCAGTATTCTTGGAATCTTTCTTCAAACCAATTGTCTCCCTCCACCCTTTGGGACAGGTCAGCACCAATTCAGTGCTGAATGGTATGCAATGCTCCCAGCACATTTGCACACACACACACTAAATTCTTATTTTCAAAAAAAAAATTTGGTTTTACGCTTTACAATTTACTGTGATAACTTTTTTCCCCCCGAGCTTTCCAGCAGCTGAAATGTTGACAACTGCTACTTTCTAGAATTAAAATAAAGGAGAAAAATTCACGGAAACCCTTGCAGAGAAAGCTTAATGACTACCAGAAAGTAAAGTATGGCCCTTCACAGAGCCTCGCTGAAGGCAGGAAACAATGACAGGACACAGATGCATTTGTTACCTACCATAAACAAAAAATGCACTCGTTTCAGCATACAATATACCTTAATGTTTTCTGCATCGTTATGAAGACTGTTTAGTCTGTTCTTGTCCTGTTTCCACTCAACAGGACTTGAAAAGGTGATAACCAGAGGATTACTGCAACACTCATCAAACAGCTTTAAGCCTAAGGATAACACAAAATAACTAAGAACCAACACTGATCCAAACACCACTCCAGACCAGGATGTATGTCCTTCACCCACACTTGTGCTCCCAGAACCTCATTATTGCTTAACTGCACTCCTTCATCGCAAAAGAGAAAATTTTGTCTCCACCAAGTGAGACTGAAAATCTCCTACATAGAAAAAATTTTTCTTAATATATTAACGATATATTAATCTATATTAATATATTATATTAATATATTAAAAAATAATGCTCAATATATTGTTTTCTGTTGTTGCCTCACAGATTGGTATTTTAGAATTTATGCAGCACAAAATTAGGCCTCAAAGCAGCATGGCAACCAAAGCTCACCACTTACAAAAGTGAAACACCATCTCTTAAAGTAGACAATATAGCAGAAAACACACGGTTCTGGCTGATTTTAGCAGCCTGAACTGCCTGGCCCACCCTGCCCGTGCTGTCCACCCTCAGCATCTGGAATGGCGTGATCCCCCGACAGGCGACAAAAAGGCACCTTTAGCACTTACCGGAAAAGCTCCACACAGGCTTGTGCTGCCAAACACACCTGGTCTTGTGGGGCAGAGCACCCAGAGCACTCCAAACATCCCACACTGGGCCAAGACGAGCAGGTGCAGCGCTAAGCAGGTACAAACTGGCACCTCATTACATCCAGGGGAGTGGGTGGATGTGTCCCATTGCACACAGGTGTGTGAGCCCCATAGCACACAGAGGGGTGCATGTGTGTCCCATTGCCCAGGTGCGTGTGTGTTGTATGCGTGTATGTGTCCCACTGCACAGGTGTGTGTATGTGCATGGTGTGTGTCCCATTGCACAGGGGGGTGTGTGGTGTGTGTGTGTTGTATGCCCCATTGCACAAGTGTATGTACCATTGCACAGGTGCATGCGAGTTGTGTGTGTGTTTCCCATTGCACTGGGGGGGGGTGTCTGTCCCATTGCACAAGTGTGTGTGTTTTGTGTGTGTGTTCCCACACCAGAACGGCAGGGCCAGGATGGCACCGAGCCCGGCCAGGTCAATCAAGTCTGTGCCTGGAAAGTTTGGAAGAGCCTTGTCACTGGCCTTGTGAAAAGCTACTCTGAACACCCAATTTCCCATTGCCTGTGGGTTTGCCTTCCTCTCGCTGAGTGTCACTTACTTCCTGCACAGGGTGGGCGTGAGGTCTGGGTGTGTGCTGACTCCATTCAAAACACTTGCCTTAGTGAAGTGAATTGAAATGTGAAATTAAAATTAAGGCTCTAAACACACCTAGGAAGCTTTTTACGAGTTGTTCAAGCCAATGGAATGTGCAGTGGCTATGAAGGAATCCCTTATTCACTCATAATTAAGTACATACATGTGTATATTCTCCATAACTAAGTGGTCTGTAAATCAAAACAAATGTTACATTGCTCCAGTGGTAAAAATCTAACCTGTGCCACACACACAGTATATTCTTGTGTATTACTTTATTACTGCATTACAGTACATTCTTATGCATTCACTATAGGCTACACTCAAATATTTTTTAAAAATATAATTAACCTTCTCATTCCTTTTTACCTTTCCTTTATATCTTAAATGAATAAGTAATTTTCATCAGGTTTATTAGTTTTTTATTCTTCTCTTTGTGAATGGTGCCATCAAAGCCATGTACAGACAGACAATTCCAATTGCAGTGGAGATGGAAGTAGGCTTGTAGCTACTTTATATGGAATAAACCTTGTACTAACATAGAACGTTTCTGCATCAGTGTGTCATAGTTACAGGGGCTGGGACTGGTTTATCACTATGAGGGTATAACCAAAAACTGTATACTCTATATCCTCTGTGCCATTCCTGATGGGCTGTTAATGATAAATCATTGGTAACAGCTGCTCAGAGCACACCTCAGACCCCAGGCCACAACAAAGATAAGGCCACAAGATCAGGAAAGAGATTCGGGGAGACATTAACCACCATAGACCTCCACACCCAGCTGGAGGGGTCCTCCCTGCTAATGGGCCCAGCTGCACTGACACAATAGGCACTTACAAGGTCCCAGATCATCAAAGGATCCAAAATATTCCAGGACTCACAGAGATAAAGCACCCATTGTGAAACTCTCTGCCTTGGGGGAGGTACTGGTGATACATAATCTTTCGGATTTGAGACTGGGGTACCACCTCACCGGACCCAGAGGGAGAACAGAACTCCAGGCTACCGCTCTTGAGGAGACTGCTACCATTTCTTCAACAGAACTGCTCTCGTCAACAGGACAATCATCCCGACTACCAGGTTTTACCTTTCCTTCTGCTCTGCACCCAGGGGCACCACGCTGTGTTCAGCACAGGAGCTCACAAGCACCGTGCTGTCCCTGTCTCGGGTGCTAGGTTGTACTTTGTTCTTGTGGCTCAAAGCAGTTTTTGTTATCTTGTATCATTGTATGTATTGTGATCTTTTTAGTAAAATTATAGCTCTGACTTATGGTCTCTCCAAATTGGGTTCATTTCTCCCATGAGTTTACTTTTAAACCAGCACACAGTGAAAGTCTTGATTTCTGTTAATGGAAATCAAAGGCTCTTAACACATTTTATAAGAAAGCCTTGACTAATTTTTAGTATGTGATTCTGATCTAGGAAATATGAAACTGATCACAAAGAAAACACTTAAAACCATTCATAAGCCTTGCAACCAAAACTGACAGATAAAATCATACATATCAGATTTTCAAACTGCAGATTGCAGTGCAGTCCAAAGTGTGCAGGCTCACCCTTAAGTATATGAATAGAATTTGAACTGTAGGATTGTGATCCTACTGAATTCACTGAGAAACTCCCTATGGAGATTCTATCTTGTTTACAGCACACTGGCCTCAAAAAGGGTCAAATGAATTGACTGTTATTCCCTGTAAAGTGATGCACTGATGAGAAACAATACTCACACACAGCAGATGTGTCCAATAACAACAGAGAAAGAGATGCAAGAGTTACATTTCAAAGGAAGTGTAGAATTAAAATCTATAAATAACTCTTAATAAAGGGCTGACAGGGTACAGGTTAATTAAGCTAAAACTCAGAACGGTGATCTGAATTTCCCATCACAGAAGTGTACAGAATAAGGCTACTACTGTCCTCTGTCCCTTTGCTGCACCAGTTGGGTAAAAGACTGTTGATAGTGTTTTGACTGAGGACAGTTCATTTAGAGAAAGCATGCCTAGGCACTTTAATTCTGTCCTGCTGAGCCTAGCAAGGAGGTTCCTTGTGCCTAGCAAGACCGGTCTGTGTTGTTCGGAATGTTTCAGGAATTTGTCATGAACTCAGTATTTTGAACACTAGGCTAACAGTTATTAAAAAGCAGTTTAATATAATGATGTTAAAATGTGAGCAATGCAGACTCTTTGGAAGTAACTATTTTGACATTATTGCATATTGCTCAAGTTTGGTGTTCAGACTCTTTTAAAGAGCCTCTTTAGAGGATGAATTACACCAAAGGGAAATATGTAAGAGTATGTTACTTTTGTTTCAGCCAAGCCATCATAAGCAAAAAAAATTCCAAATTTCCTGTTAAACAAAGGTCACTTGCCTTCCTCATGATTAGAAATTCTAGTCCATGGCTTCCTACAGTGTGTTATCTGATAATTTCCTTACCTATTTTTCCCCCCAGCCACTCTTTTCTTAATTTATGCTGTCAAGTCTGTATTATGAAAGGATTTGCCCTACTTTTTGCTTTCTTGTCTCAAATGCAAGACATTAGACAGCTTCTCTAGGTATTGTGTACAAACTGTATTTCAGAACATTTCTCAGTTATTCCAATGAATAACATATTCATGTTATAAAGTATAATCTTAGAAAAAGCCTCACCTGGACATTAAAAAAGATACCAGTTCAAAAGCCATTTACCAGTGGTAAAATACACAGAAAGATTCATAGAAAGGTGATAAAATTGGGCAAAAAAACACCTTACCTTATCCTTTGGAAAATACTCTTAAATTCATAGAATGTTTTGGGTTGGAAGAGATCTTGTTCAAACCCTCCTGGCCATAGAGGCTCCTTCCACTAGATCAAGTTGCTCCAAGCTCCATCCAACCTGGCCTTGAACACCTCCCAGGAATGGGGCAGCCACAGCTTCTCTGGGCCACCTGTGCCAGGGCCTCGTCTCCCTCACAGGGAAGAATTTTTTTCCTCTTACCTAACCTAAATCTACCCTCCATTACCATAAAACCATTACCAGTAAACCTCCTCCTTTAACAGGTATCATAGCATCCATATTCCAAGGGGAAAAACCCAACATGCTGGGAAATCCTAACAAGTGCACACATTCATAGATTTATTTGGTATTTAAGAAGCACAAGCTTTAGTAAAAATTAAGTTAATATTTTGATGATTTGTTCCTTTTTTAGCACCTTTGGAATTATTCTGTTATAGTGACTGTCTCATTACAGATCAGTAAGTCAAAAATATGAGACTTTTGGGATGTACTGGAATCACGATATTCTGAAGAAGTTCTAAATCTGGTTTCTGCAGAAATGCAAGGAAAAAAGTCGTTGTAAATGCACTTGTATCAATTCTCTGTACACTATCACCAAAAATGTTAACCAAGTGTATCACGATGGGGAGTCCATTACCCTTTTGGAGCTCCCATAACTTATAGCACGCCCTGCCTCACCATACTTGGTGCCTGACATTTCTAGCTGCTGAAATATGCCCCCCCAGACAGCGAAAGTCTGATAAATCTTTGGGTTGTTTATCTTTTGCTCCCTTGCTTCACACTTACGCAATAAAGGCTGTGATTAAGAGGATTAATGAAAATGTCACCATTTATCACCTGAAGCTCAATCAGTAATAGGAAAGTTGGACCTTCTTTGATTAATTACATAAAGGTGCAGAAATTCTCACATTATTAATTCAGGACTTGCTGCAAAATGCTAGAATTATCTAAGGCCCCAAATAGCAAGGTTCAAAGTCTTAAAGTTTACATACACTTAGAAGTACATGCTTGACTTTAAGCTAAATTATTGAATTAATTTTCTTAATTCACTGTTTTGACCACATTAACTCTCCACTAAACATCCATCTACAAGCTCCAGTAAATCCAGATGAAGTTACCTGTTGTTAACTCCTTCCATCCTGTTACCTCTCAATTACTGTTGCCAGGCTGTTTCTATTAGAACATAAAGCATTTTTTGCATTTAAAGCATTTGTGCATCATTCCTGTGCTACTTTTAATTTTAGTAATAATTGCACATAATCCTCCTCCCACATGTCATTACCACCTTTAGGAAAATCATCTTTACTTGCTGCATGCTATGTGCAAACAACCAACCAACTTGAGCAATCCCTAACAGCAGCAAGCTTTAGGCTGTAACCAGGATGGCTGTCATATCCTCTTGCCAAGCAGGTCAGTTTGCTGAGGGACTCTGAGAGCCTTCAGCACAGAAATGAATTCTAATTGAAATTGGAAACCAGGGGTTTACACCTAAATCTTGGGTCTACCAGCATTAAGTTTGTGTTTCACAGAATTACAGAATATTCTGAGTTGGAAGGGACCCACCAGAATCATCAGCCCCAACTCTCAAGCGAATAAAGCAATCAAACCCATGACCTTGGTGTTACATGCACCATGCTCTAACTGATCTTGGGATTTCAGACAGTTCAAAGTTCAATTTTTAGACAGTTGCAGGAAAAAAAAGTATCTCTAAGTAAAATCAAGAAGCGTATTTTTTGTTTTGTTGTTAGATTAGTATTGCCTGCTACAGAACTATCTAATCACAGATTTGCTAAAATTAGCAAAGTCAATAGTCAGATTGCTAAAATGGATCCACTAACATCTTTGGATTTAGCTGAACTGCAGCAATGAAGAACCTACAAAAAAGGAATCTCCACTGCCCAGATCTTGTGGATGTGCCATTAATTCGATCCTGCTTGAGCAGGCAAACTGCATACTGGTCTCTCTTAAAACTGAAAAAGTCAGGCAGGAACAGGGGAGTACTCAGTGGGAATTCTGAATCACACAAACTGAGGATGCATAGAAATGAGCAAGTAAAATTTCAGGGTTTTCCTCTCAGAAACAAAGCATTAACTTACTAAATAAGATTTTTTTTTAAAAGTGTGTGATAAGAGAGGAGACTTAATTTGTCAAGGACAGACTGATTATAGAAATTAATATGGTAATGTAATGAAAATCCACTTTCCATTCATAAATATTGATTGTGCTTAAAGGAGTTTATCTTATTTACAAAAATGTCGTTCCAATCTGCTGACAGGTACATTTTATTCCCAAAAATACTGACCAATAGTCTGCATCCATATCTCTATAAGCCAACTCCTTCATAATTAGACATATGCTCTTTGGAGCAGAAAACCAAGTTCAGTGTGGGCAGATCCCATTGTATAACAGGATCCTGTATCCCAGGGAGAGCTGCTGCATTTGCTTATGCACATGACTAACAGACATTAAACTCTAACACAGAAATAGATACAATGATATACTCTTCAGCTTAGGGTCATTAATTGCTATATTGACACATATGCGATTGTATCATGATAACACTGTAAGTATTTTATCAATTAAAGAATAGTAACAGCAAAATGCCAGCAAAAAAAATGATAAGTCCTTGACTTGGATCTTAGATCTGGGAATGAAATTCCTTAGCACTGAACTGCGTGAAACTAAAAACTTCCACATAACAGGATTCATGTTTCTTGTCTTCTGATTATGCTCCAAACAAGAGTGATAAAAGATTCTGCTCTCTTCTGATATCCTGAAAGTTAATAAAGATGTCCCAGTAATCTGTCATCTTGACCTCTACACATGCAGTAGTGAAGTTTTGTCACTGTCAGAAGTAGTTTTGCTTTTCAATAGCTCAGTAAAATCAATATTAAAAAAAAGGTAATGAAGGATTAAAATGTTATATTTATTTAGTGTTTACTAGTCTTGGATTAAAAATGATAGAAATAGGAACAGTGCTGAGAATACTCAATTCCCTGTTGTCTTTGAAGGTGTAGAGAGAAATCAGGATCTTCCAGTTGACAGGACTTTGTATATGCAGTACTTTGATATGTAAAGCAAAATTAATAGATTGTTAAATCCCATATTAGATTAAGTTGTTATCAGACAGGAAACTATGTAAGTGTTACTTTGGATATAAAATCAGCAGTGGAGGGGGAGGGTGTTG
Source organism: Calyptomena viridis (assembly GCA_013390005.1). Classification (NCBI taxonomy): domain Eukaryota; kingdom Metazoa; phylum Chordata; class Aves; order Passeriformes; family Eurylaimidae; genus Calyptomena; species Calyptomena viridis. The sequence goes on from WEIV01004451.1 coordinate 17,553, forward strand.
TTGGTTTTCAGAGTTCAAGTAGGTTTTTTCCCCATGAACCTTAGGCTCCAAGTGAAAGATAAGACATGTTAAAGAATATACTCCTTATGTTCTGGATGTTCAGATTTGATTACCAAATACTTATTATTATTTCCACTGTGCTGGGTTTTACAGACATTTTGCAAACAAAATGAAAACCCTGAAAACATTTCACTTTTACCATCTGTAAGTTCTTCCATACTGTTTGCCAAAAAGGTATTGTAATTCTAATAGCATTAAATGAAAATTATTTTTAATTCATATATATCTCAAAATGCATTTGCCTAAATTCCTGCAATCAAGTTAATGGTTTTTTAAATAGGAGTTAGTTAAGAAAAACCTTTAAATGGACATTCTTAACTGAGTTTACAGTCACTGATTTTGAGTTACCTAAATTCCCTTAACTCTGTTTTAATCCAGACTTTGTCATTCATTCACATGACAGATTGATTCTGTCTTCTACAGTTTCTCAGTCTCATGTTTTCCCAAATATATGGACCCAGATATTTCTTGGACTCTCTGAAGTGCTATTAAAACACAAATGAAATAACTGCTACATTTGAGGAACTTAATTTCTGCAAAGGATGAGCAATTCCATAAACTGGGCTGACATTAGTTCAAACACATTTTCTGGATCCAGTTCTTAGGTAAATAGGAAAGGCTGTAAACCAACAAACTAAAAAAATATTCATACTTGCATTTAAAATAATAAAGGTGCCAATCCCAGACTGCAGTCATTCCACTCACAATAGTTTGATCATGTTAAAATGACAAAAAGCCTTGAACTGTCCAGTGAAGGCAGTTTAAATTAATTTCCCTTACTACTGTGCAGTGCTATCCAGAGACAGAGATAGTCTTCCTGGGTAGGGTCCAGGAACTCTATATAAATCGAGGAATGCCTGGACCCAAATAACCACCTACAAAGCAAAGTTCTCCCTACACATTCAGGACATCACTTCCCTCTTTTTAAAAGAAGTTTTAGAAGTAGCTGAAGTAATAAGAGCTAGTAAGTTTTTTTATTCTAGATTTTAATTTTTTTTTCATAAAGTAGATTAAGATTCAGTCAGTATTTATATAGTCTGTTCCCATACATCTTGTATCTTGTTCAAGTAGAAAGTAACAAAACAATTTATTTCTCTCTATTCATTTTTATAATTCAAGATTTTTTTTCTCCTTTTCAGCTTTCAACTTCCTTTAAAAAGAATTATCTCTTAAGGGGAATTCACAAATAGGTGTGTATTTCCTGCACTGGAAATCTTTGTTTTAAATTGCAAACTTGTTTTTTTGAACATCACTCTATGTCCTGCATGCATTTGCTGTTCAGTATCAACACATCACAACATTGATCTGCTTTTTGTGCATTGTTCATAATAGATTCAACCTTAGAAATCCTAACTCCTAGAAGCCAGCATTGTCATATTCCAATATAATCAAATGTGAAGAACACTAGGGCAAGAATTAGGCAATAGGCGAAACCATCAAATTTATGTATCTGTAGATCCACAGTAATTGTTATTAGATCAAACTACAGAGAATATGATAAATTCATGTACCAAGAGAAGAGATGAAGAACTCAAAGTTCACTTCATCATCGCCTCCACTTGTCCTATAAAATCTCTCAGCCTCTGCTTGGTACAGCTGACCTTTAAACACTGCAGTGGGAGATTTGCATCTGTGCCAAAAGAAAGGATAATCAGAGGATTCTTCCCTGCTCCTATCAAATTCCTTTTTTAATCTCAAGTTCACCCAGCCTATCACTCCTCCTCTCAGAAAGCATAACATCTCTGTGTAGATCAGCTCAGAACAGTTGTCAGCTTTCCTAAACATGAAATTTCTAGTTACACAGGGCCTACTTTTCTCCTAGTGTAGATGACATTTCAGTCTTCCTTGTTACCTATCTATTGTTCACTTTTACAGACTTGTTATCTGAATAGCAGAATTTGGTTTTGTGTTCAGTAGAAGTGAACCACAGGTCAGAACACTCTATTCACTAAACACAGACTTGCCTTACAGGGGACTAGAAAGTACAACTGAGTCCCTTAAGGCTTTTCATTATTCTTTTGTCTTAATTTTCATAATTTAAAATAGTGTTTATATGCAAAGCTAATTTTGAAATGTCCTAGAAGTCAAGACTCTTCAAAAATGTTTCCATATAATCAAATATTTCAATTACATCTGCAATTTAATTGTAACATTTTAAATGAAAAGGCATTTCAAAGCAAAACCTAAATATGTCAAATCTCAAAGCATTTAATCTTCATATTTCGAAATATTCATTTCAAAATTGCTGCATTATAAGAAGGAATTCCCACTAGTGACAAGCATTTTCTAAAAGAAGCATATTTTGGGGGCACTTATTTTAGCCAAGGCTTGTAAACAAAGACTTAGAGTACAAACAGAATCTTAACCTAAATCTGGTTGCTTTTTTCATCCTGCAATATATACCAGTTTTTCAATGTCACTAAATCAATATTCAGACTTAGAAATATTTGATGCAGTATATGAACAATACAATAACCTCCATCTGAAGAATGTTTAACATGACCCATGGTACTCATGAAAATGTTTCAGCAGCTGAGTGTTCATTTCATATGTGGAAAATTTCCAATATCATACCCAAAGTGGGTAATTTAATATGGGAGGTTGGGGAATTTTTACTATGTATAAACAACTATTTCACTTCCTTCATAAATGTGAATTCACTTTTCACATTTACTGCTAAGAGATTCTGCCACTGTTTGAGCTTTTTCAATACTAACGCTGTCTACAAAGCACCAGCTGATAACTCCTGCTAAGTGTGGCTGACATCTCAAGTCTATGTACTTTTTAACAGAAGCCAGAACCTTTAGCGTAAGAGCAGACAGTAGTTAATAAACTCAGGAGAGAAAAAAACATAAGAAAACAAGGAAGAAGATATTACCTTTAGTTGTTATTTCTGGAAATATTATTGCCCCAAACCTGGAATGGTGTTCAGTCTTTCCATTTCTCTGATGTTTTATATTTCATTGAATTTATACACATGCTTCTGAACCATATTGTTTTGTTATGTCTTAAATCAATTTTTAAAGGAAGGAATGTAACTTCCAAATGCTAATTCAGAAGACTTTTGTAAGAGATAGTACTCCTCAAGCTGATTTACAAAAGTCACTGGCCTATGAGGATACCTTTTGTTTCTTAAATTGCAATATGAGCAGTGAGTTAGTGTAGTGAGCAATTTAGCATAGCTCAATTAACATTTCATATTCAAAGAGGGGAAAAAAATCCATTTTTATGTGACTGGAGATCTGACTACACAAGCACACAGGTCTTTGTGGTCCAGATTCAGAATCTTATAAATTCCTGCAATCAGGTGAAATGTCATGACAGGAAAATAAATACTGATGGTTCTATTAATATGGCAAAAGCAGCATATTTATAACTAAGCCATAGAATAATAGTTTATCTATTTTATCTAGTCTATCTTTTTTATCTATCTAGTTTAATAGTTTATCTATTAACACTAACAGAGACAGAGTAGGTAATACCACTATGCTGATTCAATTTATTGCTCACTGATTATTTTGAGAATGCAGTATCATCTCTATTACATGTTGTCCAGTCTCCACTTTTAAATTAATATTATCAAATTCATCATTGGTGCAACACTAACATCACCAGCCCAGCTCAACAATGCTGCCCTGAAGCCTTGTGAGTATGTGGAACACATTCTTCTGGAACATTGTGTTTGGCAAGATAAGGCTGAGGCACTGCTTTTTATAAAAGGAGATTTACAGAACATGAACTCATTATTGGACTCAGGAAAAGCTACATTTTTTAAACACATTGTTTCCTTAGTTTGGAGAGAATTAAACTTGAGCAGTCATCACATACAAGTGATACACAGCACATATCTTCAAGTGCAAAAACTTGTCTTTATATGATGAAAAGGAAATAGTCATAATCATAAAAATAGTCATAAATCTTCCTTATGCCATAAATATCTTTTAGAATAGCTTCACGCTGACAAAGGACAGGGTTATGTTCAATATCAGGAAGAAATTCTTCCCTGTGAGGGTGGTGAGACACTGGCAGAGGTTGCCCAGAGAAGTTGTGGCTGCCCTATCCCTGGAAGTGTTCAAGGTCAGGCTGAACAGAGCTTGGAGCAACATGGGATAGCTTGAAACAAGGTAATACTTAAGGTCCCTTCCAACCCAAACTATTCTGGGATTCTATGCTTCTATGAAGTATCTTGAATGCATTGAACAGCATGCACTGTTCTGCCCTAACACCTCGTAGGGCTGCAAGGTGCTGGAAAAGGTAGAGGGAAGGTAGCAAGGTGATCCTTTTATGGCTTCCAAGTAAGAAAAATTTTAAAAGAGAAGAAATACTTAACTTTCAAAACCGACAATTGAAAGAATAAGTGGCATGTGGAAGGAAAATAGAGCTCATTTTGTTTTCTGATACACGGATTCAGGGACAGCAAATGAAATGATCACATAGGAGTTTCTTGGATACTTGTTTACACAACACAGCGAAGTTCTTTACCACAGGATGCTAGAGATGTCAAAGGTTTCAAATGGGCTCCGACCCACACTTAGGGGTGGGTGACTTTTTACAGTCAGCAAAAAAAGGACAGTTAGAATGTAAATGGGTTTTTCTCCTAGCTTTTCTTCCCCAAGACAAAACCTAGGGATTGCCAGCATCTGAGCCGGTTTTCACTTCTCAATGCTTGCAAGCAGCAACATTATGTCCCATGTTCTATAAAGGTTCCTCGCAGCTGACAAAAGAAAAATAAAAACCTTTTTTATTCTGATAAACAAGGTATTTTGCATTTAACAATCTGAGCAGCATTGCTTGCATCATTAACCTTTGCCCTATCATTCGGCATCTACAAACCATCCAACTCCTTGGATGTCACAACTACATGTAGATGACAAAACTG
>WEIV01004453.1:0-17481 GCA_013390005.1 Calyptomena viridis
GAGGAGGCGGCGGCGGCATTTGGCGTGAGGGCGGTGGGGCCGGCGTTCATCGGGTTCTTCTCTCCAGCCGCTTCCCGGCAGATACCGCCGCCGCCGCTGCTGCTTCTTCCCTGCCTGTGGCTCGCAGCACCGGCCCGCCGCAGACCTCCGTGGCGGGGGTGAGCGCTGCCAGGCGACAGGCCGGTCGGAACTATCGCCCTCCGTGCGGCCGCCAGGAGGCTGAGGCTGCCTCCTTCCCCCCGCTCCCGGCCTGCCGGCGTGCGGTGCCTCTGCTGCCCGCTTCCTTCCTCCCTGAGGTGAGTATCGCGCCTGTCGCGACAGAGCGCGATCGGCGCGCGCCGCTATCACGGGGGGGGGGGGGGGGGCCGGNNCCCGATCCTCCCCCAGACTCCTGCCCCCGCTCCTCGCCGCTTTGTGCTGCGCCTCGCAGGGCTCCCTTCTTGTGGCTGCTTCTAAAATAATTGGTTTTTTTCCGCGGGTTGGGGAAGTTTTTTGTCTTTTTTTTTTTTTTCCTGATTTTTAAATTTTTTTAAAGCTTTTATCCTTCCCACCCGCCCGGAGTTGGCCCCGCTCCGTTGCCGGCTGTGCTGGGGAAGCTCTTTGTCATGGAGCGGCTGCCGAGCCGCCTGCCCTCGGGGAAAACATCACTTTAAAAACAAAAAAAAACGGGAAAAAAAAAAAACTGGCTGAGTACTTGGACACCAGGGTTCTGTCGGATTCGGGGGGCGGGTTTTTTTGGCGGCAGCGGTGTTATATCTCTTTTTTTTTGGGAAGCAAAGAGCACCCCCGCGATGCCCATTGATCGCCGGAGCGCGGAATGGGAGCAGCAGGCGGGTGACAACAAAACAAAGGGGGATTTTGTTTGGCTCCTGTTAAACCTGCAAGATCTTGGTGAGAGAGCTTGCCTTTTCTTTTTAATTTTTTTCTTTTTTTTTTAAATATCCCTGCCCCTTCCAAATCTGACGTTGTTTTTGCTCTGGAAGAATCCAGATAGCTGGTGGGTAAGTTGTGTGTTTTTCGTTTTAAGCTTCTTGGGGGAATCACAGGGTTTTTTGTGCCGTCTCCCCAGCCTTGGCTCTTTGTGAGCAGCCTGCCATCCAGCTCAACTTGTGTCCGGTTTCTCTTTTCACTCTTGTTTTCACCTATAGCTAAATGATGCGTTTTCAGGAAGATCTAATAGGAGGGGGACATTTCTCCGTGTAGCAGCCATGGAGAAGGTTTTCAGAAGGCACGGGGAGAGGACGAGCAGTTATGTTTTCAGCGGAATAATTTTAGCGTCTTAAAGGATATGTTTTAAATCACTTGGGTGATTTTATACCGGAAGCATTTTTGTTCCCCCCTCCCCCCGGCCTTTGTTTTTTGTTTTAACTACCTCCTCAAAAACTGCAGCGACTTCACCTCTGCAAAACGCCGCTTCTGGAATACATGGAAGCAAAAAGCAGTGTGGCTTTAACGCGCGTGTTTCTGGCTTTAAAGGCCATCCTTTTTTTTATTATTATTATTATTTCTTTTTTATTTATTTTGCGCTGGGACTCCTCTGCCTTGCCAAAACACTACTTGGCAAGGAAAATCACAAAGCCTTTCGCAGCAGGCGCTTCTCCATCTGAAGGACGATGGGTTTATTTTTTCCATTTTGAACGCGTGTGAGGGGAGGGGGAAGAGACCGGGGGGAAAAAAAGGCCGTTTCCGGTTTCTGTTCAGCAGCTTTTCGTGTTTTTTTCCTTTTGTGGGGTTTTTTGGGGTGTGTTTTTTTCTCACAAAGAAGCAGCCAGATGACCTGTTGATGACACATGTTCTGTTGCTTTTTATTCCGAAAGGTGCCTGTAGATTTTCGGGTTCCGTAGTGTGGCTTTGTAGTGTTTTGGGCCAACGATTTCCGAGTGAGTAATGCAGAGCCAAAGTTCAGACGTCTGCCCGGGATACTCCCCCTTCTCCTCTCCCCACACTGCCCTTACCCCCGAGAAAAAGCGTGTTTTTCTGAAAACTGAGCACTGGTAGTTGGAAAATTAGACCCTCTTTATTGCTGAGTAAGATAAGTGTGCTAACTCTTTTGAAGTCGTGTGAATGGCCCGGCAGGAAGCTTTAGGAATGTATTTTAGTTGTATATAGGCAGCTACTGGGTATCTTAAGCTTCCACATCTCCTATTTCAAATGAATTAAACATGTAGGAGCACCTACAGTTGTGCTGAGTGCTAAGTGTGCCTCGTGAATGTTTCCCTTCTTACTAAACACTGAAATGTATTTCTCAACACAGCAGGTCACCGTGCTGGTAATCACCATGGAAATTAAAATTCTGAGTAACTACTAGTGTTGCAGCTAGAGCAGAATTTAATATACTATCTTTGCTACCACCGTTTCGTATTTTGGTAGCAATACTATTGAGAAACTGGGCATGGAAAACAGGATCCTTTCACTTCAGGGTTTGTAGCTAAGTGACTGTGTTTGTAGATGCAAAATAGAGGATCCATCTGCTTGGAGCCAGTGGTATTTAAAACTCTTACTCATTTGGAAGGCACTAATTACAAGTATATTTTGATATAAAATCTCTTTTCAGGCAGGAGCTCTGGAATACAGGAAAGCAGAAAACCCAAAGCTGTTTGTAGATGCTAATCCATGCCCTGAGCTAAAAAAGGAAGAATGAGGGTGTTTCATGAGAAATCAGTCACCTTTGAGTGCCTACTTGTGAGTGAAATGGTGCAGTCGATTAGCAATTCCTGCGGTGATTTTAGGTACTTGTTGCTCGCTGGTCACTGAGCACCTTGCTCGTTAGATTGTAAAAGTTTTGACTGAACATCAAGACGAAAAACTCCAGCTCTTTTGCTTCCTAGGCATTCATTCCTTGATCTCCAGATACACGAGCAAGCTGACAAGCTGTCAAAGGAAGTGACAGCAAAGAGGTGCTGTAGGAAGTAGGTCGAGCGCCACCAAATACTGCTGAGAGAGTTTCAGTGGAAAAAAGCAAGTGTGTTTCCACCCGATCTGGTTTCTGTTGCCTTTCAATCTACCCCGTATGCACCAGTAAATGTCATCCTTCTACTGAGATTAATGTGACATCCCTAATCAGGCCCAGTTAGTCTACCTGGATGTTCATGAGGAACAAGGTAAAAGAGCAATTTAGTTCTGAAAACTTGTGTCATTTGGGAAAGCCTGAAGTGGCTCTGTGTCTCCCAGGAGGCTGTGGCATAGATTTCCCTCTCCAGGGTGTGGCTGGGGCAATAAGGTGGCATCACGTCACATTCTTCATGGCCTTTTGCAGTGGATGTGGCAATTAATAGCTACATTGATTGTGTTTCTTGTTTAAAATCCTGCCTTTCAGGTTAAAAAAGATGGAAGTTGTTTGTCGTGCTAGAAATCCTCCTTAAACCAAAAAAAAAATAAAAAAAAAGCAAGCTCTACCTTGTTGCTGCCTTCTGCTAAAAGCAGTAAAAGCTCTTGACAATAACTTGATTTGCAGAAAAATTACAGCCTTGCACTAAGAGTGTGTTCTTTTACAAGTATCCTGTATTTATATTGATTTGAAAAGAAGCTCTTGCTTCAAGTAGGAGTTGGTTCTTCAGTGCTTTGCGTGAGTGAGTGCGTGGTTTATGGGTTACCTGGGGGAGCCCAATGCCATGGACCCTTTTACTGACCCATGTGACATGATTTGGAGCACCAGATGTTCCTGGCTGCTCCAAATGACCTCTGTGGAGTGCTGAATGGATGTGAAATAGTTGACTGGAAAAGTCTGTTGTGCTCTGCTGGCACCCTGTGCTGAATTAGGTGGTCACCAATGCCAGCCCTGTGCCAGGAGTGTCTCCTGGCTGCCACGGGAGGTGCAGTTTTGGGATGTGGGCTCAAGTGTGACCTAGTCAGACTGATCACAGTGCCTGCCTGAAAGTGTTTGGTTAAGGATTGATGGGATCTTCAGGATCTGCCATGCAGGAGCACGTTCAGTTCCTGACCAGGTAATAAAAGTTAATCTGCTGACCTTGTTTTTAATCCGTGCTGCTGAGTTTAATCACAGGGACTTGACTGCCACCCATGGCACTTATGTAAATGCTGAATTTTGGGCTTGAATCTTGTGCTTGAGAGCAGAGTGGACTGAAACCTGCAGTGAATTTCTGGCTGTGGTTTCAGGGTTGGGAGTGTCCTATAATTTTACTCATCTAATTAAAGGTGTATTGCAGTTTTTAGATTGGAAGCTGTCAAAAGTCTCTTACTCTGGTCTGGTAATTACATTCCTGTTGGGAAGAGGGTTTGTTCAATTCACACTCACTTTCCTTGTTCACCAGAAGTGTGTGTTATAGAAGACTTGGAATATGTGTCCCATTGGCTTAAATCTCCCTCGAGGTTGGCTATACAGCTGTGTCAACCAGATGTTTTGCTGTGCCAACCTCGTTTGTAGCAGTTGATTGCATCAATGTCTTTTTAGGAGGGAGAAAAGCATTCCTTGTGGGAAGTTTTTTTAATAGTACAGAGATATTTGGGCTGGAGAGGTGCTGCTCTGGCTATAAGTACTCTGGGATATATGTGTGAACAGCAAGGAAGATATTGAAAGGCTGAAGTTAAACCAAAAGTGATCTCTAGAATATTTTTTATTGTGATTAGGATAGCTGATAATATGAATAATGACTAGATAATTGTGTTTTGTGGGTTGACTGAAGTTTTGGCTGAATGGGATATATAAAAAATATTTTGTAGGTACTTGCAAGATATGGGTTTGGAGCCAGTTAGTCAAGTAGGATTTTTCAGGGCATAGTTTGTTGGAGCTGGGACTTGAAAAGAAGATGGAAAACCCCCCAAAAAACCTGAAGCAACCAAAACACAGAAAAACAATCAAACACAAACACTGCCTAGCCAAAATTGTCTTTTAAGTAGGCCACCATCAGTGTTTTTTACCTTCTATTGCCAGTCAATGCATCTGTCTGGATGTACTTAGCTGCTTATATTTCCAGTTTGCAATGTTTCTACAACTATATAACTCTTTGGACTTCCTTACAAATGCTTAAAAAAGCTCTTTTCTGACCTGGGATACCTCTTTTCCTTACTTTATGGACAAGTCCATTGGGACACTGTAAGACAACATTAAACTAGTAGGAAAATTAGGTCATTAAAAACATGTGTTTGTAGGTCCTTTTCCTGTGTTAAGATCAGGCCTCTCTGGTGGTTACAGATCTGCCCCAAAGTGCCCCCATTCCCTGCTCTCAGTTCCTTCTGCCTTTAATAGTCTAGCAGTATTACATAGTAAAGACTTGATTTTAAAATCATAAAGCTTGATTTATGATCTGTATTTTCTTTGTCCTAAGACAGATTATTTGTGTTAAGAGTGGTCCCTGCAGAATTTCTGCTAAGAAATCTCAAGGCTCCTCTTCTCTTTAAGTGTTAATATACGTACTGAGGTTCTTGTCTCATGCTACCCTGATATTCTTTCCACTTATCTGAAGCAGTTGCAGTTCAGCACAATGTATTTACAAGAATAAATATTGCCTTAATTGTGGTGTAAGACAAGTTTGAACTGGGAAAATAACTAATGATTATCTTGTCACATCTTATAGCTGAACTATTTGGTGTGAGGTTAGGGGTAGAAAATCCAAAATGCACCATACATGGAGGTTTACTTTTAAAGAACTTGTTCATTTTCCTTCTTTAATACACCTCTTGGGATAAACTGCTAATTCTAAAAATGTGCCAATTCTGCTATTTCCCACTAATATTTTTTTTATTGGTTTGGTTTACTTTTTCTTCCTGAGCCACTTTTAAGTACTCTGAGGAACATTGAACATGGAAGAAAATAAATGCATTGGAGTTGCTGTATTTAGGTTGCTGCTGTATGTTCAGGTTAGCAGAAGATGACTTTGAACTTCTGTTGTGCAGTGAAAGAGAGTCAAGTTCCCTGAACCCTTTGTAATGTTGGAGGTAGGGAATCTGCTCCCTCTTGGATTTGGATCTGACTCCTTCCTGCTGGGCAAGTGCTCTGTTTTGAATTTAGGAAAGAAAACATAACATGCTGCAAAATCTTGTGAGAGAAACTGGGAGAGTTCCTCTTGTGTAGGAAACCAGAGTTGTTGACTATTAATGTTTGAGAAGCCAAAGTTATGGACTGTTCAGGCAATACTGCTGTTTTCATCTTCATGGCCAAACTTCCCTGGTAATTAGGTTTCAGATTTAGGAATGCTGCTTTCAGAACTCCACAAAAAAACCCTGTTTTGCCCACAAGGGACATAAGCACATTGGCTGTCCAGTTGAATAGTTTTAGGGGAGAAGATAATAGTCAAACTGTAAAACAAGTGATTGTGGTAACACCTAACCTCAACACCTGCTAGTTGTGGGGATATTTATTTAATATACTTTCAACAAAGAGCTGGGGGAGATCCAGCTCAAATTGCCTGAAATGTGCAACACTTCAATCAGTAAAAACTGCTTTTTAACAGGGAAAAGATCTAACATTTTTTCAGATAGGTAGTTCAGAGAACCAGAAGGCCCAAAAGTAGTCACTTAGTGTTTCACTTGTTCTTTTTCTAATGTTTTTATAATGTTGAGGCAAATTTGTGATGGTAGTGCTGACACTTGACATGTATAGGTACATATACAAATTTATATATATACACATACCATACATACTTTAACTATGCACTTCCTGCTCTGGGATTAGCAGACCAACGTTTAGACAAATTATATTTTAATGCACATTAGTCTGAAGACAATTGATCACTCCTTTGTTCTTACATGACTTTCACAGCCAAGCCATTGCCTCTTGATTCCTGTGGTAGGTGGATCTATCATACTGTATCTTTGTTCTCTTTGTTTTTAAATAATAATAGGGTAATTGCTATGACTGATAGCCCACATCAATGCTGGATGTGAAATATTCCAGTAGAGCTTTTCCCTTTTCCCTGTTGGATGAGGTTTCTGTAAAAGACTCAGGGTTGTTCCAGGGGGCTGGAGTGTACCATGGTGAGAGGAACAGCTTGGTGGCTCTCTTTTCTCTTGTCTTTTTAAAAAGAAGTGATATATTACTGTGGTGTGGCCTTTGGCCACCTGCTGAAGCTGAGGAACTCGATCGTGCAGCATGTAAATGCACAAGTAGCTTTTATTTTTATCCCCTTTTTTTTCTTGCACGTGTGCATATTTTTACAGCCAGTACTGTGGTCAGTATAATGTGTTTGTTTGAAGATTTCTGAGCAGCAGATGTGAACATAAAGTAGGTCGTTGTGCCTCTCACTGAGAAAGGGCAGGATGCTGTAGTAGAAAGTGTGGGCTTAGGAGCCACTTGTGACTTTGGATTTCTATGTCAATATATAGACACTATTTAATATTTTTCCTCATTGAAATAAGCATTCTTATTTCACTGATAGATATCTTTCCCTATCTGCATAGATAGGGAAAGAAACTTCTGCCTCCAGGGGGAAAGTGTTACAAGCATTTTTCTGCCATCTTTCCCTTGCTTTCTGACTTTGGCTAGGGGCTCATTCAGGTTTCAAGTGTCTAAACAGGAGCCTGATCCAAAAGATGAGGGAAGAGTTAACCCCTAAAGCCAAGAGAGAGCAGTCACAGGGAGAGGTGAAAAACTTCTTTATCCCATCAATAATCCCATGTCTGGTGTGGTTCAGGCTCTCTCGAGAGCCCACAGTATGAGGTATTGTAGGCATGCTGCTATTATAGCTGTTAATGAGGAGGAGTAACAGTCACATTTGTGGGGCTGCTTTGTATATTTCAAAACCTCAGTCATCAAGAAATAGCAGCTTTAAAGATCCAGATAGTGCTTGGCTTACTTGTAGAGTCAGATTAGCTGAGAAGTTTCTGGCCTCATTTTGGGCTGGTGTCAAGCTGTTTCCTTTTCTCTTGCTGTCCAGTTTCCCTGATGTCTAAATCTTCCCACACAGAAGAGCAGAAAATGTAATAAAGCTACAATTGTGCTCCACTCTCCTGTCCAACTGGGAAAGAGCTCAGTGTATGGGAGGTGGCAGGGAGAGAGACCTGTGTGCTGAGATGATGGATGATGTCTCCAAAGGCCCAGATGGATATTAGGCTTGTCTCTTTTTTTTTTTTCCTTGTTTTAATAAAGGTGAGGAACGTTGATGCTTAATTTGTTAATGTTTGGAGGCTGCTACAGAAATGCAAATCAGTATTCAGCTCCTAATCAAATCTTGCTGTGCTCTGAGGCATGTAAACTAATGGAGTACCAACAAATGTGAAAGTGGGTGAGAAAAATGCAGCATGAGTTCTCTGAGTCCACACTTCCCTTTTTTTTTTCTGCTGCTTTCACTGTGTCACATGTTTGGAAGTGTCAGTGTGACCAAGGGCCAGGTACAGAACTTGTGTGAGACACAGGCACGATGCTGAGGAAGGCACAGTGCTTTAGAGTATGGAGAGGTCTAACATCTGTTTGTAACCTTTGTCACAAGTGGAAGGGATTATAAAATGCCAAATACTGATTGTCTGCCAATCAGCATGTGTTCCATTCAGCACTGCACAAAGCACACCAATTAGATTTAATACAAATGTTCCCTCAGAAAGATCACCTTGATTTAATTTTTTTTCAGATGCATAAAGTAGAAATAAGCAAAGGCTCTCTGGTTGTTCTTTAAAGACTAAGTGCTATATTTCTAGCTCTTGGCAGACATTGTCCACAAGTACTTCATGTTCCATTGGGCTTATGCCAAATTTAATGTACTGTGTGTACTGAAAGCATCAAAAACAGACTTACTTTAATTTTAGATTTTACAGCTACTGTTATTGATTTTTCATAGAGCTGTTCCGTCCAATCTGCCATCATGTTAATTTTTGTCCCTGCAGGAGCTTGGGGAAGGATCATGACAGTCTTTATTTGAGTGGCTAGGGACTGTTTATGTGAGTGAGAGCTGCAGATCAGACATCTTTGCAGTGGCTGAACTCTCCATTTATAGAAGCTAAATCAGCACATTGCATTATTTGTGAATTCTTGTCTTTAATACTGACTGGTATCCTGTGACTGAGAATAGTGTTACAAACAATCTATCAATCGTTTTTCAAGAAACTTGAATTTTATAAAAACCTCAGACAGGAAGCTAAACATAGCAAAAACTGTGAACTTTGATTTTTCAGCACTTGTGTGCTGTATGAATAGAAGCCTGGCTGGAAGACCTTGGACTCTGAAGAGACAAAAAAGGGAAGAGGCAGGGGAGAGAAGCAGAGCACAAGTAGGAGTTTTGGTAGGTAGACAAAGAGAGGAAGGAAATAACAGAGAGAGAATATAGTGCAAAACAGCCAACCAGCGTGGGCTGGAGTGTTTATAATGCTGCAGTCCTCAGGTCTGCTGATCCCTGCCTGACAGCTGTGTCTGCTGGCCTCGTATTTTGGCTGTTCATCTCTTATTTTCAACCCTCAGGGCCAAGTAGCTGTGCATGAGCATGGCTTCTGGCCAGGTGGCTCAGGATTCCCTCCCATTGTGTTGGTGTGGAGCAGCGTGGCATTTGGTGGAGCCTGGGTTTTCCCCCTCCTCCTCTTCTGCTCCTTCTGCTGAGCCTCCTTTTATTAAATGACAGTCTGGTTTGGTTTCTGCTTGCAGCTTTACTCTGACAACTGTAGCAGAAGGTAAAGTTGTTCAAAGACCTGCATCTAAGTGAGGAAGAGAGATGTCTCTTGATACGGAGAGACTTAAAATCCCAGTGAGTTCTACACTCCCTGTTAATAGTAGTCATTTTAATTAAAGTATGTGGGAATTCCTAATTAATCTGCACTGTAGCACTCTGGGTTTTGTTAGGTCTCACTCTTATGCCTAGGTACTGAGCTTGGTTTTAAGGCTAACTTCAGTTGTCTAGTCCTCAACCATAGTTTAAATTCTGGAGTTTACTCCATCTCAAAGATGGTGATTAGTCTTTGTCAACACTTAAGTAATATTTCCAATCTCCAGGTATTATCTCAGTCTTCAGAGTCTGTGTTTTCTGTCCTACACCTGCCTTCTCATTCCAGTCCATGTATGGAGCCTCCTTTGGGGCCTGTTCAGTTTCTGCAGGTTACCTTTGCCAGGCAGTGTTAGAAGATGCTTTCCCAGCCTGCAAACAAATCAGGAGAATTTGTGGTGGAGTTGTTTCTGCAACTGGACCATAACCCGGGTTAGTGTTTAGTGTACCCCAGGTTTTAGTGTAGCAACTGGTTGTGGAAGTAACTCACGTTAATTTTAGCAGACAAGCTGTGCCTCATTTTTGCCTCCTGAAAGTGTTTTGGTCATTTTTATGTTGGTGGTGTTCCTCAGAAGAATTGGTGGTACATAAAGCTGCAGAGCTGAGTGGACTAATGGTGCTTGTTTTCCTCTTGCCTCTTGAGTTGTCTTAGGTCCTGGACCCCAAAGCACAGCAAAAACTGTAACAAAAACGTTGCCCTGTGAAGAAATGTACAGGAAATGACTAAGCCTGACGAAGACAGAACTATAGGTTGTTCCAAGTGTGTTTTTGTAACTGAGACAGAATTTTATTTTTTTCATTTATTGCTCTGTGGTTGTTTTCAAGCTTAATTTTAAAACATCCTTCATGTAAGCTTAGCATTAACTCAAAATGCACGCTAATGAGATTATTGCTGTACTAAGCAGTCCTTTGCTGATGAATGTAGCTTCTGTTACCTAAAGGAACAAAATAAGTTGAATAGAAGAGTGAGTATAAAGAAAACAAAATTAACTCTAGATTAAGTTCCCTTGTTTTTCAAGATTAAACATAGCTTTTAAGTATTGCTCAGGAACAAACTCTTATTTCCTGTTATCTCACTATTAGTCCATGCATTTAAAAAGGCATCATTTACTGTTTTTCATAGAAAAGGAGAACAGAGAACTGGGATCAATCCTTTGTTGAGGTGCTATGGGCACCACAAAATCCAGTGTGGACATCGTGGTTGTGCACAAACCTGATGTGATCCAGCTGCAAGGAGCAGGCAGGCCCTGCTGCTTTTTCAGGCAACAGTATTTTATGCTGCCTTTAAAATTGTTTAACCACAGAATGTGCTCCTGCTCTGTGTTAACAGCCGAGTCCAGGCGTTCCTGCAGTCAGGAGAATGGGTGATGAATAATGGCTCTGTGAGGCAGGGCTTCTGTCTTTGCATGCAAAGCTCATGCCTCTGCACTTGTGGCCAGGTTTGTCAATGAAGAGAGGAATTTATTTTGGAAGGAAACTCTGGAGTTCATCTGGCCCAGCTGCCCCTCCTCTTAAGTGGTTTGAAGTTAAAGCCAGCCCTTTCATCCCTTTATTTTGCGTGGTTTGGAATAACACACTGCCAGAGTGTCTGCTCACAGTGCTTGTCTAAAGCTTACCTGTAACTGGCAGTCTTCTGTAAATGGAAAACGTTGACTTATCCAGTATAATTCCTGAACATGTTCTTGGATTTCAGTAAATCTTGAGCACACTGGAACCAACCGACTGGTAACCGGAATTCCCTGAACAGTTTTGTGCAACTAAGCATTTTATTTTGCCCTAGAAATACTGATTGGAGAGAAGGGTTCAAAGGCATTTTATTGATGCTTTGCTCAACATGCATTTCTTCCAGTAGGCGCTGAGCCAACATTGATAAACCTCTAGGAAACCATTCTTTCCAGGGCTGTGACAGGTAGAATTCCCACCTCTGCCTCTCCCAGCTGACAGATCTCAATTGCTCAGTGGTGCTAATGTGGATGGGGCTTAACCATCTGCTCTCACTCTGGCTTTCTCTCGCAGTGGTGAAAAACGTTGTCCTGTGTGCACTAGCAGCTAAACACCTCTGAACTCATTGTTGACAGCCACCATCAACAGGTCATTTCCCCTCTGTGAGTGTGGACTTGGATTATGTATCGTAAATCCAAGTGGAAGCGCGGTTACAATCTCGAGGTTCTTGGACACGGTGAGTTTTGCATCTGCACGGTTGTTCTACGAGAACAAACTTTCCTGCTTGCACATGAACTTGTCAAATTTTTCATGAGTGACTGCTTCTGGAGCTCCTTTTAAAGCAGAGCTTTGGCTGACCTCTTGGAGTACAGGTGCAGAACAGTACAAACTCTTAGTATTGTCTTGCTGAAATCATCCATAACAGTATTTGTTCTTTTATCACTGGGTTTTTTTAAAGTAAGTGGAGGGAGAATGCTCCATGTAGTTCATTGGACAGATCTCTCTGCAGCAACCACTCCCAGCTTTTATAAAAATGCAGATTATTATATTAGCGAGGTGCCTCCTAAACTGTACCAAATTTCCTTTCTCACTCTCTCATACTGGATTTCTGCCTAAGGTTGTTTCCAGAGGCTCTAAGCTGATACACTATTTAGTGCCTGCAGAGAGAGGTGCCTTTTCCATCTCGTCTCCCTGGCCTGTGCACACACATAACTCCCCCTCCCCAGATCTGAGCTGTGCAGCCCTGGGCCTGTCTTTGCTCCAGACCTGCTGACCAGAGTTTTTCCATGAGCTGAGTTTTCTCCTTAACTTGAGGAAAAAAAACATTAATCGTGGGAGTTTCCTAAGAGGTTCAGAGAGCTGTACCTTAGGTTTTTTTATTAGGCTGACTGTGTATCCTTCTGATGTGGTAGGCTTAAAATTCTTGCATTACTTTCCATAGGTTTGTCTGGGAATGTATCTGTGGCTTGTCCTTTTTCCTCAGCCCTGTGCTTTGAGGACAACAGCTGCTGCTGCCTCCTCTCACCATTGCTTGAACCAAAGCAGTGATGTGGTGTTGGGAGAACATCACCTTTTCCTTGCTTGGACCAGTTTTCAACTGGAGTTAATGCTGGTGAAATTGAGAGGACAACCTCAAGCACAAAGGGTGGGATTAATAGTGAGAGGACTTTTGGCACATGACTTCACAAATGTTTATAGTTTCATTTTGCATCTCGGGGGGGGGATCGGAGCAAATAGGCTTGAGATGTTAATCTAAATAGTGTTTTTCATGATCAAAGGTATCAGTACTTCAATGGCTGCTATTTTTGTTTCAACTGCCAAAGTCCTGAAACTGGTTATGAGCAGTCAGTATTGGTGGTTAAGAGCCTGAAACATTATAGGTGTGGGAAACATCACTTCATTATTTATTTCACATGGCTTTGCTGACTTGAATTCATGCATTTTATTTTAGTTTGTGATCAGCTCTGCATTCCACCCTGCCTCTTGATTTTCCCTTGGAGTTTGTATCATGAGTGAATTCTTATTCCAAAATTCCTTAACTCTGCCACTGTATTTTAAGGGGAAGCTCAACAAATAGTGCAGTATGGTCTGGAGCTTTAATAGTAATGTAGCTGTTGGGGCTTTGTTTTATCAGCTGGGGAGTTTCTTTGGGAAATGAGTTAGGAGGAACTTTCTACCTAATGAAACGTGGTGGATCAGAGAGGACTTGCCACGTTCAAGCACTTCTGTGTATATAGGCCAAAAATACTTAAAAACAGCTCTTAGGAAGAATTGTGAAACACAGTTGAAACTGGTGGCTTGGGAAGCTGGAAGGTGCCTGGCATTTGAGTGTTTCATCTCTTCAGACAGGCAGTACACAACCATAACTATATAACTAAGGCTGAGCATTGCCTCTGATGGCAGTGTAATTATTATGAAGGTCTGGGGCTTATCCAAAATCAGAGTGGTGAATTAAATTACGTGTTCAGCCAAGATCTGCTCTAGTACAGTCTTGCTTAGTTGGGCTGATAGTGATCTTGCTTATGCTGCTGAATTCAGGTGCCTTGAGTGCAGCTGAATCCATACTTGCACTTGCATGGTTGGGCTCAAGCATCAGGTTTGGTGAAGTGACCTGGTAGATGAAGAAAAACAGAATTTGGACTTCATTTTCCTTTCTTTGCTAAACATGCCTGTACTTTTTTTTGCACAGGAACCAAGTGCAATTGATCTTCTGTTAATCAGATGAGCTATAAACTTCAGCTTTTTTTTTTTTGCAAAACATTGGGAAGGCTTAATATGATAATAAAAAGGGAGAGAGAGAACTTGGTCTGTTGCTTCATTAGTGTGCCAGGATATAATCCTTCCTCCCTGACCAGTTCCTTAGCTGTTCCAGCCATGGTATGATGTAGTTTTATTTTTTCAACGATGGCTTTATTTAGATTATCCTTTTAACTAATGGTTTTGGCATGCTTTAAAAAGACACTTAAGGAAGAGGATCTCATTGCAGAATTCCAATCTGGGCTAAACTTACGGACTGCAAGTATTTTTACTTGTTTAAATTTAATTAGAGATTCTACACTTGTGCCACAGTACAAACCATCTTTGGAGCATGTAGAGTTGTCTGACAGTTTTGTCAAAGGCTTCAGTCTTCTGAACCCTGGAGCTGGTTTAGGTTGCTCTGTGCACTTGTGGTAGAAAAGAGATTTCATGTTGGTTTCGATTAACAAGAAAGCTTTTCTTCTGATCTTTGATTTCAGTTGGCTGCCACTTCACTGGGAGTTTTGACTGTAATATTTCAATGCCCCTTTGTGTAATGTCTTCTGTTATCTTTGCTTAACTTTTGTATTCTGGGCCTTTTTTTTTGCTGGTAAAGATAAGTCTTGCTGCTTCAGTGTGTGCAACCTTGGTGACATTGGGGGTGAGGATTGCAGCCTTTCTTCTTCTTGTACAAGTTTTACATTTTAGGTAGACTTCTGCATCAAAAGTTAAGGAATAAGAACCATGCTATATCTTTGGGAAACAGAGAAATTTATTTACAGTGAGTAACACGTGAGGATGTTGGGGTGGAAATCACATTTCTTTTGATTGCTGAATGAGGGATGGTGACCTGAAAAGACAGGACAAGATATAAAAAGAAACCCAGTAATTCCTGAATTTGCAATCCCTTATGTTAAACTCAGTCCTTAAAAAGGACCTAAAATAAGTAAAACACAGTTACTATTGCAGTTTGTCTGTCACAAATCCCAGTAGAGCAAATATAAGGATGCTTAGCTGTAAATTTTAATACCAGAAGCAGTAAAAAAAATAGGTCTCTGTCACAAAACTAGGAATGTGTGGTTGTTCCCAAAAGTGATGCTTTGATTCACTGAGCTCCAGCTCACAGTTCTCGTTGGGTGAGTTTCAGGACTGAAGCTTTGTGTCAAGGATATTTGCATCAGCCTTTTAAGTAATTTAAAAAAGTGTATCTTATTTCAAATATGAGATAGCTACTACAACTTCAGTAGATTTTAAATATAGTGAAAATCAAATAGCTATACATCTCAAGTTACTGACACAAGTTCTTTCCCACCATGCTATTAAACTGTATTTTCAAATTAAAGAGATTAGGCCACAGATGGGTTTTAAAGTGAACACTTTTTTTAGAAAACAGGTTTTTTTGTGCTTGCCTTGTTGATTTTATAAGTTTTTCTCCAATTAGAATGAGATGCCTCCCTTCTAACAAGGAAAAAAGCCTCAGCCTGGAAGTGATAACTAAAAGAAAAATTCTTCGCCTCAGAAACTAATAAAATTATTGGAGCTGATATACTCCTCCTGTTGTTTTTGTAACATTTTATAGTGTTGATAACATTTCAGAGTTGTTTGGTGCAGCTGACCTTGCATCTTTTTGTCCTAGCAGTCATGTTGGCAGACAAGGAATAGAGAATTAGAGAATAGAGGAGGGTGAGCTTGTGACAGTGCTGTATTTATTTGTGTAGTTCAAAGTTTATTTTGGGGCCATGCAATCCACACACTTCCATCAGTGGAATGCTAAAAGTACAGAATGACTTCAGTGTTTTAAAAAGTTTTGAGCACAACAGTGACTGCTAAGCCAGAGAAAGTATTTTCTTTATGTTTAGAGAATATATATATATATTCTACAGCTGGGGTTGATGTTGCTGAAGTGAGCCTGAGCATGCTTGAAAATCTGGTTGTGAAATTCTAAATAAAGCTTGAACCACTAAGCTGCACTGAGGCAACACATACTGCTAAAGGCAGCTCTGAATGGCTCACTGAAAAGGGGCAAGTGAAACAGCTCCTCCAGACTAGATTGTTTTTAATTTATTGGTTTTCTGCTAGATTAGAAAACCAGGATTTAAGGTTTCTGTGGTACACAGAGATGCACTTGGAGATACTCCAGTGTATCTGGAGTGCACACCAGGGGTTAAAGTGGAGGCTTCTCTCAATCTCTTTCTCAGGGCTCAGAAAGGAAGAAGTCTGTACTATATTAACCAGTCAATCTGGTTAATAAATAAGTGATGCTGTAACTCGTGTGAAATTTATTTCCAAGCTGTAAAGTACTACTGTGTTCTGGATCATGTCACGTTGTTAAAAAGTGACTTGGTCTTGGTGCTGTCAAAATGACATTTTTCTGTGGCTATACGCTGGTTTTGGTATATTTCCCCAACAGTGTTTCCCATTTTCTGAATGGAAAAATACTTCTTTGAAAGAAAACAAGTAATTCTTTGCTGCTTAAAGCCTGCCTTTGACTGCATACAGGTACCAAGTGCAAAGCCAAGCTCATTGCTAGGAGTTTGCAAGTGTTAAGGTACTTTTGTGTCTCAGAGAAATGACTGAAATGAGAAAGAAACGTAGAATTTTTTTCATGTTTGTGCTAATTCAAATCTAGCTCAGTCTTTAGCTGTTCAACCACATTTGTTTTGGAGGCTTCTTCAGGTAGCTTTGCAATATGAGCTGATATGAGAAAACAGAGAAGCAGAGTCCTGGCCAAGATACAGCTTTAAGGATGGTTTTTTGGTTTGGGTTTTTTTTTTCTTTGGAGGAAAACTTAGTTACCATATTGAGCTACATACCTTCTCTTATTTGAAGGCAATATTTTTTCTGTGTACATAGCAAATTGAAAACTTGAAACTAGTGACACCTCAAGAACTTCCAACTGTAAGTCAAAGGTTAAACATAATTATTTCCTTAGCTCTTAATTAAAACTGGACCATATGGTCAGACCAAAGTCCCTTGGGCCCCTGTAGAAATAGTGCAGCTCCATCTCTGTGATACTGAGATACTGGGCTCTTTTTGGTGAGATTTTGGCACAGAACATTTTTGACACGTGCCAAATACTGCATGTGACAAAGAGCCAGGAGTACCTACCAGTTCTCTTGCACCTCTAAAGAAGTAACTGTACTTCTGTCTCATCCAAGGAGCAGAATTTAGGGGTGGCATCTCCAGCACTGAGTTCTTACTCCTCTTTGGGAATGATCCTTTTGTTGTTAGGTGTTAGTGTCTGCACAGAAGTGAAGTGCAACTGCCTGTTTATTTTTATAAGCAGCAAACCTCTTATCCAAATTGGATTAGAAGTGTAGAGAGTGAAGTATTGTGCCTGTCTGGAGATGCTAAATCATCCATTGCCCATGGGATTAGAAAGGGAAGGCTGTAGGAGGAAACTAAAGTGTGCAAAAGGTTCATTTTGTGATCACTTATAAATACAAGTTGTGTTAGTGTAAAAGTTGGTTCACCTGACTCGATAAGAGACAGCTTTTAATGTGTCTAGACATATTTTAGTATACCTGTATTAGAAAAGTGTGAAAAGTAATCAGTTCTTGTTCTCTTGGGCCTAAAGTAACATTTGTTCTGTACCTGAGCTCATACAGCAGTATTTAAAATTATTCCTAAAATAATATATTTAAATAATAATATTTAAAAT